>OZ023218.1:46552313-46681831 GCA_963995525.1 Escarpia spicata
AAACTTCTATTATGATTGAAACTGTACATCAGAGTTGGAGTAGAAAGAGGCATTATTGGTGTAGAGAGTCTCGCACGCGTGAAATGTTGTTGTTTTTGTGTTAGCTTTCAAATATGAGGTTCAGTAGATGTCGGCGTCCTCGAGAGCAGGCCCACTCCAGGCCGGATTACCACCACGTTAGCGTTTTACATAAAGTCAATCTTTGAGTAGTTTGAAAAAACAGTATCCAAAAACAGTCAGGGCCAGGATACATGGTTGCTTCATACTTGTTTGATTTGGAAGGGCTCAGATATCAATATGTCGTGTCTAGACGCTGACTTGCATTAACGTTGCATATTGTTCTGGAAGGCTTTGATGAGACTGAATACGACTGGTGGACCTCCGACTTTCTTGAGGACCGTGAAGAAGCTTATCTAATTATGTAATAAAAAACCGTTGTGAGATTAACAAAGGGTACATAGAATGGCATATGTGGCTCTCTTGCTTTTTCTTGTAATAGTTTTATACAAAAGACCATGTCTACACTTCTTTTGCCAGAGCTGAAACCGCACAGGGCTAACCCTTTTTGCCAGTGTCCGTAAAGAAGACAATACGCGATATACCACTGACCCCCTCGCAACACAACTCTCACACGACAGGGCCAATAAGTAACTTATCATGCTGTGAAGGCAATTCTAGTATCTTTATTATTGTCTTCCTTAACTACTTGGGTCTCACTGGTCGCCCACCCTCTGTGTACCCATCTCTGTGTACACCCCAACGTCGGTGCAACGATGGCCGGTTACTGACCACTGGCAACAGTTGTTGTAAACACATCGTATTATTAGACACGGCCGACTAGTGACTCGATAACGTCACTGGAGGCACCCTTAGAGGGAATGCGATACGGGTTCGAGAAATATCCATGGTCGGTGCTACTTAAGGCAGTTGACGACAGGTATTCACAGAGTGAACACATACAATCAAGTCGACCATAAGAAATTGCGTTCGGATTATATCTGGCCTAAACTACATTTGCCGAAGACGTTGGTTCAATTTGAGCTTACGTGTATTGATCGAGGTTCGTGCTCTCAATTCGTCTATCCCGTAAGTATTCATTTGGGTTATATAATATCTAACACTTTATAGAATATTTAACACTTTCAATACAGTTTTGACAATGTTTGCATGTTACTATAATGTTTAGGAAGATGAAGGAATTGTGAAAAAACACTGGCATCATGGTAGGAGGAGAAGGCGAAAACCAAAACTAAGGTGGAAAGATATTGTTAAGCGAGACACTGAAAAGGCAAATATGAATGATCGATAACAGAAGACTATCGCAGGAGAGCAAGAGAGATGGAGAACAGTGATTACCAAGGCAGAATAGGCTGTCGAGTAATGTGGCTCAGGCCAGTCCCAGGGCTTCCGGGGAGTTCGCATAATGATTGCATCATTCGTCGATGAGCGGGGCGTACACTTTAACCACGGGGTTCGTTCTTGGATGGGGTTAATTATTCTGTCGCAAGATGCAGAACAATTTCATCATAATTACGGAGGAAAGATTAATTCTTCGGTGAGAGTAATATGCACATTTTGACCGAGGCAGGGTTTGTTTGGAAGAGCGTTCGAAAAATGGGGCTAGCCCCGAACCCCTTTTTCTTGAAGCCCGTTTTATAACCTTGCCCTCCAATAGTGAATTATCGGAACCCCCAATAGATATATTCTACGTTTTCCGTCCGAATCACCGATTACCAGCGTAAGCTGGAAAGTGAAAATTATCTGGGCTCACTTAAAATACGCTACAATCACGGAGGACTTGTTTACCAGGGACGGTTGTTTACAATGTCTCGTGTTATGTGTTTGTAAACATTTAGGATGTGTGGGCTTAGTGTCACATGGTTAAATGTACAATCTCGTATTTTACTGTTATCAAGGATAAACGAAATCATATGCATGCATGCGCAATGTTAACACCGAATATCCCGGAAAGAACTGTACGGTTTAGAAGAATTATGAAGCTTTAAGGGTCCACATTTAATTGACGATCATGTTATGAAGCTGCTAGAGAGGGTGGATACGGAACAAAGAGGAAAATGAATTAGTCAAAACTGTTGAGTTTCAACTTACTATTGGTTGGGGAACAAAAGCTCGCTTTGTCCATAATTGTTTATCCTCATGATGGAGTTAATCAACGGGAAGATTGGGACGTTGTACGTTGTTAAAAAGATAATGTGCGCCGACGATCTGACAGTAGTATAATGCAAACACGTCGGTCATTAGAAGCTGGTACGAATGAATGAAGAAAGGTTGTGTGAGTCACGAGAGACAGGGCATTATCATAGTTGAACGGGAACATCTTAAGAGCATGTATTATACCAACATTCAATGGGGAGCAACAGCAACAGACCGAGGTTATAAGTTTAAAAACAACTAGGCCCGATGAATCATTGGCTGTACCATTCATAAAATCAGTGATGTGTGTTTCCTGGGCGAACAGTGGATGTATTCGCTCACGCGTGTCGAGAACAGTAGGGTAAACCACTGTTTCCAGACGATTGTCTCGGAGTTAAATGACGTCATTCAGCCGTCCACCAGAACGAGATCAAAGACGGCCGGACTAGCAGTGGCGAGCGCAACAATACGACGTCTAAAATAGAATCCATAATGTGGTCGAACCGTGAACTCGACCGACAAGAAAGAACCCATGTTGGTTTCTGCCGGTTACCTACTGACATAATCATCCGTTGTGTATGTTGCGTGACTGACCGCCTCATGCTGATAATACCGGACGCGAAATGAGGGCACCCTGAATGACTGTGCCTATTCGCAATGTGTACCTTTCATAAGGACCGTCTTGATATTTTGGCTCAGTCAGAATTTACTTAGGCGCTGAAACAGTTGTCCGCGGTATCACTGGTACACAACAATCACGTTCGTGTAAAACCATCACAATGGAAATTGCCTAATAATAACAATGGACAGAACAAAGACGTGATACTAATAATACAGAAAAAAGGATGATATGGTTAATCATTGAAGATTCAGTGGTAAATTGTCTGGAATGTGTTAGATGCTATGCAAATGAGTACAGCTTTTTTACAGTTATATATAATAGAATACTATAAATGGTTTAGGAGGTTTAATTAAATTAATTTGTAGCCTTTTTCAGATCATTATCAACAAACCGACCTTTAATTAACTCACTATGCCGGCACTGAGGGTGGTCACTGCTAGGGTGCTTGTCGTCCTCAGTTGTTCTTTTACGTCCCAAAAGGAGACGGGGCAGTGATCTCCGAGCTCGGGAGATTCACCGAGTTTTAATGAGACTGATTGGGACTGGTGGACCTCCAACTTGCTTGAGGACCGTGAAGAAACTTCTCTGGTTGTGTAATCAAAAACTGTTGTGAGATTAACAAAGGGTACGTAGAATGTTATATGTGGCTCTCTTGCTTTTTCTTGTAGTAGTTTTACACAAAAGAGCATTTCTACAATTCTTCTGCCCGAGCTGAAACCGCACTGTTAATCAGGGCTAACCCTTTCTGCCAGTGTTCCCAAAACACGTACGATACGCGATCCACTGGCCCACCCGCAAAACAACTCTCACATGACAGTGCCAATATGTAACTTGTCATGCTGTGAAGACAGTTCTAGAATTTTGATTATTGTCTTCGTTAACTACTTGGGTGCCACTGGTCGCCACCCTCTGTGTACCCACCTCTGTGTACACGTGTACACCCCAACATCGGTGCAACGATGGCCGGTTACTGACCACTGGCGACAGTTGTAAACACATCGTATTATTAGACACGGCCGACTGGTGACTCGATGACGTCATTGGAGTCACCCTTTGAGAGAAAGCGATCCGGGTTCGAGAAATACCTACGGTCGGTGCTACTTAAGGCAGTTGACGACAGGTATTCGCAAAGTGAATACAAACAATCAATCAAACAAGTCGACCATAACAAGTTGCGTTCGGATTATACCTGGTCTATCTTAACTACATTTGCCGAAGACGCAGGTTCAATTTGAGCTTACGTGTATTGATCAAGGTTCGTGCTCTCAATTCGTCTATCCCGTAAGTATTCATTTGGATTATAGAATATATATCACTTTATAGAATATTTAACACTTTCAATCCATTTTTTTTACAATGTTTGCATATATGGTATGTTACTATTAGGAAGATGAAGGAATTGAGAAAAGAGACTGGCATGAATAAACACCTGAAGGTGAAATAATTATTTGGAAGCAGACTGATATGGCTAGGACATCTTCTGAGAATGAGTGACGAAAGTCATGCAAAGAGATCTTGGAAACAGAAGAGGGTGCTTCAAGGTAGGAGGAGAAGGAGAAAACTAAGGTGGAAAGATACTGTTAAGCGAGACATTGAAAAGGCAAATAGGAATGATCGATAACATAAGACTATCGCAGGAGAGCAAGAGAGATGGATAACAGTGATTGCCAAGGCAGAATAGGCTGTCGAGTAATGTGGCTCAGGCAAGTAACCCAGGGCTTCCGGGGGTTCGCAAAATGATTGCATCATTCGTCGATGAGCGGAGCCTACAATTTAACCACGGGGTTCGTTTTTGGATGGGGTTCGTAAAAGGGTCTAGTCAGAGTGAATCCATATTCCGTTTTGAAGCCCGTTTTACGACCCTGCCCTCCTAAAGCGAATTCCACCTGAACTCTCTACACGTGTTCTGTCCGAACCGGCAACATGGCCGTCAACGATGTCTAACGTAAGATGTAAAGTTAAAATGGCACCGAAGTCATGTTATTGCTGTGAGCTCTATAGTAAAATCCGCACAAAATTCACACATATAAAGATAATATATTTTCGGGGGGCGGGGGGTTCAGATTAGCCCAACTTTGTGAACCATCTACACAAATGACCCCTTGCCAAATGTACACCACGCTCGCCGAAAAATTATTCTGTCTAAGATGCAAAACGATTTCATCATAATTATCGATGAAAGTCTCATTGTTCGGTGAAAATAATATATGTACATTTTGACAGAGGCAGGATTTGTTTGGAAGAGCGTTCGAAAAATGGGGCCAGTCCGAACCCCTTTTCCTTTCTTGAAGCCCGTTTTGTAACCCTGCCCTCCAAAAGTGAATTATCGGAACTCCCTATAGATATATTCTATGTTTCCGTCCGAATAAGCAACAGCTAGGATGTCACCGATTACCAGCGTAAGCTGGAAAGTGAAAATGATCTGGGCTCACTTAAAATACGCTACAATCACGGAGGACTTGTTTACCAGGGATGGTTGTTTACAGTGTCTCGTGTTATGTGTTTGTAAACATTTAGGATATGTGGGTGAAGAACGGGAAGATCGGGACGTTGTACGTTGTTTAACAAAATGTATGCCGACTATCTGACCGTAGTATAATGCAAACACACATCGGTCACTAGAAGCTGGTACGAATGAATGGAGCAAAGTTGTGTGAGTCACGAGAGACAGGGCATTTTCATACTAGAACGGGAAAATCTTAAGAGCATGTATTATACCAACATTCAATGGGGAGGAACAGCAACAGACCGAGGTTATAAGTTTAAAAACAACTAGGCCCGATGAATCATTGGCTGTACCATTCATGAAATCAGTGATATATGTTTCCCGGGCGAACAGTGGACGTATTCGCTCACGCGTGTCGAGAACAGGAGAATAAGCCATTGTTTCCAGACGGTTGCCTCGAAGTTAAATGAAGTTCAGCTGTCCACTTGAACGAGATCAAAAACGGCTGGAGTAGCAGTGATGAGCACAATAATTCGACGCCTAAAATAAGTACCGGTATCCGTGCTCGATCCGTGAACTCGACCGACAAGAAAGAACCCATGTCATAATAATCCATTGTGTCTTGCGTGACTAAACGCCTCGTGCTGATGATGCCGGACGCGAAATGAGGACGCCCTGAATGACTGAGTTTGTAGCCTTTTTCAAATCATAATAATATCATTATAATATCAACAAACCGACATTTAATTGACTCATTATGCTGGCACTGAGGATGGTCACTGCCAGGGTGATTGTCATCCTCAGTTGTTCTGTTACATCCCAAAAGGAGTTGGGGCAGTGATCTCCGAGTTCGGGAGATTCACAAAGTTTTTATGACACTAAATAGGACTGGTGGACCTCCAACTTTCTTGAGGACTGAGCATATCCGCAATATGTACCTGTCATAAGGACCGTCTTGATATTTTGGCTCAGTCAGAATTTACTTAGGCGCTGAAGCAGTTGTCCGCGGTATCACTAGTACACAACAGTCACGTTCGTGCAATGCCATCACAACGGAAATTACTTAATAATAAATATAATTACGACATATACATTGACACAATCGTCTTAATTAGTCTATTTCGGTTGATTCTAGTAAGGGTCAGCGCGACCCATGACCCCCGGGCATGTGCTCTCTGTGGTTTCTTAAGACGGATTTATTTTCATGGGTAACACTTTTGGAGCGTGACCGTTTGTTGAACTTTCGTCTCAGCGGGGATTCGTAATGGTCTGAGTAATACAACTAATTCTATACAAAACGTCATTGTGAATCGCGCAGAATAGAATCCACCTCGCTTGAACCACCATCTACACCGGCGTGTGATTGATATATCTAAGGTTCTTCCGGTGGGTTATCTATGTCATAATGACCTGTACTCCTGGTGCGACATTGGCGTATAAATTAGTCGACCATGTTTTTTTAAAATTAAAACTAGGTTAACCCCGGAGGTTACAGTAAATAAATGTAATACTATGCCGATGCGATTAGTTCGTACGTAATATATAGGGCGTACGTTGGAGTGATGTTCAAGGTTTGAAAATAAGTGGTGACTTTACAGAGCGGAGATGACGTTCCCGTGACTTGACGTGGACGAAACCACTGGACTCTTTGGCGTGACACGTCGTATTAACAAAACAGCCAAACAGACATCGCTTATACACAAACAGAGAAGTCAAATCATCGCAGGTAGTCGGACAACGTACGCAGCGTGATGTCTGGACCAGGAAGCGGTCAGCCGTCGCTGGCCATCAAGTTCACGTCGGCTGGACTGGCGGCCTGCTCCGCCGAGATAGCCACATTCCCGTTCGACACCGCCAAAGTTCGCCTGCAGGTTGGTAACAAATAAATAAATATATTTAAATACCACAAAATCTAGTTTAAAACTATCCAGGGCGCTTTAGATATAAAATAATAATAAATTAAGCTGTTGTACTGGACATTTTCAGGAATCGTTGTACAACTATAATACGTGCATATATATATATATATATATATATACATCGAGAGGGGGAGAGAGAGAGAGAGAGAGAGAGAGAGAGAGAGAGAGAGAGATGGGGAGTAACATTCAAACATGGAGGGTCTTAATCAGGATTATTCCAAACTTGCAAAACTCATTGGGCCAATGAAGTAGCAATGAAACTTATGCAGTAAGTAGGCACCTGTCTGTAGTGCATATTGGGTAATCCGCCACTGTGTGTATTCCAGCTGCAAGGAGAACAGCGGACAGCGACGGCAGCACTAGGAGCGACGGCGGAGACGGGGGATAGCGCTCTGCTCCGGCGCGGCGTCAAACAAGCGCTCAAGTACCGCGGCATGACAGGAACCTTAGCGACGATGTGTCGGGAGGAAGGTCCCCGGTCCCTCTACAGAGGCCTGGCGCCGGGGCTGCACCGACAGCTTGTGTTCGCCTCAATCAGAATCGGCCTGTACGACGACGTCAAGATGATCTACGCAGAGGCATTCACAGGTACCCAACTCTCTCGGTGTGGCGCTGTCGCTGCGCTGTGTTAGGTGTTGTAGTGGGTCGCATAAAGCCCCCGCTGAGATTAGTCGATCCACTTTGGGGACTACAACCCTGAACGTTCCTATTAGAATATTACGTTTACATTGCATGCAATAAAAATATACCTAGGATGTTTATCCTGACATTGGGGTGTGTAGCTGCATCTCACGCAATCACTGTTGCAGCCTGTTTGTCTCTGTCACTAGGCCGAAGTATCAACCCTGAGGAGAGTGTCAACGTGGGAGTGCGGGTGGCGGCCGGTGTGACGACCGGCGCCTTCGCCATCACGTGTGCGCAACCGACGGACGTCGTGAAGGTGCGCATGCAGGCCCAACGCGGGGGAGGCGCGCTGGCCCGCTACGTCAGCCCGACGCACGCTTACAGGGCAATCGCAACGACGGAGGGCGTACGAGGACTGTGGAAAGGTAGGTCTACGCTTTATACAATGTGTGTGCGTGGGCATGTGCGTGCGTACATGGGTACATGCGTGCGGTGTGTGCGCGTACGTGCAATCCTAAAGATTGTTCATTATGATCAACTTCACAAAAATAGACCATCTATAAAATGTTTATATATTAAAAACACCTGTAAAAGGTCAAAGAAACGTGCCACAACGGCGTTTAATAATAGCGTATATTCGTGCTATTTGTGAAAACTCGATTAATTTAAAGAAAAAACTAAACACAATTTATATTAGACTATATATATCCATATATATATGTAACATACACAACTAAGTTATTGTTATATTCAGTGGATAGCTTATTGCGTTGACCAGTTGCTTTAATATAATTACAGTAGGCTTATCTTGTCTGTTTGGTCAGGTCTAATGCCAAACATCGCGCGCAACAGTATAGTAAACGTGGCGGAACTGGTGACATACGACATCGTCAAAGAAACACTCCTGCGCCGGAAGCTCCTCTCTGGTTTGTAACACGTCTTTCTATTCGCTGCTTGTCTGGTTGCCGATCTCCGATTGGCTGTTATTAAAATGTGGTTCGTTTGGAACAGGGTGTTCCAGTTAGCAAACTGCCATCACTCTGTCTATCGAAGTACGCAGCCGACGTTGGAGAAGTCCAACCAATATGACCGAACTGATTTAGACTCACGAGTCTCCCTGATTTCGAAACACAGAAGTTGGCAGGCACATTTACGTCACTATACCTCGCCTTAAACATAGTTTGCAGATATAGGTTTACCAATTATGAATCGTTCTTTTCTCGTTTTTAGATAACATGGTTTGCCATTTCGTGTCGGCGTTTGGCGCCGGATTCTGCGCAACGGTGGTGGCGTCACCTGTTGACGTCGTAAAGACTCGCTTCATGAACTCCGGTAGCGGCATCTACCGAGGAGCGACGCACTGCGCCATGTGTATGCTGCGAGAGAACGGGCTTTCGGCTTTTTATAAAGGGTATGCTTTTTGTTGAAACTTTATCTTAGATATCTGGTACAAGAAATATATTAAATTATTATAATAACTTATAAGGAACAAAATCTTAATTTTTTCAACATTTACATGCATCAGAGAGGTATTTGTTTTATATAAAAAATCATGTTAACAGTAGCTTGTAATTAACATAATAATAATTAGTTGACATTTCAACACTGTACATGTATCAGAATGTTTGTTTTATAAAAAAACATTAATGTTAACATTAGCATGTAACATGATAATTAATTATTTAGTTGTTATGCTGCTTTTAAAATTATAATTGACACAATCACATTAGATTACTTGGATTCCCAAAC
Source organism: Escarpia spicata (assembly GCA_963995525.1). Taxonomy (NCBI): domain Eukaryota; kingdom Metazoa; phylum Annelida; class Polychaeta; order Sabellida; family Siboglinidae; genus Escarpia; species Escarpia spicata. The sequence goes on from OZ023218.1 coordinate 46,561,828, forward strand.
ACTTTGGTACAGTAAAATTGTTCATATTGTATTAAACATGGGCCTTTTGCTGAACATTTTCTTAAATAACCCAACCGTCACATTAATGGTTTGATTGGTTTTTCCAACAGCTTCATGCCAGCATTCGTCAGACTCGGGTCATGGAACGTTGTCATGTTTATGTGCTTTGAACAATTCAAACGCGCTCTGACGGAGACAAGAGATGCGAAACCCCTGGAGTTGCTACAGGCAACCCCCACAGTGGCCCCCGTTGGCCTACAGAAACTAGTACAGCAGGTGAACTACAACCGAGACCTCACCAAGTGAAGCGTGCTGTGATAATACTGCTAGGATGTATGCTTTTCTGATGATGTACAAAGCAGTTTTGGCGACACTGAATCATGAGGCAACTATCGAAGAGTGGAATGGCATGATCTTCTTTGCAGAGACATGCCCAAGGTGTCTGGTCATTAGGCAAAATTGGGCAGTCATTACCAGAGAAATACAGAGGTGGTTTGCTGGTGAGGCAGCTGTAAGGCAAATGTTAAACTGCCATGGAATTGCCAGAATAAACAATCATAACGACCTGTGAAAAATAACACATTCACATTACACAAGCACACATTTAATGTAAATATACACAGATTAGTGGCATTACAGATGCACAAAGTGTAACACAGCACATGATGTAACACAATGTGTAATATCTACTGAAAGACGCCAATGCTTCAGTTTCTTTGGAATGTTTCAGAATGTGTTATTGCACCAATTGACGCTGGTAAACCTGATCAAACTGTGGTTGGGAGGGAACCCAAATTTGAGACTCCGGTGGAACGGGTGTAATCCGAAACACAAGTCAAAACCAATGGCTTCGTTTACATTGACTTTGGCTGATTGTGATAAACATGTGTAGATCAACATCACGTAAATCATTTACCAGTCCACAATCTGACCATTCCAATTACAGTTACTGGACAGTGTCTTGATCTCTGTGTCCGTGATCTAGACAGTCGGACACATATGTGTTATATATATATGTATTATGTAACCCTGAGACATTCTTAATGTATTACAATATATGTATAAATAAAACTGTTATGGTACTAGCCACGTGTGCTTGTCGACTCGTCAGTCTCATTTCTGCCAGTTTGTGTGTTAATCAATATCAATACAATTAAACTGAGTTAGAAGGTCTACATTAGAGTCCAAACGCCTACACTAGTCACAGCTGCCGTCATTAATATTCATACGTTTTAGTAATACTACCCTCACATATGCAAGTAAACACAAATGGGGTGGTCGTAGTTTCAAGTGGACATCGTCGGTTAAATAATAACAGGGCTATTTAGTTTAGTTTCTCACATGTCTATATCCAGAGTAGTTCTCCTATATCACTGTACTACCAAGACTAATGAGCATAATCTACCCAGTATTATTTGTGACCACTCATTTAAGGTAGGTATAAAATATGACAAATATGACACAGCAAGAAAGCACTCAAGTTAAAATGATAACTATGACACAGCAAAAATGTTACCAAGTCTCAATGACCGCTAGGATACAGCAAGAATGGATCCAAGTCACAATGACCACTAGGACACAGAAAGAATGGATCCAAGTCACAATGACCACTAGGGCACAGCAAGAATGGATCCAAGTCACAATGACCACTAGGACACAGAAAGAATGGATCCAAGTCACAATGACCACTAGGACACAGAAAGAATGGATCCAAGTCACAATGACCACTAGGGCACAGCAAGAATGGATCCAAGTCACAATGACCACTAGGACACAGCAAGAATGGATCCAAGTCACAATGACCACTAGGGCACAGCAAGAATGGATCCAAGTCACAATGACCACTAGGACACAGCAAGAATGGATCCAAGTCACAATGACCACTAGGACACAGCAAGAATGGATCCAAGTCACAATGACCAATAGGGCACAGCAAGAATGGATCCAAGTCACAATGACCACTAGGACACAGAAAGAATGGATCCAAGTCACAATGACCACTAGGACACAGCAAGAATGGATCCGAGTCACAATGACCACTAGGACACAGCAAGAATGGATCCAAGTCACAATGACCACTAGGATACAGCAAGAATGGATCCAAGTCACAATGACCACTAGGACACAGAAAGAATGGATCCAAGTCACAATGACCACTAGGATACAGCAAGAATGGATCCAAGTCACAATGACCACTAGGACACAGCAAGAATGGATCCAAGTCACAATGACCACTAGGATACAGCAAGAATGGATCCAAGTCACAATGACCACTAGGACACAGAAAGAATGGATCCAAGTCACAATGACCACTAGGACACAGCAAGAATGGATCCGAGTCACAATGACCACTAGGACACAGCAAGAATGGATCCGAGTCACAATGACCACTAGGACACAGCAACAATGGATCCAAGTCACAATGACCACTAGGGCACAGCAAGAATGGATCCAAGTCACAATGACCACTAGGACACAGCAAGAATGGATCCAAGTCACAATGACCACTAGGACACAGCAAGAATGGATCCAAGTCACAATGACCACTAGGGCACAGCAAGAATGGATCCAAGTCACAATGACCACTAGGACACAGCAAGAATGGATCCAAGTCACAATGACCACTAGGACACAGCAAGAATGGATCCAAGTCACAATGACCACTAGGACACAGCAAGAATGGATCCAAGTCACAATGACCACTAGGACACAGCAAGAATGGATCCAAGTCACAATGACCACTAGGACACAGCAACAATGGATCCAAGTCACAATGACCACTAGGGCACAGCAAGAATGGATCCAAGTCACAATGACCACTAGGACACAGCAACAATGGATCCAAGTCACAATGACCACTAGGGCACAGCAAGAATGGATCCAAGTCACAATGACCACTAGGACACAGCAAGAATGGATCCAAGTCACAATGACCACTAGGACACAGCAAGAATGGATCCAAGTCACAATGACTACTATGACACAGCAAGAATGGATCCAAGTCACAATGACCACTAGGACACAGCAAGAATGGATCCAAGTCACAATGACCACTAGGACACAGCAAGAATGGATCCAAGTCACAATGACCACTATGACACAGCAAGAATGGATCCAAGTCACAATGACCACTATGACACAGCAAGAATGGATCCAAGTCACAATGACCACTAGGACACAGAAAGAATGGATCCGAGTCACAATGACCACTAGGACACAGCAAGAATGGATCCGAGTCACAATGACCACTAGGACACAGCAAGAATGGATCCGAGTCACAATGACCACTAGGACACAGCAAGAATGGATCCAAGTCACAATGACCACTATGACAGAGCAAGAATGGATCCAAGTCACAATGACCACTAGGACACAGCAAGAATGGATCCAAGTCACAATGACCACTAGGACACAGCAACAATGGATCCAAGTCACAATGACCACTAGGGCACAGCAAGAATGGATCCAAGTCACAATGACCACTAGGACACAGCAAGAATGGATCCAAGTCACAATGACCACTAGGACACAGCAAGAATGGATCCAAGTCACAATGACTACTATGACACAGCAAGAATGGATCCAAGTCACAATGACCACTAGGACACAGCAAGAATGGATCCAAGTCACAATGACCACTAGGACACAGCAAGAATGGATCCAAGTCACAATGACCACTATGACACAGCAAGAATGGATCCAAGTCACAATGACCACTATGACACAGCAAGAATGGATCCAAGTCACAATGACCACTAGGACACAGAAAGAATGGATCCGAGTCACAATGACCACTAGGACACAGCAAGAATGGATCCGAGTCACAATGACCACTAGGACACAGCAAGAATGGATCCGAGTCACAATGACCACTAGGACACAGCAAGAATGGATCCAAGTCACAATGACCACTATGACAGAGCAAGAATGGATCCAAGTTACAATGACCACTAGGACACAGCAAGAATGGATCCAAGTCACAATGACCACTATGACAGAGCAAGAATGGATCCAAGTTACAATGACCACTAGGACACAGCAAGAATGGATCCAAGTCACAATGACCACTAGGACACAGCAAGAATGGATCCAAGTCACAATGACCACTAGGACACAGCAAGAATGGATCCAAGTCACAATGACCACTAGGACACAGCAAGAATGGATCCAAGTCACAATGACCACTAGGACACAGCAAGAATGGATCCAAGTCACAATGACCACTAGGACACAGCAAGAATGGATCCAAGTCACAATGACCACTAGGACACAGCAAGAATGGATCCAAGTCACAACGATGACTATGACACAGCAAGAATGGACCCAAGTCACAATGACCACTAGGACACAGCAAGAATGGATCCAAGCCACAACGACCACTAGGACACAGCAAGAATGGATCCAAGTCACAATGACCACTATGACACAGCAAGAATGGATCCAAGTCACAATGACCACTAGGACACAGCAAGAATGGATCCAAGTCACAATGACCACTAGGACACAGCAAGAATGGATCCAAGTCACAATGACCACTAGGACACAGCAAGAATGGATCCAAGTCACAACGATGACTATGACACAGCAAGAATGGATCCAAGTCACAACGATGACTATGACACAGCAAGAGTACTATCAATTAAGTTCTGAAGATAACAATGAAATATGCATGACAGCTATATAGTTACTCAGTTGTGGTAAGTATACACCAACTATAATAAGGCCACTTTTGCACTGGGACATCCAGGTTTGTGCAACATCTGGCAGCATAAAGCACTGTACATAATAAACAAACAGAGACCATTTTTAAGCCCCAGATTATTTACATTTACAGTTACTTTGAGCCAAAAGGACTGGATATTGTGCTATATAAGAACTTACCCTTTACTATTCACTGTGGAACAATCCAATAACTATCAACACTTCACCAACCCCACCATGGGGTTCAGCAGTAGTTTCATACGCACATGTTTTTCCCTAAAATGACATTTTCTGATCACAATATATGTTGAAAGAAGAATAAATAAATCACAGTCTAATGTTTGAGATTGTTACAAATGTTTGATATGACCTCTAATGTTTCAGATGTTTGCTATTTTTAGATGGCTCAATGTTTGAGATGACCCCTTAATGCCTGAGGTTGTCCCTAAGGAACACTGTGTTAGAACTAACCATGATGTCCAAACATCATCATGTACTTGCAGATATCATGGGCACTATGTTTGCATCATTCACTGCCACGTTGACCCTCTCCGCATCAACGCACCTGGTAGATTCCACTGTATCCCGCACTGCGATGCCCATGTGGCGCCCTCTCTGTTGAGTGTTGGCAACCATGCCGCCACTGCCATTGCGACCACCACTTCCTGGCCGCTGACCATTGCTAGGGTTTCGGTCAGTGGCCGTAGTCCTACTAGTGTGCTGTGAGTTGGCTAACTCTTTAGGTGCTGCGGCCAGCTGTTGAACCTGTCAACAAGAAACTGATTTAGCATTGCAGCCTAAAACAGAAGATTTGTAAAATGCCGGATGTGATGTGGGCAGAAAATTTGGTAAGAATAGATGTTGGCAGACTACCGTAGTGACCAGAGATAAGTCAAGGCTGCAGGAAAAGAGGGAAGACCACAGTTGAGATGGGAGGACTACGTGACGAGGGATTTGTGAAAGACGCGGGAAGATGAAAGCTGGAAAGAGAGCTGCCGTTAGGAAGCAGTGGAAGGCAAGAACGGAGAGAACAATACTGACCTACACATCACCCCCAGTACTGCAGGGAACCTGGAGGGAGACCAAGAAGTGTGTGAACAGTAATCACAGTTAGAAGTAGGGAGAACACAACTGAGATGGGAGGAATGAGTGGAGAGAGGCAGGCTCTGTATGGGAGTGAAGAATGTGAACAAGAGATGGGGGAGTGGAGATGGATGCTGGAGACTGCACGGAAACAGGTTCAGTGATAGGAGAAGGAAAAGCAAATGTCAAGGAACATTATTGAGGCCAGCCACACACGGACTTCAGGGACTAAGTGGAGAACAGCAAAACACTTTAATACACTCATTGCATTTACCTGTATACAACCATACACCTGTGTACTTATATACAATCTCACATGGTTCAGTATATCTGTCAATACAACCACCTGCCTGTCAACACAACCATCTGTCTGTCAACACAACCACTTGTCTGTCAATACAACCACCTGTCTGTCAATACAACCACCTGTCTGTCAATACAACCACCTGTCTGTCAGCACAACCACCCACCTGTCAATACAACCACCTGTCTGTCAATACAACCACCTGTCTGTCAACACAAACACATGTCTGTCAACACAACCACTTGTCTGTCAATACAACCACCTGTCTGTCAATACAACCACCTGCCTGTCAGCACAACCACCCACCTGTCAATACAACCACCTGTCTGTCAATACAACCACCTGTCTGTCAACACAACCACCCACCTGTCTGTCAATACAACCACCTGTCTGTCAACACAACCACCCACTTGCCTGACAACACAATTACTCACCTGTCTGTCAATAAAACCACACATCTGTTTGTCAACACAAACACCCACCTGTCTGTCAACACACATCCACCCACCTGTCTGTCAACACACATCCACCCACCTGTCTGTCAATACAACCACCCACCTCTCTGTTAACACACATCCACCCACCGGTCTGTCAACACACATCCACCCACCTATCTGCTAATTCAACCCCCCACCTCTCTGTTAACACAACCACCCACCTGTCTGTCAACAGACATCTCCACCCACCTGTAGGTTAACACATCCACCTCTCTGTCAATACACATCCACCCACTGTCTGTCAATACAACCACCCATTTGTCTGTCAACACAACCACCAACTTGTCTGTCAACACACATCCACCCATCTGTTGGTCAACACAACCACTCACCTGTCTGTCAATACAACCAGCCATTTGTCTGTCAACACAACCACCCACCTGTCTGTCAACACAACCACTCACCTGTTTGTCAATGGCTGAGAATTGCCAGCCCCAGGAGACGTTGTAGAGGAACTGTCGGTGGTCGTGTCGGTTATCGTCAGGGCCGTATGTCTCTGCGTGGTAGGATGGCGTCAACACTGTCATCTTGTGTCGGTTGATGGAGTAGTGTCGGAAGAACAGCTTCACCTTTCTCGCCACCTGCAAACAGCATCATCAATCGTATAACACCACCAATATGGTAACAGCTCCATGACGTACACAGTATACTTGACATGTTTTTGCTACACATTCGCCCACCGCGTTGTTCGTCTGAAGGCATAATATGCTACTTGAATGGTTTAACATTAATATATACACCTGTATTCACTTATGCAAATAGTCCGGCTTCACTGTATATAGTGCATATTCCCGGCAAGACCGCATCACACACCAACAATACACACCCGCCTTATAAATACCCCTACATTACAATAGCCACCAGACTGAATTGCCGCTGCCGCCGAGATCGCCCGTCCCAAACACCCGCACTTCCATCGGCCTTTCAGTCTCTCGGCCTCAGCTCTGTGACAATGCAGACACATTGTGCTGCACAGGTAAGTGCCCAAAAGCACAATACACCATGACATTTTCTAATACACTATACAATAATACAATAAACCTCTATTGCATGAACATCTTCATGTACCGAAGCACAGCTGCACTTCAAAACCAAAAGATTATGGAGTCTCAAATTAGTTGACATAATCAAGTTGTCAACAGTTGAATGAGCATACAACAGGAGCCAAGAGGAAAAAAATACGGTCTGTATCGTAAAGGTGATGCCTGGAGATGCCTCCAAGATACCTCAATTGATTGCGTAAATGCCAACATATATGATATGGCCCATGGCTGTTTTCGGCCAGTGAGTATTCTGAAATCTTATGAAGATGACATGACTGAATTGAAAATTGACTGCAGTAGGTTCAATATGAGGAGACACAGGTAAGACAAACCACTTACTTCAGCTGCAGCATTGGCTTGTGAAGACTGGTCTGACTCTGACAGCAGTTTACAGAACATGCTGTAGGGTCCACAACGGCCAGGACGACGCAGGCGGCCATAGGTGGACAGGTCAGCATAGGTCATACCCATGTCCTCCTGCAGTGGACACAGATGTACACTTGTTAATCAGACAGGAGACACGACAAGGTGACTGACTGCACATTCACAGCAAGAATTACATGTTGCCTGGTTATTGATATACTGTAATTCATTACAAAGTATCCTGTACCAATTACAGTGGTAAGTTTGTTTGACTTGTCTTACTTATAACGTTACCTCGTCTGTCTGTGTGATTTGACCGTCTCTCAATGGCTCTAACTCAGCTGTAGGAGGTGCTGAATAGATACTGCAAGTAAAATAAGAAGCGTCACATGGTAGGTGTAAGTCCACATAGTGTAGTAGAGTTAGACACAATCTCTCCATTTTGAAGTAGTTGCACTATCTTTTCATCAAACGTCCTTGAAATATGAAATAATTTTCCTGATGAAAATAAACCTGCTTTTATACAACTTTACTAACAGGCCTAAACCACATTTTAGAAAAGCGAAAATTATTGAAAATATGTAATTTCTTAAAGAAGCTTGTGACAAAATTAACACACTAACAGCTATGTCAGTACAAACTATAAATAAACAAGAGGTTATGGCAATAGGAAGCAGCAGCCATGAGATCTCCACCAAATGATTGTAATACCCACTAGAAACTTAGCATCTGTGTAATTATTAAAAGAATCCTGTTAGCTTTAGAACAAGAAATGTCATAAATCAATATTGTTCAGAATAATGACAAAACACTTGTGACTGTGAGATGACCAGTGGACGTGGCTGGGTACCTCTGTAGGGCAGTCCAGCCAAACTTTACAGCGCAGTAGAGAATGAACTTGCGTAGGTCTGTCTTACTGATGCCACCAATGGGGTTGATGTCTGCACTGGAGCAGTCGTACTTGGTGAGGTAGCCTCGCAAACTACAACCACATGACCAGAATGAACACAGCAGCCTTTCATCACCATCTATCTATCAATTGATCGATCGAATGACCAATCAATCAATCAGTCACTAAACAACCAACCAATCAGTTGCTTATTTCCAACAACACATAGTATTCATATACATATATATATGGTGGAAGATATCCCAACATTTTTTAACATCCTCCTAATTTCAAACAAAACCCCCCACTTTTGTCATATCTGATTTGATATATTTCTTCATCGATTTTCAAGTTTTTAGCTTGATTCGGTTGATTCATATATCATTGCATGGCTTCTTTTAATGGGTTACAGATGAAAATAAACCAATTAAAGTCAAAAAACCTTAACTTGCACTGGTGACAATTTTTGGGGGCTGCCCAGCCTGGATATAAAAACATTGCTTCATGCTCACCTTTCATCAACGTTTGCGGAGCCGAGGACAAGCAGCCCGCCAGATCGTCCTCGCGCCCACAAAGTGAGTTGGGCAAACAGGTAGGCCAGCACCATCCTGACCCGTGCCTACAAACAACAGACACACCCAGTCTATCGACAACTGTACTGCACCTAAATACTAACTTTCAGGTGTATTTTCATTCATTTCCTTGGACCATTGGCCTTTGGTCTACTTCAGAAAACACAACTATAGTTATTTAGAGATATTTACCGACATGTTTTTAATAGGCACTGCTGTTTCTATGGGGGGCTGTGGCCCTTTCTCCTCCCCGTGAGAAAGGTGCAAACTCCAGATGGTGCCACTGCAATGATCCTACTTGATGCCCTTGGTGCTCCGCGTGTGAGCGGAAGCTAGTATTAGTAGATTACTGCATGTTAAGACTGTATCTTCAGCCCAAGTCCAGCCAGTTTTTGTAAATATATTACACTCAGTGGTCAGAATTACCATTGTCCAGAATGTTCTGTGTGTCTTCTATGATTGTCTCAAGTTAAATTATACCAGTACATCAAACATCTGCATGGGCCATGGAGTTTTCTTTCATGTGTGTCTAGTGGTAAACATTTGCTGTATCGATACCACAATGTTATTAGCTACCACCTACTCAAAGTGTTTTACATATACTAAAAAGATCTTTTTAATTAACACTATTAATCATATGTTTAATGGAGCATTTTTGTAAAACAGTGTACAATACAATAATTGTTTATTCAGACCAATAATTTGCACTTTATAAACATACATGAATAAATCGGTAGCATTATATCATATAACATACATATTGAACCCTTCATTTATTTGAAAATACATTATTGCACGTACTTAGAATAGTTGAATAACAGTTCCACAATCCCTTAAGTTTTCAGACTACAGGGGTATATGAAATATTTGTGTTCGCTGCTAGATCATACCCTCTGACACGTCCATCATAACACACCACACCTGGACATTCTGCAGTGCGAGGTTCTCTCTGGGACTGCCACCATGCAGCTTGAATCGGGGCACGAGCGTCGTCACAGCGATAAAGATACCAACGACAGCGGTGACGGCCGCGTCTATGCTGATGGTCAGGTGATAACTACAACATGCATGGACAGGAACTAAGACAATCTATGGGGTACGAACAGGTGCTGAATCATAGGGAACAACGACACTGTCCCTCATGACAATTTGACAATGTACGTATTTGAAACGTGTCTTGTGAAGGCGGGCAACCAACAGAAACAATAATTATATTAGCTTTGCCTGTGGCAATGACAACTGCTACTGTGATTGGGTATGTAATGCTGTGAAGTGCTTTGAGCAGTCCTACGGGCTGGTTACTGCGTTATATAAGAACATACATTTACTTTCCGAACCACACTTGTCAAATGATGGGTGAGGAGGAAATGGAAACAAAAACCAATGAACAGAATTGAAGCCAGCCTCTCCACTGACATCAGGGAAATTAAGAGGCCAAAAACAACTTTTTAAAGAACAAACCTGCCGATCTGGTGAGCAAGTTCATGGGCGCAGTTCTGCGTCTTCTTCGAGCTGTTCTCGGAGCCCATGTAGCAGGTGGTGAAGAGCAGGTTGCACAGAGCCTCGGGGCTAGTGGGGCGGTAGTGGGGGTCTCCCAAAACCTTCCTGATGTCTCTCAACACCTGCTCATCTAGAACCAAAGGCCTGCTTCAACACAAAACATATGTACTTTTTATGCTCTCATGTCACATTAAGATGACAGTGCTACATAAAGTGTGTGTGTGTGCGTGAGTGAATGTTTGAGATAGTGGGTATATGTGAGTCTGTGTGACCGAGACGGAGAAAGAGAGAGAAGAAGAGTGAGAGATACTGTCTGTATGTGTGCATTTGTACACGCGTGTTTGTGCATATGCGTGCGTTTGTGTGTTTGAGTGTGCATGCATGTTTGTGCTAAGGTGCATTCTTCTACATATCACAAAACAAAAAACGAGGGTCAACAGCTAGGTCACAATATCAAGACTTGCCGTTCATGAAAGCACATGCACAACTGTTATTGCACGATATCATGCAACACTGCCGTTATTTATTAGCATGCAAACATCACACATGTAAACCAGCCTTTAGAGAAATATTTCAGACTGACACACCTCCACTGTTGATGGCGTTACACACGAGATGACACATGGAGGCAACAATGCACGCAGTGCTGGAGCTGTCGATGCCCCCACTGAGAGGGAGGAAGAACCCGCCCTGACCGCTACGTCTCAGGTAGTCCCACAGCCAACACGCCGGCCCCAGGCTGCATGTACAGCGACGATAGTAAGACAGTATGTATGGGGAAATTTGGTGATAATAATAAATCGAATCCAAATTTAATTTAAAAGTATTTTTGTCACTACAAATACAACAAAATCAATAAATTGTATTGATCAAAACAGCTGTTTTATAGAAATACATTTATTTAAGATACATATCATTTTAAAATGATCTTCAGGTGTCTGTTTTCTCACAAATGTTTAGTTGAAACAGTAAATAGAATTGGTGAAATGTTCATCGAGTTGGAAGAATCAATTAAATCAATATTTCTTATGATCATAAATCTAAAGTTTAACTTACTTCAACATTTCAGCTTTCATCAGGATGATAGTCAAAACAAAAAAGTTAACCTTTACAGTGGTCATCTGGTAAAAATATTGACTTAATTCTTTCAGTAATTAATTATAGTGGTGATCATCATAATGAGAGCACATGGCACAACATGACTAAAAGAACAATGTATATACCAGATATTAAAAAATATTTGTTCTCATAGAGGATGAGAATCTGTTTAAGGTAGCTGGGCTGGGTATCATGTCAGTTGATTTTTTTTTCTTTTTTCATAGAACATTAGGTGTCAGTATGAACATGTGTACTATTAAAAAACACAAGGCACTATCATCATATGTCACCAATCCGTCCTTCAAAAACTAGTATTTTTAGTGTGTCTGTGGAAAGTCCCTTTTCAGATTCTTGGAAACTGACGATGTTTCCATAGTGACGATTACGTGTGCGTCATCCCAGTTCAAACATAAATTCGTAAAATTGCACAGGATGGTTTTATGTTTGGTGAAGGGGTCGTGCCAAAAATGAAGTACGGATTTTTGTTGTCTTTCAACATTGTAGCAAAATGTTTATGAAGCTGCATCAAACTTAATATGCATTTGTTTACAAAAAATTCTTTTTGGTCGGGAGTATTGTTTAGTATCTTAGACAAACTCTGAGAAAAAATGGTTAGCTTATCTTCAAAACTTATATTAGAAATTATTAACCATTTCAGTACGACAGGCCGGTTTTTCGGCCGCACTGTCTGTGACGCTTCAGTACGACAGGCTGGTTTTCCGGCACTGACGATGTCTGCTATTGAAATCGTTTTTATTCATAATAATCCACTACGTGGAGCCACTTGTTGTGTATGGTTGTCATGGCGAATGAATTAGCTATTCAGCAGTGGTCATCGTTTATTATCGCTCAATAATAGTTTACGGTGATTTTCACGGTTTTTAATGATGGATTATCAAAATCAGCGGCGGCCACAATAGCGGACAGCATTACTTCAATTAGTGATTTACCACCGTATGTTTTGGACAGATTATTTGATAGTTTTATCAAAGAATCTTTGTTGGATGTTGATTATCAACATAATAACGATGTCGGCGAACTTAGTATACAACCGAGTTCTTGGCGGCCATCTTGTATTGTTGGTTACCATGACGACGGAATGTAAAATGATATGGCTCATTTTATTCGCTGATTATTATACTTTCCGAAAATATATAACATTTCTATTCATAAAATGCATTTTTGTTGGTCAAATCTTGACTTGAAGGGAGGTAGTCCATTATGTTGCATATTCACTGGGAATGCAGTATTCAGTGGTTACATCTGATCAGGGCTGTAGTACTGAAATGGTTAATTCAAAAGAAGCATGTAATAGCCGGTGCAGCCACCTTAATAAGTGATTGTGTACACGCAGTGGAACCAACATATCTAACAATAAAGTACACAGACATCTATCAAGGACATATGACACACAAATGACGCCTCTTAGACTCCTGGTGTGCAGGAACTTGTTGCTTTGGGTGTCAATCTTGTTAAAACTTATGTCTACCATAACAAAGATTTGAACTAACGCTTCATTTGGGACAAGGAAAGTAAATATTACAGATCTGTCCACAGATAGAGTAACAAAGTTACCAGATCTCTTCTTCTGCTGAGTGATAGGCCCACTCCAGAGGGGGCGTAGGGTGCAGAAAGAGGTCATCTGAGGTCGCTGCAAAGTCTGTTGTTATTCTTGGGAAACTCTCTATCCTTGATGCCTGTGGGAATACAATAAAAACATACATTTTTTCAAGTATAAGACATGACACTCTTTCGTACTAGTTGCCACTGTTTAGCATGGCAGCTACAAATCTATATTACCTACTTCAGTTACTTTCAAATCATGTGAATATTTAATTATTAAAAACCTATTTCATCACCATAAACACAACGTATCATTCAAGATATACATACTAGATATAGACAAAGTGTTTAGTATAAATGCAATTATTAAATGCTTGTCAGTCAATCATACACTAGTTTAAAAACTAGTCGTTAGGTGTTTGCTTTGTCAACAAACTCTAGTTGATTAACATAATTGTGCATGAGCACTAATTAAGAAGGTGATCAAGATATGCTACTGTATAAGTACAACAAGCCGTACAAGGTGTGTGCGACTGCGAATGGTGTTCCTGTAGGCTCTTACGTCCTCCAGGTCAAGGGTCGCGGTCAACACTTCCTGCAATGCATACATTAATAACCAGGATCAGGCGAGCCCCATCAGGTGCATTTCCCATTTACAATATTGAAGTTTAGGAGGAATATGTTCATATTCTGTTTTTATATCAGTAGTCACCCCTCGTTATAACGCGGTCGGTCGTGGACCCCGAATTTCGGCCGCCAGGGGAAAATGAGCGCTGTAGCAAACTATATTAATGGTAATTACTGTCACTTGGTTTGTGTGAAGTTATCCTCATCTTTGTTCGCTACGTGTGCATTTTGAAAGACTAGTTGGCGGACTATAAATTTAACATTTGCATAGGCTGTAGAGCCTAGAACTGTGCAACAAATCTGGTGCGCGGTGCGTCGCTACGTTGGCTTGCTGTTGTTTGTTCTGCACTGCCAGTGCTATCAAAGGCGTAAATTTCTTTGACTATGGTCAATTAATTTTAGGCACAGTAAATGCATCCTCGCAAACCAGGACTGTTTGCCATGCAAAACTAGCCCTGGTTGATCCCCTATGCGAAGTGCAGAAGTTAGCTGAGTCAAACTAGTAACTGACTTCGCCAGTCGCGACTGCATCACCCATGAGAACAGTGCAAATACCCGCCCAAATTTGAAGACGGATAAACGACTTCTGGGAATCCCAATATAATAATGACCCGTTCGCCCATTAGCACGAGCAGCTGGGCGGTATTGTGTATTCGAATAATTGCGTCCATTTCCTAAACATTGCATGTAACATGAGGCACGGATGGTTAAAATTAGCTTTGTTATGACCACCTGACCTGCCGAGATCCACTGATCTAGTGAGCGATAGGCTGAGTTTAAATTCAGAGTTTCGCAAAGCGATCAGCCATGTGGTACTGCTGGCTGGCACTGACCCCTGGCTCGCGAGGATGAGTAAATTTGGAGCGAGGCATTATTTGTTTTGTGCCGACATCAAACGAATCGTTTCCCTTCTGCGAGTCATGGCTTCCGCGGATCGATGCCTTCACCTTCCACGGGTTTGCCTGGCTTCACAAATACGCCTTGCTTAGGAATGGGGCAAGAATGGGATAAAAACGTTTTAATGCAGCCTAGTAGAGAAGATCAGTATGCTAACAATGCGTCACAAATATTAGCTTTCTCGCTGTGATGAATGAAAAGCTACTGGTGCGCCAAAATATGAATTCATCAACCACATATGAAATGGTGAATCGCAATATTATTTGGCAATATTAATTAAGTAAATGTGCATTCCAGGTTATTATTTTAGATCTTACATCATTGGTACCATATTATCCTTCAGTTGACCATAACCTGTTGGTCCGTAGTCTATTTTAAAACTGTATACCATTCATGAATTTTATTCAGTTCAACATTCAACAGTGTATGACATTCAAGGATAATACACATTGACAATGGCTGACATTTTAATAAGCTTCATAATAAGCAACCGATTGTGTGTGTGGCTTCAATGGTGTTCCTGGTGCAGCGGCTGTGACGGTTGTCTAAGTGTCCTGGTGGCAGATATGGGAACCCTTTATCATGCCTCGCTTATACCACGGGTTCATTTCGTGGACCCCGACTACCGCGCTATAACGAAGGGCGACTGTACTCAACCAATCAACTATTCTATGATTCTGGTTATCTTCCCGACGCAGTTTTCCAGAAGTATGTACATGCTCTAATAATGTTAATTCCTTAAAAACAAAACAAACACAGGTTAATTAAGTAGACGTACTCACAACTTCAGAGATGGCGAACTGGTGACCTTGAGCGACTATCTGACCATTGATGGCGATCATGGCACAGCCATCATAGTAGAGTCTGTCTCCGTCACAGCCGATCTGGTTGGCAAACAGGTAGATGCCACCGCTCTGTCAAATAAAATGTCATTCTCCCAAAACATCCATGTAAGACATTGCCACAATGTCTGTATGTATTCGGACAACTAAATACTATTAAAATTACTGTAAAAAATAATTGGTGTCAAAAATATACAGTACATAAAAAATTATTTTTGAAGATTTTAGTATGTCATCGAGTTGCATAGGGAATTTGATGGGTCCCTAAAGAAACTGCTGGTTTTCTGTGGTTATGAGACTAGCGCCTTTAAGGGGCACAGCTTCCGCATCGGGGCAGCCACTGCTGCGGCTCTGAGAGGCGAATCAGATGCACAGATCAGGGCGGCAGGTAGATGGACATCAGATGCGTTTAAGAAATACATTAGGATTGCTTGAATGAGAGTGTTAGTGTTGTCGTCCTTTTACAGTTTTATATTCGTGGGGTGGTCACAGGTTGAGGTGACCGGTGGCATAATCGACCCCACTTTTAAGGTTTAGCCTCAGTTATAGTGTAATGTGTCAGTGGGTAGTGTTGGTTTTAGATCTGGTGTGGTTGACTGGTGTGCTTGGCTAGTATTATACTGTGCAGTAGGTCTATGGTGATTTTAGTAGTAATGACATTGTTTGATATATATCATGTATACCAATACTGCTTGTGTTATGTGCCGAAATGTGGGCTCTGTCAACCTGAGGTACAGGAGACTAGTATGGGCTCAGTCACAGGCCTGGCCTTGGGATGTCGAGCCCACATTTCTCTCTGATCACGTTAATAAATAAACGTCATTCATTTGGCCTTTTTTCATCACTATATTGGACTTTGTGTTGTTGCTTGCATAAAATTCTTTTTGAAGATTTTAGAATGTCCTAAGACACACAATGTCCAGATTCATAGTCATTACGGTACATAAAACTGCTTTCATAGACGGATGGCAACAGCTGGTTAAGTCAATCTTGTTTACTGGTGTATTTTACACACATCAATAGTTTATTTTCTTATCACAATTCATGAAATACTTAGATGTCGCCCCTGTCTTCCCTTTCAGTTTTATTCAATGTATTGTCCATATCTCATCAATATCTTAGACAATCTGTGATCCCAAATTGTGATAGTAGATTACAGGGATGGGATCATATACGAGTTGGCTAAACAATTTTGCTATGGGACCTTAGGATTTAAAAAAGACCACAAGTGTAAGCTTCAAAATCTTTATACTTTTCTAGTAGTAATCGTTGCACACTGGCAGAATAGGACAGAGACAACGAGCCCTAACCTCTGTCCTACCAAGTCATCAGGTGGTTCCAACCTACCTTGGCTGTGGCACTTTTCACCAAGTCAACCCGGATGTGGGCCTTTCTTAGTTCATGGTGACTGCCACTGCCATTGGTGAAGATTTCCACTCCATCCAACCCCATCTCAATGTGGGTACTACAACATCGATATCTCTCCATCTAGTCCCATCTCAATGTGGGTACTACAACATCAATATCACTCCATCCAGCCCCATCTCAATGTGGGTACTACAACATCAATATCACTCCATCCAGCCCCATCTCAATGTGGGTACTACAACATCAATATCACTCCATCCAGCCCCATCTCAATGTGGGTACTACAACATCAATATCACTCCATCCAGCCCCATCTCAACATGGGTACTACAATATCAATATCACTCCATCTAGCCCCATCTCAACGTGGGTACTACAACATAAATATCACTCCATCCAGTCCCATCTCAATGTGGGTACTACAACATCAATATCACTCCATCCAGCCCCCATCTCAATGTGGGTACTACAACATCAATATCACTCCATCCAGCCCCATCTCAATGTGGGTACTACAACATCAATATCACTCCATCCAGCCCCATCTCAACGTGGGTACTACAACATCAATATCACTCCATCTAGCCCCATCTCAATGTGGGTACTACAACATCAATATCACTCCATCCAGTCCCATCTCAATGTGGGTACTACAACATCAATATCACTCCATCCAGTCTCATCTCAATGTGGGTACTACAACATCAATATCACTCCATCCAGTCTCATCTCAATGTGGGTACTACAACATCACTATCACTCCATCCAGACCCATCTCAATGTGGGTACTACAACATCAATATCACTCCATCCAGTCTCATCTCAATGTGGGTACTACAACATCACTATCACTCCATCCAGCCCCATCTCAATGTGGGTACTACAACATCACTATCACTCCATCCAGCCCCATCTCAATGTGGGTACTACAACACCAATATCACTCCATCCAGCCCCATCTCAATGTGGGTACTACAACATCACTATCACTCCATCCAGTCCCATCTCAATGTGGGTACTACAACATAAATATCACTCCATCCAGTCCCATCTCAATGTGGGTACTACAACATCACTATCACTCCATCCAGCCCCATCTCAATGTGGGTACTACAACATCACTATCACTCCATCCAGCCCCATCTCAATGTGGGTACTACAACATCATATCACTCCATCCAGCCCCATCTCAATGTGGGTACTACAACATCACTATCACTCCATCCAGCCCCATCTCAATGTGGGTACTACAACATCACTATCACTCCATCCAGTCCCATCTCAATGTGGGTACTACAACATCACTATCACTCCATCCAGCCCCATCTCAATGTGGGTACTACAACATCACTATCACTCCATCCAGCCCCATCTCAATGTGGGTACTACAACATCATATCACTCCATCCAGCCCCATCTCAATGTGGGTACTACAACATCAATATCACTCCATCTAGTCCCATCTCAATGTGGGTACTACAACACCAATATCACTCCATCTAGTCCCATCTCAATGTGGGTTCTACAACACCAATATCACTCCATCCAGCCCCATCTCAATGTGGGTACTACAACACCAATATCACTCCATCCAGCCCCATCTCAATGTGGGTACTACAACATCAATATCACTCCATCCAGCCCCATCTCAATGTGGGTACTACAACATCAATATCACTCCATCCAGCCCCATCTCAATGTGGGTACTACAACATCAATATCACTCCATCCAGCCCTATCTCAATGTGGGTACAATAACATCGATATCTATCCATCTAGTCCTATCTCAATGTGGGCACAACAACATCGATATCTCTCCATCTCAATGTGGGTACTACAACATCAATATCACTCCATCTAGTCCTATCTCAATGTGGGTACTACAACATCAATATCACTCCATCTAGTCCCATCTAAATGTGGGTACTACAACATCAATATAAATCCATCTAGTCGTATCTCACTGTGGGTACTACAACATCGATATCTCTCCATCTAGTACTATCTCAATGTGGGTACTTCTAGTCCTATCTCAATGTGGGTACTACAACATTGATATCACTCCATCCAGCCCCATCCCAATGTGGGTACTACAACATCGATATATCTCCATCTAGTCCTATCTCAATGTGGGTACAACATCAATATCTCTCCATCTAGTCCTATCTCAATGTGGGTACAATAACATTGATATCTCTCCATCTAGTCCTATCTCAATGTGGATACTACAACTTGGATATCTCTCCATCTAGTCCCATCTCAATGTGGGTACTACAACATTAATATAAATCCATCTAGTCATATCTCACTGTGGGTACTACAACATCGATATCTCTCCATCTAGTCCTATCTCAATGTGGGTACTTCTAGTCCTATCTCAATGTGGGTACTACAACATTGATATCACTCCATCCAGCCCCATCCCAATGTGGGTACTACAACATCAATATATATCCATCTAGTCCTATCTCAATGTGGGTACAACATCGATATCTCTCCATCTAGTCCTATCTCAATGTGGGTACAATAACATTGATATCTCTCCATCTAGTCCTATCTCAATGTGGATACTACAACTTGGATATCTCTCCATCTAGTCCAATCTCAATGTTAGTACTACAACATCAATATCATCTGTTTTCATACAAATCATGTAAGGATATACAGACACAAACTCTTAACAGTAATAGTAAAATTGACAACATTAAAATCTTAAAAGTAATAATAGTACAAATGTGTATTAATAGTAGTAAAATTTGTTTATAAATATTCAAAATTACTTTCCAATTAAATCATCTCCTAACTTAGTTTTATTATTTTATCACCGACATGTCCTTATAAGATTCTATTGTTGTCATACATAAAAGAAACAAACTGGATGATATGCGATCAATATTCCTTGTGCTGTGTAACGTTAATATTTGTGAATACCATCAGAAACAAATCAAGAAACCAGAATTTCTATACATTCTTGGATCAGTTGTAACAACACCAGCAAGTAAGAAAATGCTTATGCACACATACACCAGGGCGTGCATTACACCTAGCATACCTGTTTGGGTTCCATAGTTCCTCACAGATTTCACTGCCTATGCAGGTATCGATAGTGGACAGGATTCCGTCACCAATTGGCACAATTCTCTGCAGGTAAACACAAATAAACACAGCGTGAATGTTGTGGTAGATCACTTACAGTGTGTGCAGGACAGGGATGGTTTGACTACACTGGTCAGATACTGGTGCTGCTGACAGGGGGCAGTGGAGGGCAACTACTACTGTAAGACCAGTGCAGCAGTGCAGGAGCTAGAGCTAACCCCTGTACATGGAAGCCATGCAGAAGAACATAATTACAACTATACAACAACTTGAAAGTGCAACTATCTCACTGACGATCAATTACAATGTTTCAATACAATCAACTACAATTTATAGTGTTTTCACAAAGGGTCAATTACAATAGTTCTAACATTTCAACATTTGAGATTACAATTACTGTTTTATGAAAAAAATATCTACCTGCCCTGTTACTTCCTGGATAATTCTAGGCAGGAAGAAGTCTTCTGTCTGTCTAGACTTGGACCATGCTGTAAACCACCTTGTTTCCCGGTAGTTTCCATCATCGCAAAGCTGTTTTTTGGGGCGAATCATCAAGATCTTCCTGTTGAAAAAATCTCTAAATAGGTTGTTTGTACATAAAATGAAGTAGGCAAATATTTACAAGACATAACTATCAGAAGATTACTATACATATACTCATCTGATGTAACTGTTTCAAAATGTATCTTGCTATATAAAAAACATCCAGTATTCTAGAAGAAAACAATTTATTGAAATTATAAAAATTTTCATAAATATCTTCAGTGTAGACAATGTGGCTTTAAATATAAAATTTAACAGGGCTGTCTTTAGCTGTTGTACTGTAATTCGACTTACTTGTTGAGGAATATAACTCGGCAGTTGTACGCCACGTTCTTATGCATAACTGGCCTGAAAATTTAAAATCATAGAACAAAATTAACAGTAAAATTATGGATTTTTTACGGCATTTACAGCAATAAACTGTTGTACAACACTGTATTTTGCTTCTTCACTTTCAGATAGTAACAACAACAACATGCATTGGACTTGTGAGCGAGAAACAATTTTCACAGGAATCAGTCTTCTTGTTAATTGATGTCTCTGGTGTTACCAAAAAGAGGCTTCTACTACCAGGGTAATCCTCAGTAATTAATGACACTTGTAAGGATATTATAATACTAACATGCAACAAATGTATGTATTGGAGTGATCTATGTATGCAGACAAATGCACGTACACACACGAATAACAATAACCCTGTACAAATACATCATTGTATTTCCAAAAGTAAAACTGTACAAGATCCTTAAACATGTAACGCTAAACTTTCTTCAACAGTTTACCAGCCAATTTGAGTTCTTGGTTCTAGTTCCTGTTGAGATACTCACATGCCGACATCACAGATGATGTCACTGCTGTCAGGTGATAGAAGTAATTCCCGGAGTACTTCAAACGAGTGCAGAAACGTGTCGCTCTCATAGAAGTGATCACTGCATCCATAACCCCTACATCACAGAAAGCCAACAGATAGATTATACACTTACACTGTAGCACCATTATTTCATTTGTTTGCAATAATATTCATTGTATGGTTAGTGTTGAAATAACGTTTGGATCTATACAATATACATAGTATTCTATTTGTTAACACTATACCAGCATATATCTTAAATGGCCACTTAACTGTTTCGTCATTCTTAAGAACAAACAGATCAGTAACAGTTAGATAAGTAATAAATGTATTTCTACATAAAGTGTTTCCACAAAGTGTTGCTCATGTTAAAACTACTTTGTGGCCCACTGTTGGGTGGATGTGATACTAACTGGTCGTCAAATACCAGAAATGAACAAACTCAAGGTGTGCTTACGTGACTTCAAGTTCTGGGCCCAGTCTGTATGTAGCATGCAAAGATTTTGCTTCAGCAATGCCTGAAATATCACATACAGGCTTACTACAGACTACATATATTTTAATCACGATCATCACTAATCATCATCTTGTATGGAACTTGTATTAGGCTATTGCCATTTGATGTCACGGAGTAACTTTTTGCACATGCGAAACCAAATCTTGGTTTTCAAATTTAACTGTTGCGTTTAGTAATAAAAATGTAAGGATTTATGTTTACATACCGAAAAAACAGTTTACCTAGGGCATATTACTTGACATAAGGTCACAATTCTGAAATATTTTAAAGGTCTTGGCCACGAGCACCTCGACAAATTTCTATTTATTTATTATATATAATATATTTATATATGGCTTATCCAAAATGCTACTTGAAATAGCCAATGACTTTGGACTTGAACAAGTTGTACATGAACCCACCAGACTAAACAACACTTTGGACTTGTTCTTCACAACTACCCCACCCTTGTTGAAAGATCTACAGTAGTTACAGGAATAAGCAATCACAACGGCATCCCAATAATCATAAACAGCAGCAAGCCCAGGGTCATCAAGCAAAAACCACGGAAAATATACATGTACCACAAAGCTAACATGCAGGCTCTGAAAGAAGACCTGCTCAAATGGAGCAATGAGTTTGTATCAAGGGATACATGTACACAGTTACAGAAAAGTATACATAATTCCAAACTGTCTTTGACTGAATAATAAACTCTCACATACCAACAAAAATAATAAAGCGTAACCAAACGCTGTGGATAAATAAGCGAATCAAACGACTACACAAACGTAAACAAAGGGCTTTCAACACTCACAAACTACAATCAAGCCAGTTATGGACATTTTTAGTAAGGCATGTAAAACCATGCACATAGAGACAAGAAATGCTCACAGAAGATATATATCATCCATTTGTTCCGACTCACCAAAACGATTCTGGTCATACATAAAAAGCCTTAAAGTTGATACAGTTGGAATACCAACCCTAATGAAAGACAACAGGGTAGAATCAGACAACACAATTAAAGCCAAACTTCTCAATAATCAATTTAAGTCAGTCTTCACAAATGAAAACACATACCAGCTATGCCTGACATCACCATCACAACAAAAGTAGTCGCCAAATTACTTCATGACTTAAAAACAAACAAAAATCAATAGGACCCAATGAAGTGCCAGCCAGAATCTTACAACTTGCCGCCAATGAATTAGCTCCAGCCCTAAGAGTAATCATCAAAAAAACAATTATCACAGAAGAACTTCCCCTCTCATGGTCACGTGCCAACATCACTCCAATCTTCAAGAAAGGAGACCGGCCCCTTTCCATCAAATTACCGTCCCATCTACCTAACTTCAATATGTTGCAAACTCCTTGAACACATTATTTACTCTAACATAATGGACCATTTCAACCGATACACAGTCTTATCAGACAAACAATTTGGCTTCCGCAGTAAACACTCCACAGAAACTCAGTTAATACTCACCATACATGACCTAGCGAATTCCCTAAATAATAAATCCCAAGTGGACATGATGATAATGGACTTCTCAAAAGCATCCGACACTGTTCCCCATAACTGGCTCCTAAAAAAATTTAAGAGATATGGCATCCACAACAAAACACATGCTTGGATCTCTAGCTTTCTCGAGTGCTGTGAACAGAGAGTGGTGGTTGGTGAAGAACATTTCACCTGGACAAATGTTATATCAGGTGTATCACAAGGCACGGTATTGGGACCGCTTCTCTTCCCGACATACATCAATGATCTATACCTGACAATATCCACTCCACAGTCCATCAGTTTGCAGATGACTGTGTCCTCTATAGAGAAATCAATAATCAGTCTGACTCACAAGAACTACAGAAAGACCTAAATGAGTTAGCAAAATGGGAATACGACTAACAGATGACCTTTAACTCCAAAAAAGCTTTGTGATGAGACTAACCCATGCAAGAAACGTAAAACATTTAAATTATTCTCTAGGAAACGCAACACTACAGGAAACCGACAGTCATCCCCATCTAGGAGGATGTATCACCAAAGATCTCACCTGGAACAAACACATCCATCAGATTACAGCCTCAACAAACATTACCCTAGCATTTATCACGCGCAATCTCTATTCGTGCCCCCAAAACATCAAAGCTGCCTAAACAATCCTTCCGACCACTCTTAGAATACTCATCCATGTGGGACCCCCATGCCCAGGTCCTCATCAACAAAATAGAAATGGTCCAAAGATGGGCAGCTTACTTTTGCCTTAACGATTATACATCCAGAGAAACTGGTTGCATGTAAGAAATATTAACAAATAAACCTAGAACAACTAACAACCAGATGAACAAACAGATGCCTCACCATATTCCACAAAGCCATCTGTGGTCACCTATCATTGTCTGTTGAAAACCTCCTCCAGCCCGTACAACACCTATCACGACATCTAAATTGCAAAGCATTCAACACTATCCACACTAGCAAGAACTGTTATAAATTCTCCTATTTCCCCCGAACAATAAAAAAGATTGGAATTCCCTACCAGATTCAATAGTCAACATTACAGAACCACAGAAATTCAGACAAGCTTTAAGTTTAATACACAACTAATAATCCAGTTAGCAAGTGCACCCAACCCTGACCGAATGACTCCTAAGGAGTGTTGGCCAGTACTCAACCAAGACCAAAACAAGATACATGTATATGACCAACTCCTCAGACTTCAAGTCAACCATTTTTTATTGACATTAGTAATTACACAATTTTTAAGACATCACTTTTATAAATCAATCAATCAAACTATTTATTTTCCCAACACAGTTTATAGTCATTTAAGCAACACTATAAAGGTAAGTTCTTATATAGCGCAGTATCCAGTCCTCAGGACTGCTCAAAGCGCTTTACACTTTACTCCCTGGCAGACCTGTTCAATCGAACACCATCTCGACTTCTCTGGGAAGCATCCAGCCACGCTGCTATTAATGCGCGAAGACTATTCGTACACAAATATCCACCACTGTCTATAGCCAGGTACTCATTCATACAGCTGAGTGAACTGGAGCAACGTATAGTGAACGAACTTGCCCAAGGTTCGACACCGCCGCACAGGATTCGAACCCGGGTTCTCTCGGTTGAAAGTCCGAAGCTCTAGCCACTGCACCACGGCGCTATAAACCTATGAAAACATCGTTTTTGTTAATCCTGTCAGTACACCCAAAAACGAAACGCAACCCGACTGTTAGTGACACTGTCACAGTCAAAACAACCGTGTCTGAGTGACGTCTGAAGACAGTTCAGTGAAGTCAGTGAACCGGGACAGTGCGACCGGTGTCGCCCGTGTTTATTCCTGGCAAGAGCCGCTGGCTTATTTTAACACCAACTTTGATTACTTACTACGCATAATTCGGCGCATGTTACCCTCAAAATCCATTGCCCACTGATTTAGTGAGCATGTCGCTAAAATTACTTTCCTCCCCATTTTGTCGGAGCGAACCAATGATCGATCCCAGCTGCTTTAGAAAACAAAACGATTATCACGCAGCAAAATGCTATACTAAATAATGGAAACTAAAAATCTAAGAAACACTAAAGTTAATTTTTTTCACACGAATCCGCTTAATAAAACCTAGTGCATTCTTGCTGCTTCAACCGATATTTGTGTATTATTTTGTATTTAGTACGAAATAAACACTAGTTCCGTTACTGCGCCAGGGGCCGCTTCCTGTTTACGTTTTGATAATTTCTGCTGTAACTGTCTTACAGAAATGGGAATTTGTCTGCCTTGTTTGAATGGTTCGAGTGAGGACTATGATGGATTACAACCAGACCCGGTAACAGTTAGCTTAATGCCGTTCAGTATGTTTTAGAGTACTACTAGTGTGTCTATTTGAACGAGCGTCAAGACAAATTTGAAAAGAAATTGACTGCAATGGAAAAAAAAAAAAAATCATTCCAAACCAGAGTCAATGAATTTGAGGAGACAGTCTCAAAAGTATCCAATCTGCAATATCAGACACCACATGAATCACTAGGAGCAACGTACGTAGAACCAGTCATAAACAAAGATCAAATGGTCGCCACTGTGTGCACCCAAATAAATGACCGAATGACCAGAATGAAGAACATTGTGGTATACAATGTGCCAGAGGGGACCAGCACTCTGAAAGAAGACAACACTATTCATGACAGGAAACTAATGAGGGAAATATCAGGATACACTACAGATGGTAAACACCAACATGAAGACCTACAAGTAAGGAGATTAGGGAGCAAACTAAGAAAGGAAATGGAAACAGGGGGAACAAGAACTCATCCGTTACTTGTAACATTCCCAGAAGAGGATAAAAAAGCTTTTGTCATGAAAAACCTATACAAACTGAAAAACAAAGGGGAACCATTCAGTGGAATGGTTATAAAGCATGACATAAGCAAAGATGACAGAGAGAAGGAGCGACTACTACAGAAGGAGGCAAGAGAAAAAACACAGTAGGAGCAGACAACAAATTTTGTTTACCTGGTAAGAGGGCACCCAGGAGAAAGACAGATCATCAAAGTAAAAAAGAGGTGCAAAAATACCAACCAAACTCTCGCACCACAAGTGCCAGTACCAGAGAAATAACTGTATGGTACACAAATGCTGATGTGCTAACAAAAGAAAAACTAACAGAACTAAAATGTAGAATAAAAAACCATTCAACTCCACCACAGGTTATAGCAGTGTCGGAAGTAAAACCTAAACATTATAAAAGACAACTTACCACACAAGAATATAACCTGGAAGAATATTCTATGGAAACTATAAACATTAGTGAGGACACAAGCAGAGGGATGACCTTGTTTCTTCACAATTCGTTGCCATTTGAAGTGCACCAGTTTGATATTGAGTTCAATGAAGCATAATTTTGCACTTTAAAACTGAAAGACACTCTTCTCATAGGCTCCTTTTATAGAAGTCCAAACAGTACCACCGAGAACAATGACAACCATAACAAACTACTTGATAAAATAAGTGAGAAAAAATGTGCACGTGTTCTACTACTTGGAGATTTTAACTATCCTAAAATTGATTGGGAAACAATGTCAACTACAGCAGCAAGTACAGAGGAGAAAGAATTTAAATTTATTGAGAAACTTCGAGACTGTTACTTTGTGCAACATGTAACAGAGCCCACTAGAGGTAGAGGTACAACTGAACCATCACTCCTTGATCTTGTCCTCACTAGTGAAGATACAGAGATCTCAACAGTTGAAACAGCCTCAGCACTAGGAAGAAGTGACCATTCTATTATTAAGGTGGTTATGCTCTGCTCTATGAACCAATCAGCAAAACTGTCTATAAATACGACAAGGGGGATTACACCAAATTGAAAGACATGCTAAACATTGATTGGGAGGATGAATTTTCTAATCACCAGGAGGATGTTCAAACTCAATGGGATATCCTTACTTCTAAGCTTAGATATGCAGAAGGAAAATGCATACCAAAGAAGGTGATAACTGAGAGAGCCAGAAAATACCCAGTTCCACTGGAGTTGAAAATCCGAACCAAAATCAAAAGAAAAAACAGATTGTGGAAAAAAATCTTCTCTCCAAAGATTACCAAACTTATCAGGAATTTTGTTGACTCTGAAATCAGGTCAGGAGACAAGAAAGGCACAGAAACTATATGAAAAAGATATCATAAATCAAATAAAACAGAATCCCAAGAAGTTCTGGCAATATGCGCAGGCGAAAATAAACACAAGAATGGGAATACCGAACTTAATAAAAAGCAAAGACAAGGATGATCTGACAAAGACAGATTTGGAAAAAGCGCAGGTATTGGCAAATCATTTCTCTTCCGTATTTATGAGAGAACCAGAAGGAGACATTCTGGAGGAGCCAATAAGATGTCATAACAAAGTTGAATCTTGCACTATCACTCCATCGATAGTGGCTTTAAAGCTAAAGAAACTAAAAATATTCAAATCACCAGGACCTGACGGCCTCCATCCTCGTGTACAAAACGAATTGGCAGAGAGTATTAGCACTTCACTATCCACAATTTTTAATACGTCGCTGAAAACAGGCATACTACCCAAAGACTGGAAAATAGCAAACATATCTGCAATTCACAAGAAAGGGAAAAAAAATCAAGCACATAACTACCGGCCAGTCAGCCTAACGAGCATAGTAGGGAAAATAATGGAAGGCATAATGAGTGCAAGTTCCACATCTGCGACTTGTAGAGAAACTCCAGAGCTATGGAATTCAAGGAAATATTCTAAGCTGGGTTGCAGCTCTGTTGGCCCACAGAACACAACGTGTAAGGGTCAATAATTCTTTTTCAGATTGGCATGATGTCATCAGCGGCATACCACAAGGATCAGTGATTGGCCCCCTACTTTTTGTTATATTTATTAATGACTTACCGGATGTTATAAAGAGCTCTGAAGTATTCCTGTTTGCGGATGATATGAAACTCTTCCATCCAATTTACACCAATGAAGATTGCACAAAGCTTCAACAAGATCTTACCCATGCAGAACATTGGACATACGAATCTCTCTTAAAGTTCCACCCAGACAAATGCAGCCATATGAGAGTAGGATCATCAACCATAAGAAACGACAGCTACACACTGGGACCTAATCATATAACACTGGCTAGTACGGATAAGGTGAAGGATATTGGCGTCACTTTTGACTCATCACTAAACTTTGAGGCACATATGTTGGAAAAAATTAATAAAGCCAATTCAATGATGGGGATAATTCGTCGCACTTTTGACTACATGGATGAACAGTGTTTTTCTACTGTTTTTAAATCTCTCGTCCGCCCACATATTAAATATGCAAATCAAGTATGGGCTCTGTTCTTAATGAAACACATTCCAGCTCTTGAAAATGTTCAGCGTAGAGCAACCAAATTAATTCCAGGTTTTAAAGATCTTGAATGTAATGAACGTCTGCAAAGACTAAAATTACCAACTCTGTCATATCGTCGTCTCAGAGGAGACATGATTGAAATGTATAGGATTTTAACAGACAAATATGATACAGCTGTGACATCGAACTTTATAACTTTGAGGGATACTGAATCATGTACGCGAGGACATCACCTAAAAATATTCAAAGGACGTTGTCGGTTAAACATTAAAAAAATTCATTTATACACCGATGCATGGACGTATGGAACAGCCTCCCACAGTCTGTGGTAGAGGCTCCATCAGTCCAGTCCTTTGAGGGAAAATTAGACAAATTATGGAAAAACCACCCAATTAAGCTCAATTACACAGCCCCACCCCTATTATGGAACAACTCGTCAGATGCATGCGCACCATATAGTTTGACAACAAACATCAGAGCTGACGTAAGAGGCATCACAGCCTAGAAGCCAGAAGAGGACCTGTAAGAATTTGACAGGTCTACACAAATATGAATCATTGAAATTTGAATTATAAAGTGTCTGTCATTTAGCCGCTCTCTCAGGCTCAGCGAGTGTGACTGTGTCACACTGTTTGTGTGACAGTGTGTCCGTTTCACCCTGTCACTGTGTCGCTAACAGTGTATGACTCTCAGTGTGAATCCTTTTTAATTGTTTCATTACAGATAATTAACATATGGTATGTGTTTGTGTATACAGGAAACGAGACGGGCCCAGCAAGCGGCTGCTGCTGAGCAGCGGATAAAAGCACAAGAAGGGCGGGGTGTGAAGGACCCTGAAGCCATGAAGAGGAAGCAACAGAGACAGGAGGATCTGGAGAAGAAGGCTGCCCAGTCACCTGATGACGGGAAAGGACTTCAGGTGGGGCGCTTACTGGATGGTCTCACTGTGTGGTTTCTTATCTCACTGGATGTTCTCTGGTCTCACTGGCGTTCTCTGGTCTCGCTAGGTGTTCCCAGGTATCACTGGGTATTCTCTGGTCTCGCTGAGTGTTCTCTGGTCTCGCTGGATGTTTTTAGGTCTCACTGGGTGTTCTCTGGTCTTGCTGGGTGTTCTCTGGTTTCGCTGGGTGTTTTCTGGTCTCACTGGGTGTTTTCTGGTCTCAGTGGGTGTTCTCTGGTCTCAGTGGGTGTTCTCTGTTTTCTGGTCTCAGTGGGTGTTCTCTGTTTTCTGGTCTCAGTGGGTGTTCTCTGGTCTCAGTGGGTGTTCTCTGGTCTCAGTGGGTGTTCTCTGGTCTCACTGGGTGTTCTCTGTTTTCTGGTCTCAGTGGGTGTTCTCTGGTCTCAGTGGGTGTTCTCTGGTCTCAGTGGGTGTTCTCTGGTCTCACTGGGTGTTCTCTGTTTTCTGGTCTCAGTGGGTGTTCTCTGGTCTCAGTGGGTGTTCTCTGGTCTCAGTGGGTGTTCTCTGGTCTCACTGGGTGTTCTCTGTTTTCTGGTCTCAGTGGGTGTTCTCAGGTCTCAGTGGGTGTTCTCTGGTCTCAGTGGGTGTTCTCTGGTCTCACTGGGTGTTCTCTGTTTTCTGGTCTCAGTGGGTGTTCTCTGGTCTCAGTGGGTGTTCTCTGGTCTCAGTGGGTGTTCTCTGTTTTCTGGTCTCAGTGGGTGTTCTCAGGTCTCAGTGGGTGTTCTCTGGTCTCAGTGGGTGTTCTCTGTTTTCTGGTCTCAGTGGGTGTTCTCTGTTTTCTGGTCTCAGTGGGTGTTCTCTGGTCTCAGTGGGTGTTCTCTGGTCTCACTGGGTGTTCTCTGTTTTCTGGTCTCAGTGGGTGTTCTCTGGTCTCAGTGGGTGGTATTGCAGAGTCATCTCCTACTGGCTTTGGTCAGATGTGCCACATGTATTCTTTTGGCTTTAATACATATTTTAGACTAGATATTCTGTATAAAACAATTTTATTGGTAAACTGACCTATACCATTCATATTCTCTTGTAATTTACCTGGCTATTAAATATGCCTACATAAAACAAAATGCATTTTGGTGGCTTACAAAATATTCAACTGATACAAGTTTGTCACAAAAATGTATACTTGTGTGTATCACATACTTTATCACAATTCTTATACATGAAATAAATATATAAAAGGGAGGAACCGCTGTATTCTGCTAAAAAGAGGAAAATCTATATTTTTGTGTTGAGTGATGTAATCTAGACCAAATATCTGCATACAAATATTCAGAGGGTAAGAGGACTTCATGAAACCTGCCCCTAAATAGAAGTCACATGAACTTGTAATGTTAATTCAATTACAATCTTTTCTCTTTCAGTGGCAAGTAGGATAATGAGCTCTGTTGGAAACAAGCCCGAAGATGGACAATATATATAACACTTTTAGACATGTTATTAATACCTCATTGTGAAGTAGCCAGTTTCTAAATTATGTACCTATAGTGTGCTAATAAATAACAACAATGCTTATGTGAACCTGTGATGTGTTATTAAAAATATATATTTTCATATAGTAATTATGCTACAAATACAATGTCAGATATATTGGTTCAACTCATGAAGGTGTAACCAAAGATGTATTATATATTATGGAGGAGTAACACGTTACATTTGGTTACAAAGTTTCTCAATTTTTGTTAACAGAAAACAAATATGACGTTAGCTTGCTAGAAATAATGGTTCAAAGTGGCCTTATTACTAATTACCATCTAGTTATGTGCTACTGTGTTAAGTCAGCAACTACTTATCAGTTATCATTCATATGATACTGTGTTTTTGGTGTTGATATTGTTCCTAGACTATGTGAACACCTGTGTAGAAATGTATGTAGTTTTGTTCCTGTATGATGTAAGATATTGCCCTTTGTAGAATCAAGCTTATTACAAGAAAGCATTGGTCTATAATGTACCCTGGTTCTACTAATGTGATTTCGTTGTGGACGTTTTTCATTCACGTAAACCTGTGTGAAAATGTTTGTGTATTTATGTTAATAAAATATGATAATGTAAGATATTTGGTCTTTGTAGAATCAGTGTCCTGTTTTATGATGTAAATCAGTTTTCACCGACACATGTATATATGACAACACCTGACTTGTGTGTAATTGAAACACACAAGTCATATTGCCCCTCTCTGTCCTCCAGAAGGTTGAATCCTTATCCTGGTCTATGTACCATGGTCTCTCCACTTCTCTGGTGGCCTTCCTCTTCCTGTATCCTTTGAAATCTTGTAGCAAGAGGAACCAAAGCAGGAATCTCTTGAGTCGGATGTTCTAACCAGTACACCATCATGTTCTATGATGAATAAGAAGGGTTTCGGGGCAAAACAAAAAATATGCCAATTTGGGTGACATTTTTGGTTCGGTGAAAATCCACAAACCTGCATCATTTTAGTAGTCATATTCTATTATAACTACTAAAATGATACAGGTTTGGGGATTTTCACGGAGCCAAAAATATCACCCGAATTGGCATTTATATTGTCAGTAACAGGCTGTAGTCATGTTTACAAGTCAGTAACTCCTCATTAATATTACCTGGCATCGACACCTGTATAGATCTGTGTAGTGTTTGGAAACCAGCAACATGTTACCTAACAACGGTTAACAATTTAAAAGAAAAAAACATTTGGTGTATATTTTACTGCTGCTTGAAGGATCATACAGGTCAATTCAACTTTATATAGAGTTGCTTGGGGTACTGCATTACGGTGTATATTTTATGAGAATAACACTGCAGTACATGATAACCATTATAGTGTGAGTTTTCCAATGCTCTACCATTTATAAATGCACATACTGAAATGTTGACAATCGTAATCTTGTAATTCTTGCACTAAATCCAACATTTGTCAATAAATATATACATCTGTACATTGAAACTTAATTAAACATGTTGTTCTAAATCAGGCAATTGTGTGGTGGATAATCCAAAAAATACACCAACAGATCTGTGAATGACGAACATCCTGCCTTGCAGTTTAACCAGTCTGGTTTAGAAGGTTGCTGCAGTGTTGGCATTCTAACATGACACAATACTCGGGCAGCGTACAACTGTCTTTGACCCAAGAATCATGTTATGAATGTTCAAGACTTTGTTCACACAGCCACATGCTGTGTGCATTTGTATCACCGTGCTTTCTCTACAAGTGTGTTGATAGACACGGGTAACCAGAGGAAGTTCTCCATCATAAATACAACATTACGGTCGATGTAAATCTGTACGTTGCCAAATTTGTACACCTGCTTTGCCTCATATGTCTTATTTGGCACCGGCATGAACAGTATCTGATTCTCGGCTGCTTTGTTCTCGAGCACTTCACGGAAGCTGAGCTTGCCCGACATCAAAGGTGCTGTGGCGGGGACATTGCGCACTGGAGGAACCATCTGAAACAACAAATAGAGCACACCACATTAGATCATAATTACAATTTTACATTTTAGTATGAAACATGCCTCCCTATCAGTAGTGACACATATCTCCCTATCAACTGGTGACACCTACCTCACTATCAGCTGGTGACACCTACCCCACCATCAGCTAGTGACATCTACCTCCCTATCATCTAGTGATACCTACCTCCCTATCATACAGTGACACCTATCTCCCTATCAGCTAGTGACACATATGAGTGACACACACCTCCACATCAGCTAATGACACATACATCATATCAGCTAATGACACATACCGCCTATCAGCTAGTGACACCTCCCTCCCTATCAGCCAGTGATACCTACCTCCCTATCAGCCACACCAAGATCTCTTGCAGCGGGCGGTGCCTCAAAGGCTCTGCTCCTCTCCGTATGCGTCAAGTAAGCTATGTTTTCCCGTGCCCCTGGCTGGTAATGACCACTCACTGCCCGGTTCATGATATCCAGGGCCCGGCTGAACTGTTCTGTGAGATCAAGAAAATCCTCCTTCATACCAAGTGACCAGTCTCTCCGACAGGCAGAAGACTGATAATGTAAGGCAAGCATCACATGTTATATTGTCACATCAAATCATGAAATCAAAAGACACAGTTGTCCTACAAGACATAATTTATATACTGTCACTTCCCTTTATTCTAATAGCTGATACTTTCAGCTAACATTGTGCAAACCAACTTTGTAGTTTAAACAATGACAAATTTGTGTGACATCAAATTTAACATGTGACATGATAATTAAAGCATAAGTTTCCACTAAAATGTTAATATTGAAAGACCTACTAAGATCCCTCTAAGGGCAGATATAGATCAAAATATAGATACAAAATGATATTTTATACATTTGTGTAGATAAAGGATCCATCTTATCATTTAAATGTACGGAAACAGGGTTGGTTATTGAAACACTCAAGATGACCACCATTTCCAAGGAAAAAACAAAAATTCCAGTTTCAACTTCTTTAACTACTGACATTTCCTGGAGAAAGTCAAAAATAAAAAAGCTTCATCCAGAAGTGCTCTTTAATAAACGGAACAATGTACCTTTGATGATGGGGGAGCCGAGCAGTTTCTCAGGGAACATGGCCTTCCAGCCCATGTACCACTTGGTGACCTCGTCGTAGTTGGGTGAACTGTTAAGCCACGTACACAGCACCTGCAGCCACTTGGTGAAGAAATACTTCTCCAGGAGGGAGACGATGTGTGGCAGGGGGATCACATCCAGCCACATCATCACCCACGTCCACGCGTCTAAAACAACACAACTACATCATCACCCATGTCCAAGCATCTAAAACACATCAACCACATCATCACCCAGGTCCACCCATCTAAAACAACATCAACCACATCATCACCCACATCCAAGCATCTAAAACAACATCAACCACATCATCACCCAGGTCCACGCATCTAAAACAACATCACCCACGTCCACGTTCTAAAACAATACAGCCACATCATCATCCATTCAATGCACTCACAAAAATTATCGATTCCAATTCAATTCATTTTTATTCAATCCCAATTCAAATCGGCAACAATAGCTGTTTTGTAAATTTGTCGTGACTTATTAAGTTTCTGCACACTAATGTGCAATGAAGTCCCAGTGACAATCCACTGAAGCAAACAATAACCCTTTATTTGTTTAATTAAGCTTAAGCCAGGAAGTCCATAGTAAAATGCCTGCTTTGTTCTCATAAGAGACAGTAAGAGCAGCGCCCTCTGGGGAAAGTCTTCCCATACAATTTGTCCACTGAAAAAAGTATAACTCTACACACCTACATTGTAAATTAGAAACCAATGGTGCAAGGAAGCAAATGGACACAGAAACAGGTGATTGGACGATACCAAAACCCCTAAAGAATTACCGATTTTGTGACATGCAGTGGTGCCACCTACCTAGATGTTGCATATGAGGGTTGATGACGAACTCCTGCAGACAGAGAGCCAGCTTCGGGACAATGTTCTTGACGAGGAAGGCCTCCATGTGACCCGGGCGGAACACCCCCAACCAGGGCTGCAGGATGAGCTTGGCCGACGGGTCAGATGGATGCCAGTTCTTGAGGGCGTTCGCCAACTTATGTCTGATTGGCGCGTACAGAGGCTCCAGTCGATCGGCTGGCAACAGAAGTAGGATGTTGACAGGTCATTTATGCAGCATCAGCAGTTAAATATGGATAAGTTTAATAGCATTAACTGACAAAAGTTGCAGGCCTCCAAGAAGGGATAACATATATATGTGGTGTTGGGTAAATAACTGCATAATGACAGAGAATGTACACTCCGTGTGGGAGGTATTAATAGCAATCCTGTATTGTTAATTAGGCACTAAACTTAACCACTGAGAATAACATGCACAAGAATACATCTGCAGGTTTAGCATAATTTAAGAATATTCATAACATCTGTAAAATTACCCTGTTAAATTTTACTTAAATTAGCACGTCATATACAAATATAATAAAATGACGACCGTACCCATGAGGGGGAGCCACGGATGCAGCCATGCGTGGATTGGCACGGTGTCGGTCAGTGGGTTCCAACTTTCGACCTCACTCTGGAGTTTGGGCAGAATGAGCTGCTCAAGGACGTTGCTCTGCATCCAGGATGGCAGGAGCGGAAACCACACATCCAACACCTCCAGTAAGACCCCCGGGTCTCGCACTGACCACTCCCTGACAACACACACAGATTTACAGGTTTCACAGTTATGTATAACTATTATTAAGAATATTTTTCGATTTATCTTTAACTACAAATAATGACAAATGTTGTATGTGATTACGCTAGCATTACGCTTGTTATTGTTGAGGTAAATAGTTTTTAAATTGTAATATAAATTATATAACATTCTTTTATATATATTTTTTATGCAAGCACCAACACAAGTCATGAATAGTGATGAAATAAGGCCAAATGAATGACGTTTATTAGAGATTAAGTTAGAGAGAGAAATGTGGGCTCTACATCCCTAGGCCAGCACTGTGACTAAGCCCATACTAGTCTCCTGTACCTCTGGATGACAGAGCCCACATTTTGGCATATACAACATTAGCAGTATTGTTATAGATATATCAAACAACAGCATTACTACTGTAATCACAGTAGACCTTAGGCACTGTAACCAAGCACACCATTCATTCACACTAACTATAATCCCAACTACCTGCTGAAGAGTTACACTATATCAAGATTTAGCCTAAACCTATAAGTGGGGCCATTACGCCCAACTTACTAAAATCACCAGTGGAAGAGAAGCGAGCTGTATCGGCATCAAAACCCCGTGAACACATTGTCCACCTGCACTAAGAAAATAGGGAAAGCGTTGAGATCTGCTATCAACCCCTCTTCCACCAACAATGTACATGCTGTGTCCCTAATGC
The DNA here is from genome assembly GCA_963995525.1 of Escarpia spicata. Taxonomy (NCBI): domain Eukaryota; kingdom Metazoa; phylum Annelida; class Polychaeta; order Sabellida; family Siboglinidae; genus Escarpia; species Escarpia spicata. Next base: position 46,598,839 of record OZ023218.1, read on the forward strand.
TATAAAAAAATTGGGAGGGAAGGGAGGGCCAAAATTTTTGATGTGATCACTCTGTCTGCTTTTACAAAACGAAGTGACCAAGAGCTCGTTGAAATCTTCCACCGAGCACCATTACCGCGTGGTGATTGGTTCCTTGTGCCAACGCCTGTTATTGTTTAGGTAAATAGTTTTTAAATTGTAATATAAATTATATAACATTCTTTTATATATTTTTGTTATGTTTAACAATGTTATTATAATTGTATTATGTAAAATGTTAAGTACAGTCGCGCCTCGTTATAACGCAGTAGTCGGGGTCCACGAAATGAATCCGCGTTATAAACGTGGCGCGTTCCCGTATCTGCCGTCAGGGACGCTATGATGACGACCGACACCGCTGCTGCACGAAGAACGCCATCAAAGCCAACGTGTGCACGTCGCGTAGTCTATACGCAGTTTATGAAGTTTATTAAACTGCCAGCCAACGTTAATGTGTATTATGTTTAAATGTTATACATTGTTGGACACTGTTGAATGTTGAACTGAATAAAATTCATGAATTGTGTACCGTTTTTAAAGAAACGGACCAACAAGCCACGGTCAACTGAACGATAATATGGTACCGCTGACGTAAGATCTAAAATAATGATTTAGCACTCACCAGCCGAATAGGCAAATGATTTGACAAATGCTGTGTTAGAATTGATTAAGGATTTAAAGCTATAAGTATGCTCACAATTGGCTTAACTTCGTCTTTCAATCAATATCAAAATACCAATTTAGAAAGCACATTTACCGTGCCGAACAATATTACGATTCACCAATCCATATGGGGTTGACGAATTAATATTTTGGCGCACCAGTACAGGCAGTAGCTTTGCGTTCATCGCAGGGAAAAGCTAATATTTGTTGCGCAATGTTAGTTTACTGATCTTGCCTACTAAGCTGTATTAAAACGTATTTAACCCATTCTTAAGCAAGGCGTATTTGTGAATTTCAATTGCACTTTACAAGCCGTCCGGCGCCGAAACCAGACGAACTTGCGATCCGCGGAAGCCATGGGCATGACTAGCAGATTGGAAACGATACGTTTGATGTTGGCACAAAACAAACAATATCTCGCTCCACATTTATTGTTCCTAAAGTTAAAATTGACCATAATTATAGTCAAAGAAACTTATACCTTTGATACCATTGGCAGTGAAGAATAAACAACGGCAACGTAGTGACGCACCTCACACTTGATTCTTTGCAGTTGTTAAATTTATTGTCTGCCAACTAGTCGTTCAATATACACATATCGTGAACAAAGACGGGGATAACTTCACACAAAACAACTGACAGTTATTACCGTGTTAATATAGTTTGTCATAGCGCCCATTTCCCCCTAGCGGCAGAAATTCGGGGTCCACGACATATAACCGAATCTGCGTTATAACGGGGCGCGACAGTATATTTGTACTTTAAATATGCAATAATTTTAAATATGTGTGTGTGTGTTTGTGCACGCACGTGTGTGACTGTACATAATAATTGTATTAGTATTTTTAATATGCAATAATTGCATCTCCACTGCCATTTCTTGCAGTCACAATACTTTATCCAAAATCTCAACATTTGACAAAACTCTCCACGTAGAGAAATCCATTCCCTGCTGATCAAAGTGGAGTCAGCCAAGATCTAATCGTGTAATCTATGCCCACCTGAGTGTAGTACGTATGTAGGGCATCCAGACCTCCCATAGAAGGCGTTCATAGGGGTCCATATCACTCTGTCCACGCCCCAATGTCCGATGCGTGTCTGCTAGTATTGGTCTCCAGTCCCGCATCATGTCTGCTCCGTGGTGCGGACTTCGCAGCGGATCCCAATCTTTAAATTCTTTCCGCATCTAGCAATCGAAAATGTATAACTTATCCATGAAAATCCATTTTTGTTTGTCACTTTTGTTGCATCAACATCTGTAGTTTTACACCATCAAACATTATTAAGAAAAGGAAATCTCTCATGCGTTACTAAACATTTATGGGTAAATTCAAACGAAGATGTCTTTTTTACATAAACAACTATAATAAATATTTGTATGCACGTGTAATTGATCTAACTATTTTATAATTATTACAATAGTGCAATATTGGTTTACTAAGTAAGAGAGTAACTTTAAACAGATGTAAAATATAATTATTTAAACATTCCATGCTGTTGTTGTAGCTAGAATTACCCGGTTACATATCTTCAAACCTGCCACATCCCACAGATTTCCTGCACACAATACGCATCTGATTGATTTGGGAGGTGGACATGACCATACGCCATTTTTATGAGTTTCTTTAACTAGAAAAACTGATAAAGCACTTACTTTATTGTGTTTATTACAACAGCACAGCATTCAATGACAAACTTATGTCACTTGAATCATACTACTTGTCGAGTTAGACAGATTTCCAGCCAAAATCTAGTGAACTTTGTTTGATGTAGCAACATTTTGCAATAGAAACACAGCAGGTGGACGAACAATGAAGCTATGCAGTGCCACCTGGTGGCAGTGCGACTCACCATCGGGAAGACCAAGGCGATGGCGAGGGTGGACAGGTTGTACATGTGATACTCCTCGTAGAACTCATTCTGGAAGCGGGTCAAGGCCTTCGCCACCTCCACCAAGGTCAGCGGCTCACCGTTGCCCTGACTGCGTGTCTCCAGCGTCTCCACCAGGGTGAGCACCTGTTTCAGTCGCTCGATCTTCTCCTCCTCCTGCTCACACAGTTGGGCTGTCTTCTCTCGCTCAAACTTCACGTTGACGACAACATCTCGCTCGTAGGTCAATCTGGGGACAGAAACACATTGCCTCAAGCCTCACACCAGTATTTGGTGTACTTGATTACATACACATCAAGTATAGCAACCTGGAATTTATTGTATTATTCCTGTTTTACCAGGCACATCTGTACATCTTGCTACTTTAACCATGACATTTTCATACAGCATATTGGTATATATATATATGTGTGTGTGTATTTTATATACAGCAGAACCTGTCTTAGGTGACCACACGCCAAGGCACGGATTGTTTCTAACAGTAATGTTCCTGCATTGTGTGACCAGCTTCTAAATAAGTATACAATGAAACATTGATTCTGCAATAATCACTCTGTAAATTGTACTAATAATGTCCCGTTATCCGCCTGACTGAGTAGTATTCTGGTTATGTATATGCAATATGCCATGGGCAGCCACCTGTCTTGAACGGCCACTTTGACTGTGTAGAAGTAGTGGTCACCTAAGACAGGTTCTATTGTAATTGTATTGGATATCAAAATAACTACTATACAAACCACAAAATCAAAAACATGATTACCAACAAAGCACCACAACATGATTACCAACAAAGCACCACAACATCAAGTAGTAGAGCACTCACTTTCGTTCGTTCTGAAGAATGTCGTCTTCAGCCATCTCCACCAGGAGGTCGAGGTTGTGCAGTAGCTCCGGCATGTCAAACGCCTTCTTGCGGTGTAGCTGACTGTACACAACCTCGTCCTGAATTTCATCTGGCCGGTCGTGTTTGTGACTGATGGCGTGGTAACCTATAGCAACAGTCACCCGCGTCCGCTCAGTCTGGTATACTCAGCATAACTAACATGTGATTCAAAACACATACTGAGATTCCTATGTAAATTCACCCACATGATATATGGACCTGGGGTTATATTTACCACAGCTGAATATGGACCTGGAGTCAGATTCATAAAGCGGCTAAGAACATTCTTAACGCATCAATGATTGTCTTAGTAAATGACATGACTTTTAAATATTAGTGAACATAGGAGTTTACGCAAACACATGATGCTACGTACATGCGTAACTTTAAGAATGCTTCATGAAACCAGCCCCTGCAGCGTCCATTTTTATGGCTAGACAGACATATTTCTAGGCAACAGGTTGTATATTATTGGATAAGTTAATAATAACTGTTCTATTCCTATATTAACACCATGATTACAAATATCTTAGTTACACTTGGAATGATGTTGGCTTAAATCAACTCTGAACATGTCACGCTCTTTTATTTAAGATTGAAAGGCAGAACTGCAGAATTAATAACAAACTGTTATTTCTTGATAACGTTACCTGACAGCACCCTCTTTTCTTTGCCAGTCATGTCAATGACCTTCACCTTGGCCAGTACACTATCAGTGCCCTTGACCTTCTTCTTGCTTCCTGTAGCTATCAGTTCATCTGCTGTCTTGTATACATACTTTGGCTTCTTTTTCTCCTGCAAGAACAGTACTCTACATAAACTAAAGAAAAGGATCAGTCTTAAAAGTCAAACACGTTTAATTTATCATTAACAAACAAAACACGATTAATTACCAAAGAAAACTGCTCTGCTGACTGAATAAATGCTAGCAGCTCAGTTACGTCTAAAAACAAGATATCACAGCAGGGCGGGGTACACATAAATACAAAAAAGTTGGATTAGCCAAAAAGCTTCCTTGTCCACTTGCTGTCTCAGTTTTTTTGCTCTGGCTGACAATCTAGTAAAATTTTAAATAAAGCAATGCACACTGCTTACATAGCAGGGGCCTGGGGGCATGTGCCCTCCTAGACCTTATGAATTTATGCCTGCACTAGAGTGGAAATTTGGAAATTGTGAACATCGTCGCGAACATTTTTCAACAGCAACCCCCCCATCTTCTGATGTCATTAGTCATTGGAGAAGCTGAAGTTATGGCGACAAACTAAATTTAAACAGCACCCCCACATCTTCCGATGTTATGATTTGACAGTGCGACAGGTGGAATCGTGCTGAAGTTGTGGCTCAACCCACCCACTATCAATTTTGGTTCGGCCGCCAGGCCTTTTTACCAAGCGTCAACGTGGGTCGAATATATTAACAAATAAGCCATAGTTTGCCTGACCTCCCCTATGCGGCGCCACTGGTGCAGCTGGGAGCGGAACTCTGTCTCTTCCTCCTCATCACTGTCAGGTTTTGACGGGTAGTCTTTCAGGGACTGTTCCGTCCGCTCCGTTCCATAGAAGCCCAGGGCAGCCTTCCCCTTGCGCTTGAATGCCTCGACAGGAGCCGAGATTCCCTGCAGGTTCTTCCCAAGTCCTCGCCCCGGAACGTGTCCCATCTGAAATAGTACGCCGTGTAAATAAAAATTACACTAATATCGTCTTAGTTGCTATTCTTACAACATTTTATATTATTAAGTGTCCTGACACATCTACTGAATAAATGTAAAAAGATAAAACTTATTTATCCAATAATAAAATGGGATATTGTATTATGTAAGTGGCATTTTAATACACAAATTTGTGACAATGTTTCATAAATTCATAGGACTATAACATTTTTCTATACATTTACCAAAAACAACCACCCGCCGGATATGTACACAAAACAGGAATATCTAAAAAATACTACTGGAATTATAAACCACAAATGTCATATATATCCTTCTTGATGGTGGGTAAATGCAGCGTTATGTACACGATCCAATTTTTAATGAATGATAAAATACAAAGAATCCATATAAACGCCTGATACCAACTAACCATGACTACAATTTAAAAAGTGGTATCAGTCACAGATCTCTATATTTGTCTGTCGGTTCTTTGAGGACATACCTTCTCCAACAGCCGCTGCCCAATTCCCTTGGTATGTCTTTCCCAGTCCCCAATCCCTCTGCAACAGACCACCATGGCATAATATTCATCTACAGAACTGTTCATCATAGAACATAACGATCTATCAGAGGGAAGAGGTTTAAGATTGCAATACTCTTGTGGTGTTAACTCCAACACCTGGTCTGTTGCTCCACAGCGAAGCTACTTTGTTATGAATATGGTAACTTGGCAATAAGTTAGAAATATTTCTTTTGTATTTCATGACAATTTTCCATGAGAGTAATTGGAAGAGTTTCATAGGAAACAGAATATGTTTGTTTATAACTTAAAGCAATCACAATCATTCCCTGTATGAGAAAAATATTTACTCATAAATCAGACATACTAAATGACATATATATCTTTCAGCACATTACATTTTAATGATGCTAACATATTACTTACGACCCTTGCCGGTGCTTTCCACCCTGAAAACCAAGTCTGGTTGTCTTGGGCTTCTGTTTTTGGACTTGCTCAAGTTCTTCGTCTGAATCCTTAAAAAGACATGCATAAAATAATGCTGATTTTTCCATCTGTATTCACGTACACAGATTTATTCAAACACCCAATAAAACAGTTTTAATATGTATTATTTGCAATGGTTTGTTGGTACCTCCATTAAGGTTTTTCACAGGAGGATAATGATCTTGATAACCCCCAAAAAAGGTTCCTAGCATGTAGGTTAATATAGTTTAATCAATTAATGTATACACATTTTGTTACAAACAGAACAGGGACACAGCATACTTAACTTATTATTAATATTTATTTGGAACAAAAATCAAGATATTTACTGTGACAAGATCGACGCCTTCTTCAATTTCCTTTGTGACTTTGTCTCCAACTTTGACGCCGCCACTGATAAAGTTGACAGGGGCAGTGTAGTCCTTTGATCCTCGACCACCACCTCCAAAACTTGGTCGTTGTTCCTCATCGCTGTCTTCGGCCCAGATACCTGCAAACAATATGTCACTGACCAGTTTCGCTGTTTGTACATGTTAGGGTTTATTACAATTTGAATCTTCTGACTGTAATACAGATGGGAACTAAGTTCTTACCTGAAATTAGTATTTTAAGAACGGTCAATAATTGCCCATAGTTGAAGACCAAGACCATCTCAAGGTTTGTTTGCCCATAGTTGAAGACCAAGACCATCTCAAGATCTGTTTGCTGTGGTCGTATTCTGTTGTCTATTTATTTTACTCCTATTGTTGTTGGCATTATTATAATTTTTTTTATTTTGTCTTTTCCGGTTTGTCTAGTCTCTAGGGTCCCCTTAGGTGCCCTTAGAATGATTAAATCAAATACAGATTTCTTGTATATAGTAGCAGCACCCTAAGATACATCTATGCAAAATTAGAAAAAAAGTTGCTGAACAGTTTAAAAAAAAACATTTTCTGGCTAGACATTAAAGAACTCGATTGGCCTTCTTGACACTATTCTCGATGTGGTCAGAGAACTTCAGTTGTAGGACAATGGCGACACCAAGGTCTTTTTTTAAGGTCAGTGCATCAAGCTTATTGCTAAGAACTCTTAATATTAGATTATGAAGAATAAGATCTGATAATTGAGGAATCAAGTGCATCCTGCGATCAGAACCGTCCTGAGGTATCCAAGGTTTGGTATTACACGGCCCCGTGTAGTTGTGCTTCAGGAGTTTAAAGTTTAATCACACTGATTGAGTCAATGGAAACATGAATGTATTTAAACACCTTCAGATATTTAAAACTCATTCTGTTTTTCTTTACTTAAGAATAGTTAAGTATGAATGATTATTTGTTAAACATGAAATGATAATTGCCAAATTGGCCGGTTAACGCCGGTTTCGAAGAATTTATTATTTAAGGATGTATCTTGCATTCTTGGGAACAGTAAGCATCGATGGAAGTTACTATACTTACCATAGGTAGCTTTATTTTTGCTCATACGAAAATGTTTTCTGTTTGGGTTGAATTCATTTTGAAGATCTTCATCAGTGATTTCAAATCGTTCCACTTCTGGAGACGACATGATTTCGGCAGTATCGTTCGTCGCTTTAGTTTAAAGTACGGTTTTGTTGTTCATATTGAGAATGACAAGGGAAGATAGTGATACTTCATCGGAGAATTCAGCAATTCTTAAATAGGCTAAGATAATGCAGTTAAGGTTACTGCTACATGCACAACGAAGCACAAACAACGGCGAATGTATGAGGCTACGAATGTAGTTACGTTCGCGTTGTACCCATATTATCGTCCAACTGAAAGCACATCCCACAAAACCACGCGAGACCAACTGTGGTTCGATACGCATGCGCAAGTTTTACCCAGGCTTAGCAACATGTCAACAACGACGTTTTGAGAGCACGCATCGTTTGATCAACGGTCATATGCGGGGCATTTGCCGTGATGCTAGCCAGCTAAAATGGACAGGGGTTAGTTGTAAATCCGTATGCGTAAATATTATTATACTGGTTGCAGTATGGTTAGTTTTTTCACATTAATTAAGTTGACGAGCACCTGTCACTGGCACTGCCCTGGTCGCTGACGTCAGTCAATGTGTAACTAAATAGCCTACTTCAAGAAATAATAAATGAAAAGTATTCCTGTCATTGTTAAATGTTTTCTGCATGACACACGAGCGCACGCAGACTGACGCACCCACACACACACGAAGATGACAAATTCATACTTATTTCTGATGTTGGTCAAGACTCAAATATGCCATGGCATGGGCCATGGCATGGCATATAGTCTCTCCTGAAGGTTTTGTCACTGGTGCTATCTTGTGATACCATTATAGTGCTGTTACAGTTGCGCACCTGTACACAACACTGCAATCCCATGCATATATATGCATATAAAAACTATATCTCAGAGTAATAAGGGCGTGGAACCGTCCCACACTTAATCATACCACCTTCACTACATCCCTTCCAACATGCAGCTAGCATCTTTCATCTTGCCACTCCAACAATTAAATAGACTAATTAACACCAAATGTGTTACTAAACTTACAGAGAAACATTTCCTGTTTTTTAAATATTTTCTTTCACATTTCTGCACCCATCCAGTACACACCTCACTGAATATTACTACCAGGTATGTCAGCACCCGAAGGGGCTGTTTAGAGGATGCACACCGAAAACTGATGTGACATCTTTGACATTTTCAGCTAATTTAGAATCTCTCCGGGAAGAAGAAGAAACTATGTTGGCGACTGATTCAGAGGTAAAACTCATCACAATACTTGCAGTATGGACATGCTAATTTTATCATATGTGCAGTTTTTGAAAACAAATTACTACAAGCAGTTTGAATAAACCTTTCCCCATTAATTTGAGGCTAATAAATATATAATGCTTGCATTTATTTATAATTAAGCTGTTTCTAGTAATTCATTTTATACAGAATTTCTAGTTTTATATGGTCATAGCACAGAGTCAGCAGGCTTACCACACAACTAAGTAATAATAATTATATTTTATGGTAGAATTTAGTTTTTATTTACCTATGTAGACACCCCTTAACGTTATAGTGTGTTACTGCAATTTATACATCTTTCAGCTCACAACTGCAGAACGAAACTCAGCACAGGTGGTTGTAATTAAATGCATGCTATCTCTATTTGGTATACCTTTTAACGCACTAACTGCTAATACCAAGAATTACAATATTAACATCTTACATAATATACCAAGCTGAAGTGTTTTGTGTATTATTTTAATACCCTAACTTTGATTGATCATTTTTTAATAGCTAATATTTTAAAGTAACATGTTGTGCTAACAAAACAACTTTCAAGAATAAATAATTCCGTTATTATGCGAGTATAACTAGGTTTGATGTGACTGAAACTGAAGATGAGTTTTCTAACAAACATCTTGTGTTGACAGTAATATTTATTGTAGATGTATGTTACCAAAAATCAGTTTATAATTTAAGAATTATGGTGTGTGTGTGTATATGTGTATGTGTGTATCAGTGGTGCATGTTTGCATGCATGCATGTACACACAGATCACTGCTAGCTATTAGATATGTTCCTTAAAACTGTAATAATTATAAAAGCTTACATACAACATATTACCGTAGAAAGACTCACAATCTCGCACAGTCTTCTATGCCTGGCTGATATATGTTGGACTGCAAAATCCCGCCTCTATGTTTCCCTAAGGTGGACCAGGAGGGGGAGGATGACTACGGAGAGGGGATTGGGAATGCTTCCTACGACCTCGAGGATAGGGAACCAAATAAGTTTGACGGGCTCTGTGATGGAGTTCTAAACACTTTGGCAATGATGCATTCATCAGTGCAAGAGGTAGGTTCACACACTGGGTTTTAGGATCCGATCTCACATGCTAGAGAGATGTTGAAAATTGTGATGCTGTTAACTAAAATAATTAAAATGTATCCATACCATGTGACCTGAGACACATAGCCTGACAGGATACTCAAAAATGCCAGAATATTCAATATATAATTTTTATGTAGCTGTCTCTGATGCCAAAGTATGGAAATCTAAATTTCGGCACACCTAAAGTAATGTAGAAATCACATTCATTATCAAGGTAAGTCATTATTAGTATTCTTCTCTTCCCTAAAGTGTTCTCTTTAAAAGTTTAACAGTAATCATATCATCTCTAAATTAATGCCAGATATATACCACGAATGTTATAATGTGTTTTCTTGTCAACAAGTATTTTCTATTCCAGGTACAATTTAAACCTCTTGGCTCTGCATAGTTAAATATTAATATATAATACTTTATTTTGCATTTTACTGCAACTTGTTCTGTTTCATTTTCCATATCATAACATCAGTAAAGATTTAACAAGATTTAACAAGATTGCCATCCAGACAATTACTCTGGATGGCAGGTGGACAAGGAAGCCTTTTGGCTTATCGAGAGTCCAATACTTTTTATCTACATGTATCCCGCCTTTTTAAGGTGTGTGTCGATTTTATTTTTAAACATATTCACGCTACTAGCACCAACACAATCAGGAGATAATCTGTTCCATTCATTTACAGTCCTTTGTGAGAATGAGAACTTTCTTATATCTAATCTACACTGCTCCTTTACTAATGTAGCTTCATGTCCTCTGGTCCTTCTATCTTTCTTAACTGAGAAAAAAATGTTTCTATCAATATTTTCATAACCATTCAATATTTTAAACACTTCTATGTGATCTCCTCTCAATCTCCTGGTCTCTAGTGTTGTTAAACCACATTCTTTTCTATTTCGTAACTAAGATCCCTCAGATTTGGTATCATTTTAGTCGCTCTCCTCTGTACTCTTTCTAGCATATCTATGTCCTTCTTGCGATATGGCCTCCATGCTTGTATACAATATTCTAAATGAGGCCTCACTATTGTTTTGTACAGCGGTACTATGAATTCTTTTTTCTTATACGCTATATTTCGCCTAATTAATCCAAGGATTTGATTTCCCTTTGACGCTGCAATTCCGCACTGCTCTGAAACCTCAATATCAGCACTAATGGTTAACCCTAAGTCCTTTTCTTTTACAGTAGTACTTAGAACAGTACGCCCCATTTTATATTTTACCTCTTCATTCCCATGACCTGTGTGGAGGCATTTACATTTCCCAAAATTGAACAGCATTTGCCACTTTTCAGACCATTTGATCAACCTATCAAGATCATCTTGTAAATGCTGTCTGTCTCCATCACTTTTAATCCTTCTAAACACTTTTGTATCATCCGCAAATTTTAACACCTTGCTTGTTATATCATCGTCCAAATCGTTGATATATATTAAGAATAATATAGGTCCTAGTACTGATCCCTGTGGTACCCCACTCAATACCGATTTCCAGTTTGAAGCCTCCCCATCAACTACTACACGTTGTCTTCTGTCATTCAGCCATTTTTCTATCCAGTTTATTATACCATTTCCTATGCCATGGGCCTTTAGCTTAAGGAGTAATCTTTGATGTGGTACTTTGTCGAAAGCTTTTTGAAAATCTAAATAGATGATATCTACTGGTGATCCCTCATCTACCCACCTAGTGATGTCTTCCAAAAAACATAACATATTTGTTAAGCATGACCTCGCTTTTAAAAACCCATGTTGAGATGGGTTTTTCAAGTTATGTTTAACAAGAAAATCCACCATGTGATCTTTAATTAGTCTTTCTAATAATTTGCAAATCACTGATGTTAAACTCACTGGTCTATAGTTCTCTGACTTGTTTCTCGAACCTTTTTTAAATAACGGTATAATGTTTGCCTCTTTCCATTCTAAAGGAACCACTCCCTCTTCTAATGACAAATTGAAAACTGTTGCAAGCGGTGCGCTAATTTGTTCTACAATTTCCAATAGTAGTTTGGGCGGAATCCCGTCCACTCCAGGTGATTTATTATCCTTCATAGCCCTTATTTTCTTAGCTACCATTTCTGAGGTTACAACTAACTGTCCTAAATAGTCTGAATCTGCCCCCTTGAACTTAGCCTCTGGTACTGGCAGTGAACTAATATCTTCCCTGGTAAACACTGAACTAAAATACTCATTCAGGTCTTCTGCCATTAAGAATCCCTCTGATATTGTATTTCCAGCACTATCTTCTAGAGGACTGACCTTATCCTGAACTTTCTGTTTGCTTCGAATATACGCATAAAAACTCTTACTGTCATGTTTTATATTACTAGCTAATTTTTTTTCAAAGCATCTCTTTGAATTTCTAATTTCAGCTGTAGCTTGATTAAGTGCTTCTTTATAAATATTGTAGTCTTCATCATTTCCAGTACATCTATATGACTTCCACATCATTTGTTTATACTACATTTTTCTAATGGCTTCTTTCGATAAGTGTTTCTTTTTAGACCGTTTCCCTTGTTTTTTGAAAGGTACAAATTTATCGACTATGCACTTAATTTCACTATTTAAGATATTCCAGCATTCGGTTGCTGTCTTATTCTTCAGTGTGTTATTCCAGTCTATCTTTGCTAAATATTTCCTCATGTCCTTATACCTTCCTTTGTGGAAATTTCTCCTATACTGCTTTTTACTATTCCTTTCTGATTTTACTTTGATGGTAAAATGTATCTGGTTGTGATCACTACTCCCCAGTGGCTCACATATCTTGACATTGTCAACTAATTCTTTCTGTGAGGACAAAACTAAGTCTAACACATTCTCTCCCCTGGTTGGTTCTAGCACATGTTGAGAAAGGAAACTATCTTGTACTAAAACTAAAAACTTGTGGTCCTCACTCCCCATACTCTGTAGAGATTTCCATTGTATATGCCCATGGTTAAAGTCCCCCATAATAATACAGTTCCGTTTGCTTACTTCCCTTATAGCGTTTTGTATTTTTTCATTCTCTTCTATGCTTATGTTTGGACATCGATAAACTAACCCAACTGTTAACGTTGAGTTTCCTGTAACTATGTTACACCAAACAGCTTCTTCGCAATCTGCTTCTCTTTCTAATTTTATTTCATAAGCCTGGATAGATTCTTTTATATATAAAATAACTCCACCTCCCTTTCTTCCTATTCTATCTTTCCTAAACATTACATATCCTGTTAGTCCCAATTCGGCATCTGATATATCAGTGGTGGCCCACGATTCGGTTATACCTATTATGTGAGGGTCAATATCTTCTACCATAATGTTTAGTTCACTTCTTTTGTTTACTGTGCTCCTTGCATTTAAACAAATGCATTTATATCCTGATTCAGAACAGTTTTCCAGGCTGTTCTTTGCCGATTTATTTCTGCTGTCTTTATCTATGCCTCCAGTTTCAGGCTTCTCTGTGAATCCCCCCTGCAAATCTAGTTTAAATAGATGCAGCCTGTCCCACTGTCAACAGATTGCAGCAAGTTCTCTGAGAAAACTGCTGCCCCCTTTCCACTTAGATGTAGGCCATCTCTCATGTACATATCTTCCCTCCCAACAAAGTATCCCCATAAATCTACGAATCCCACCCCCTCTTCTTTACACATCTGCTCAACTAGTGCGTTGATCGCCATCCTTTTGCAGTTTCTATATGTCGGCCCCCTTCCTCCCATTACTGGCAAAATTCCTGAGAGGATAATCTGTTCTACTCTTGTCTTCTTTAACTTCTTCACTAACTGTCTGTACTTCTGAACTATCCCAGTTGTTCCCTCCCTCTCTGCGTTATTTGTCCCTACATGTACTAGTATAGACCCTCCCTTGCCATGCCCCAGTACCTTCTCTACCCTTTCAGTTACATGTTCTATCCTAGCCCCCGGTAGACAAACAACGACGTCCTCCCCCTCGCTTAGAGTCTTATCTGTCTTTCTCATAATCGAATCGCCTATGAAAGATGCTTATGTTGTCTCACTGAAAGTAATTAGATGTTACACATCATTGATTTTTAAGTTATTATGTGACCTGATGGATTTCCTAGGCATACTAGTCACCATAATTGCATATCAGTACAATCATTAATGAAACTATGAATGTGTTGTATTCAGATTCAATTCTTTATTTCCAGTTAAACAAATAAATGCATTCAACATATGTACTATAAAAGAAAACATAATTCAAATGGAGCGGGAGAAAATTTAAGCACATTGCTTATTTAGCACATTCACCTGCTTATTTTGCACTTTCCTCTTATCATTTCAACTCAATAAAATATTTTGTTTTATTTATGACTATTCATTATTATTAAATTTTTTAGTAAATTATTTTTAACAGCATTCTGGATTCTATATCCAATTGTTAATCCTTCCACCTTCTTATATTGCTTCTTTTGTAAAATGCTACACCTGCATGTTATGATGTTTGGCACGGAATGGACACCATATATTTCTCTCTTTCACAGGTCTGTTTAAATTCTGTTTTATCCATGCATGTTTGCTTCGCTTCACATCTTAGTTGTTGGGACTGAAAGACCAGCTGTTAAACCACGCCCTGCCCCCCAACACACTTCTCAAGGTTGCTTTGGTATCTACGCATGTCTTCCGCAGGTAATGCTATGAACCATCTGTGTTTTGTTTTATAAGTTTATTTAGTATGGTGCTTGTTCATATCATGTAATGGCAGATAAATATTGATAGTTGCATCATGTGTGACCATTGTAAAGGCAGCCCTTTAATAACGTGATAGTTTTATATTTTAAGATTTGCTGGTGTGCTTTGTTTTTCATTATAATAACACTCTAAACATATTTGATAAATACACAGTTGACAGAATGATTGCCACGTATCTGACATATGTTAACAATTGACACAATGATTGACATGTCACTGATGTATGTTGACAATTGACACAATGATTGACATGTCACTTATGTACACTGACAATTGACACAATGATTGACATGTCACTGATGTACATTGACAACTGACACAATGATTGACATGTCACTGATGTATGTTGACAATTGACACAATGATTGACATGTCACTTATGTACATTGACAATTGACACAATGATTGACATGTCACTTATGTACACTGACAATTGACACAATGATTGACATGTCACTGATGTACATTGACAATTGACACAATGATTGACATGCCACTGATGTATGTTGACAATTGACACAATGATTGACATGTCACTTATATACATTGACAATTGACACAATGATTGACATGTCACTTATGTACACTGACAATTGACACAATGATTGACATGTCACTGATGTACATTGACAACTGACACAATGATTGACATGTCACTAATGTATGTTGACAATTGACACAATGATTGACATGTCACTGATGGCTATTGACAGCATGATTGATATATATAATAAATAATAATAATATTAAAAAAATTACTTCTTCAGCGCCAATATCCTCAGAGAACCAAAGCTAAGTGGCGCAACAAAACCAAAGGATTAAGCATTCTCATACACATGTGCTAGGCAAAAGTCGTCAACAAATGGATACCAGGATAGATGTGCTAAGAAGCTAGGGAGGATAGGTGATATTAAAAAGATACGTTTTCTAGGATATGTTAACAGAATGATTGACCTATATAACTGATGCCTATTGGGAGCATCAATGACATCTGCTGACAGTATGATTGACATCTTTGACGCCTGTTGCCAGTATCAGTGACATGACGATGCCGGTGAATGAGTTGATTCGTCTGGTGCGTGTGTACTCCCAGCCATGGGAGGAGAAGAGTGCCTCATTGAAGAAGCTTCATGATGACTACGAAGCAAAGAAACAACAGCTGGCAGTGGCCATCAAACGCCTGCAACTCGTCGACTCTCACGTAAGACAGCCTACTCTCACTATGCTGTCATACATGCTTTGCAGAATTAAAATAGCATTTTAAGATTGTTCATCATTTAAAATGTCTATGAATCAACATGCTCCATGCATTATATACTGCATTCTTCAACTGCATATAAACTTTTTTCGTGTAATATGCAATTTTAAGATAAAATGGTGCAAAAGTTGAAATATTATGTCCAGGAGTCATATATTTATTATTCCGCTGGTCGGACATGGCGACCAGTAATTTTGCAAAGGCATAATATATCAAGTGACATATAAAATGCCAACGTGTCATATGTGATGATAATTACGATCAGATCAGTAAATATTCTTCATGTTGTTTGTGTTTCTTAAAACAGTTTAAAATGGTTGTTTAACTCGGAATGTAGCTATGATAATTTTGGTTTATTAAGAATGTTCATTATGAATGTGGGCTACGTTTTATTTTAATGCTACATATGTTTCTGTGGAATGTGTTGCACTACAGTTTATATCAATACATTGCTTCATCCTGGTGGTTTATGGTATCACTGCAAAACAACATTCTGAGATTTGTAGAATACGTATCGGCTTGAAGCTCTGTAGTTGGGTAATGTAATTTGATTATGTTTTCAAATAAAATTTGTTGAACGCTCTACAACCTGTTGTGATGTTGCAGTCAAAGAGGATCGCAAAAGAGAAGCGTATCATGAACTGGGAGAAATTGTTTGCCAAGTTGACCGTGGCTCGAGGACATGGCAGGCGGTGGAAGTTTCTCATCCATGCCTTCAAGAAAAAAGCAGATGAGGGGTAAAACACATTTTGTCTAAAAAGGAATTTCTCAGGTAAAAGGTTAACTTACTAATATTTAAATAATAAAAATGTATAGTTAATGCTTCATTTCTTTATAAGATATATTATACAAATTAAAGCCCAAAAAGGAACTGATTTAGTTTCTCAGTCTTTCACTTTCATATAGTTTGACTTATTAGTGTCACCCATTAATTTTGTAATCTACATACAGGGTGAATTATGTTCCTGTATCCCATTTTTTATTGAACACTATATTATTTTATGCAGTTTGACTTATTTACCTGGACTCTTCTGTAAATTCGGTTTATCTCCACTATTTTACATTTTGAAAAATATTTTTTTTATCATTCCCATTAAGAAAGACGTACGAATACCAGTGTAGGCAAACATTGAAATAATTAAACAATTTCTTTAATTTTAGTAAATCTGTTGTGATGGAGAGATAAATAATAAGTTTTGGTATAATTGTTGATGTTTGTGTGCCCAGGATTGAGCAGCTGCACGAATACATAGACAGCATGGAACGCATGCATGACTCAGAGATTGGGGATGATGAGGTGACAGAAGTTGACACACAAATGCAGCATGAGCCCAGTCCCTCCTTGGAGGCACCAACAGATGAGGACAAGGTAACATGACATGTGACAGTGCAGTTATACTTATTCTCTTTACCTCTCAGGAGGAGTAGAGTTGTTATTCTATTTGAACTGAGGAGGGTGGGGCTACTCTGGAACAAATACGTCAATTCATAGAGGCTTGCCATCATTTTCCACAGGTAGGGTAGTTTGTGGGTGGAAAGGAGCAGTTAAGTATGACCAGAACTACAACACAGTATTTGTTCAGTCACTGTGCTAACGATAAAAATACTTTATTTCCCCAATTCAGAAAGATATAATACAAAACGCAAATAATACAAAATCGGGGTGGCTCACATACAAATGCAGTTGCAAGCATAATTTTGATAGATTTACAGTATCCGTCAATTGTGAGAACTATTGCGCTAGGCATGTTGCTCATTGAATGGGTGGACAAATAATTGGTATTTTTTATAAAGCACCATTTCCAATAAAATGCTCAAAGCGCTGTACAAAATCGAATTAACATAAACTAATTATATTATAAGAACACTTAAATCAATTTTAAAATAATAAACTAATAAAAAATAAAACTATTTATTAAACATTAAAAATATATCAGATAAATTATAGATATAGAATAACAATTATTATAATATTTACATATATACAATCGTGGATAGATAAATAAAGTATGAGGTTAGCAGTAGAATGTCCAAGAAAGTAAATAGTCGGTAAAATGTGGTACCCTAGTATTAATTTAATGGTGGTGTATAACTACATCACAGGTGGCAATAGATGAAGTGACCAGACGTTGTTGTTTGTAGGATGAAGATGAAGAGTCGAGAATTGAAGACAGTGAGATGGAGTCTGGGAGTAAAGATGACCTTGTGGAGGACGAATCGATGGCGGTGAGTGAACTTTACAGTGAAGAATATATATATATACATGTCATTAACGTACTGTAACTGCTTTTAATTTACAATATTTTACTTGTTTTTATAACTTTGAATGACATTGTGCATTGTAGGTTTATTGACTGTGCAAACACAACCAAATGTTATTTTGAAAAATGACCAGAATCTTGTGTTACATTTATTATGAACCAGTTAAACTGGATTAGATAAAACAACAAATATTTACAAAGAAATGTGGGCTGGTTGAGTTCTTGAAACACTGCCCCATTTACTGAGAAACTATGTTCTAAACATGCCCCCATAATATATGAAAAAATGAAAGGTGCCATTATGTAGATGAATCCACGTAACACAATTTTAGCAGTAAGTGAAAACCAGAACATAACTTTAACAGTTTGAAATGTTGCAATACATTGTAGAAATCAGAAGAGGTTGTTTCTTCTCAGCCTGAGATGAAGGATGCTGATGTTTGGACACAGGAGCCTCAGTATGAGAGGTTTCTCCATGTGAGGGTCTTTAAGCCGGAGGGTCTGGAACAGAAGAAAATATGTTGTAAACTTTCTTTTGGCAAACAGCGACACACGACTCCCTTGCTTGATCTATTCCCCGCTGTAAGTTTACAAAATGCTGTGAACATGTGTAGGTGTCTCATTACATGGTGACCTTATATGTGATTGTTTTTCAATTGTGAGAATGGCCTATGAAATAGTACAGCCTTGCAAATGAATGAGAACAATTAAGGGGCAAAATGTGTTGAGTAGGTGTTTGCATGCACAACTTTTTTCAAGTGGTTAAATTCTGTATAGGATTTAATAAAAGAATTGAAAAAATATCAACTATATCTTGTTTAAAATCTTGATTGACAACGATTTTAAAATATGACTTAGCTGCATATGAATAACAACCTTACAGTTTAATACAGTGTAAACATGATATTCAAAATTGTTATTACTGTAATTTGTTGTAAACTGCTTAACCTATTGATGTTTAGATTTATTCTAATTTTGTGTGAATTAATTATCTTGTCTATCCTATAAAACAGTTCGTTCTCTGCTTGTTTGTGCACCAACATCTCACTTTTGCATGTATCGGGCTGACATTTTGCATGTGATCTAGCGGGCCCATTGAGATGGTTCGTAGATTTAGACATTTTTGAAATTCGTCCAGTGGGTGGAGAATTTATGTTTTTCTATATCATCGTAAAGATAATTATGCCATCTACAAATATGTCGCTGGTTATGGAAGATATTGTTCAGGGCTCCAAGATTAAATTTGAATAGCAAGAATTAAACTTACATTGGAACTGTATTTGAAACTTGCAATGTGTGCAGAAATTTTGAATAGTTTTTAAAGTTATTGATGTTTGAAAATTATCATCGCTTAACATGCAGCAGGTCTACCTGTCGTTGGTCATGTCCGCACGCTTACAAGTAGCGCCCTCTTTCGCATTTCATATATTTCCTACAGATGGAGCTATGTGTAATTTTGTCATTTAGTGTTGAAATTATCGCCTGTCAAGTTAGTGTATTATAAAAAGTGACTGGCAAAAGTATTGGATAACTAATAATAAGACATATCTATATTATAAAACAGTTCGTTCTCTGTTTGTTTGTGTGCCCACATCTCCATTAAGTTTGTACATATCAGGTTGAAATCTCATCCAAGTATCCGCTGTTGCTAGTTACATCGTTTAGATGGGTGAGCGATTGAGATTTCTGGCAAAAGGTTGTCCTAACAACTATGCCAGTGACCAGTTACCATTTATTATTGCGGGTAGGCTGGAAACATTTGGGATGGGTTTGGGGTGTCTGGTACATATGACTGCCTTTTTTCCCTGGGCAATGACGGGTAACTCACCTAGTTTTATATATTTATTTTAGTTAACTAATTTATTTATCTGAACATTTTAAATTGTTTACTTTAATATACTGTTGTTCATATAGCTCTACTATTCTTATATCTAAATTGATTTTAATTGTATGAGTTATGTATTATTTTTGTGCACACTGCACAGTGCTGTGAACATTTATGAACTCAACAATGTATAAAATAAATACTATTATTATAGATTGATTGTGGTCTTATTGTGATGGCTGATCCCAGGAAGGGGTCATTGAGAAAGTACAGGAAGAACCAGTCTCCATAACCTTGGGGGAAAACAAACTGAGGAAAGGAAAGGGAAGAGGACTCATAGGGAAACGTGCAGGTCAGTGACTTGGGTAGATACCCCCCCTCAACTCACCCACTTCCGACAAACATCAGTCTCAATCTTCCATCTCCCACTTGTTTTCTGAGCTAACATCCCATCTCTCACCTTTTTAGGGCCCTACTTCCTACCTATTTTAGGGGCCAACTTCCCATCTCCTACCTTTTTGGGGGCCATTAACCTGTTACCTATACTGAGGCCAGTTTAAATTCTAACCCCCTCCTGTTTTAAGGCTAACTTTCCATCTCTGTCCTGTTTTGGGACCAACCTCTCACCTGTTTTAGAGCTGTTTTTCCCACTATTGTTTTAGTTTTTCTCTCACCAGTTGCACCCATCACCAATTTTTTTTTATGCCAGCATATCCAACCAATTTGTGAACCAACCCCTCACTTTGTGAACTTCGACCATGTTATTAAGGACAATAACAATAACAGTTTTACATTTGTTGACATACATTGTTAAATAATAGTAATTAAGATTTTAATTAAGCAGATACTTAGCGAATTTACCAAGTAGACAATTATGCTTAATTAAGTTGATTTACATGGAGCAAATAAATATTAAATGTCTTAACCTTTGTTTTCTTATTAGGAATATAAATAAAACAATAACTGTACTGAAAGGAAATAAGCCTTTTTTAGTTATTTTGTTGTAGGTCTTAACCAAAAAAAACTTAAGATAGTCTATTATTATAGTGTGTATTGTTTGAATAATATATTCGTCATTGTTTGTTTTGTTAAAGGAATGCCACCATCACCACCGGCTGAAACAGAAGAACCAGTAAAGAAATATATAAAGTACGATAATAGTATCACATTAAAACAACACCTATGCAGATATTATACTTAATTGTTTAATATTATCATGACAGTTTATATTTAAATATCATTATATTCCTTTTTTATATAGACGTTGCTCACAACATTTGAAAGTTTTGACCTTTTTGAAGCTTTGTATCATCAAATGTCACTAGTGACATTTGTATATTTGAAAAGACGATTGTTTCACCACTCTGATGGCAAGTGGATGAGGAAATCTGGCTTATTGAGATTTTTGAATCCATGTGTAAACCCATCTTTGTTTTAAAATATTCTCACTTCTTGCATTTACATATTCAGATCATCCTCAGTGATCATGTTCAGAATTTAAAAGTGTTCCTGAAATAATTTTCAGTGCATTTGAATGCATCCACAAAACCTTTGTTTTTATAATGAGCAATTCTGTTTTTAAATTTCTGCATCGGTCTTCTTGAGCAAATCATGTAATCATTAGATGACCGGTGAACAGTGTAAATAAACTTTTGTAACATCCTCTTTGAATACAAAATATATAAAGTCCTTTTTAAAATGCCTAATCCAAACGCTTACATTTGAATGAAACCCAAGACATTTGCATTTAAATGCAGTCATGGAAAATGTTGTTTCTATTTGCATTTTAATAAATAAAATTTGCACTTAAACACACATTTGTTAACAAAACTGACATGTCCGATGTGTGTGTGGACATGCATTCATTATTATAAAAATGACAAACTATTATTTTCAGATTTACCGAGTGTGTGTTTGAAATTCCGGAAGAACCACCTGAGGGTATATGGGATCCATACAGGAAGAAAAACCTCCTAGACGATCAACTCAGAATCTCTGTGAACCATGGAAACAAGGAAGCTTTGGTAGCCATGGCAACCATAGACATGGCCGACCTGGCAATTTTAGTATGTACATATTTCAGTTTTTGTTAATGACAGTGTCAAGAGTTCAGATATAGCAGTGTGTGTTATTTATGGATTGTTGATTTAGTAGGATGTCTTAGTTGTGGTTATGGCTTACTAGTGATATATATTGAACAGTTTTCAGCATCACTACCAACCAGGGGGCGCTGCTGGCTATATCTGCGCATTAACCAATCATCTCACAGTGTTTACGGTTGAGGTGTTTGAGGCCTGCCTTTAGCTTTAGGAGCCGGTTAGTACCTCTCCTTGCTTGTCCAACTGGTAATGACAAGCATTTGCTTAAATTTATTTTAAAGTTGAGCTGGCTCCTGGAATCATGGGATGAAAACAACAAGTGGGACAAAGTACGACTGATTCAATGAACTTCCATACATTTTGTGAGATAAATGACAGGGGTTGTGTAAATGAATCACAAGTATTATGGAATATATCTTGAGGGAGTGTTTCTTAATTCATAAATTCACAAAATAAAATCTAAAGTAATGTCAAACACTATTATGTTCATTGTATTGTTCTTGCAAGTTCAAATAACTACTAGTTATAAATACAGTGACAAGGAAAACGATTTATAATTTGAAAAATTCAATGTTTTGTAATCCTTCTTGAAGGATCTCCCGTCACTTCGCCTGCTGCCATCTGTTGGCGATGACTGTGAAGCGGTGGATGAACCCATCGTTACTTTGGAACGACCAGACAGCGAGAACAGTCCCACAGAAACTGGATTCAAGACACTGGATCAGTTGCTGGAGATTGACCCGATGAGTTTTCCACTGTACGCAGTGGATACAGGAATGTTTTCGGACACTGGACCCATTGGACAGCTCCCTCTGGTGATCTTCTGGGGAAAGAGGCTGACACCTCGTGCATATCACAGAACAACAGGTTCGACTAGGAGGACGATTGATTTAATATAATAGCAAATTATACAATCTATAACGATCCAGTGTGGGATCATAAAAATACTTTTAATTAATAATTTGATTGATTAAATGTAATATTGTATGCCTCATTAAAATGAGGAGGAGATTCAGTGAAACTTTAATTTTTTACTTAGAAAGGTGAACATCTCAGAAAATTGTAATAATTAATAAGTAGAAAATTGTTTTTTAAATGTCCTGGAAAGTGAGGCCGCATTGAATTTTTAGGATGTTTTTTAGCCCTGTTTTCTCTTAAATGGGTTGACCAAATTAACTGAAAATCGGTTTGTTGTCTGATGTACGTATAGTCTTACACATTACTATGGAGAGATTTGTTAAAAATGCACACAGTTTTTTGTCTACATTTTGTTCTAGATTGACAACTCGAAATTGTGAATTTTTTAAAATATAATTACCAATATCTTTCCTTTACAGAAAGTACTAGTGTTCGGGATATAGTTCTGGATATGACAGGCTTTGATCTGAATCTCGTCACAAAGGAAGAGCTGCACAAAGAAATGATCGAACGGTATGTTTCACCAATGACAATCACACCAGCGCCATCTACAATCACACCAGAGCCTGAGCCAACACCAGAACCAAAGGTAATTATAATAATAATTAGATAATTGCTATTGCACTTATATGTTTGGAAACCTATCCTACAGGTGCAACAAAATGAGAGAGGCAACTTTGAAACTGTAGAAAAATAGTTTACACATAAAACTATGCTCTCTACATCAAACATAAATCATATAGGTTTAAGAATTAATACAGCAGCAGGCTGGTCATTTCTTTTGGATGTGATGCAGTTTGCAAAGATACTTATTACTTGTGCAACTCCACCACCATTTTGGATGAATCGCTGGCGATGCACTTTGCAAAGTTATCATTTGATATGATAATATGTCTGGGACTTGAACAGTTGAAGTGATTGCTCTACGACTGTATTTGTTTTGTTTCTTGTAGGAGGAGACAGTACTGAAGACAGAATATGAGAGAGTGGTATCAGAACACCAAGACAAGATCAAAGCATTAGAAGCTGCATATGAGTAAGTCATGGCAACTATATCAATTCATGCCAGTCAGTACAAACACAATTGTTATACAGATATTTAGAGCAATACACCCCTCATTTGCTTCTTATATTGTGGTGGCAATTGTGTTAGTAAACAATTAAAGTCAACAAAACAAAAACAATGATTAATGTGAAATTCCTTTAAATTCATTTATAGTTGATAGAGCCAGATGAACCCAGATTGACTACCCAGTAACTACTAGTTTTTTGTACTTAAAATATCAAACGTTTTACACTAACAAATATTTTTAATTTTAACATACGTCAAAAGGACCTTGATGTTCAACATGTAATAGTAACAAAACAAGTTGAATTATAGTACTTTATTTATACATTTCACACCTTAGTTGTATCAATTTTAAGCCACCAAAATATTGTTGATTCAGTAACAATGAAACATTTCAGCATTCTTGAAGAAATACCTAAAAATTCAGCATGTCAACATTGTTGCCGGTGTAGTTATATAAACAACACCAACTTGCGTGATGTGAACAATGTTATCCCTGACTACTGTAAATACTGAAAATTTGTAAATGTAAACTTAGCTATAAGCCCCCAGTTCTAGTATTTTTTATCATGATAGTTTCAGCAATTTTCAAAGACAGTTAATTAAAACCTGGTTTATGTTGCCAGGAATATATATAATAATAAATAATAATAAACTTTATTTATACACCATCAAATCCGGGACTAATGACCCCCGTTCACGGGTGTTTACAAATTGCCAATCATATAAGAAGCATAAAAACACTTTTAAGAGAACAAATAAGAAAATAAATTAAATTAGCAAACAATATCCTAGTATATAGTGTATGCATATATATATAAGCCTAAGTAGAGTAAAATTACGGGTAAATGCAGTGATAAAATAAACGATGCCAAAGATTGTTTTAATGCATGTATTTATTGGTGTATTATATTTCTTACCGTAATATCTATGTTTTGTTCTAGCTGTACATAGTGAAACCTCCCTATTAAGGTCACACTCAGTACTGGTCCAAAACAACCTAAATTGCCAGGTGACCCTATTGTTGGACCGTTGGGCCTGATTTCCAATATTTTACTGCTACAGAAACATTTGGAACTGTCCTAGGGTGTGACCTTAATTGTGAGGTGATCGTAAAGCAAAGATTGATTGTAAATGTTTGGATACTTCATAGACGGTTCTAATGATTGTATTTATGTATGTTTTTTATATTAAATTTTATTTTAAACTATTATAAAATGCCATAGATCGCAATGTTATTATGGCACTAGAAATATCATATTTTAATAATATTGTGATTTAATTACCCACCATTTTGTAAGGACACGCCTGCAAGAACTTATGGAGACACTTGAAGAGATGCAGAACACACCGACTGAACTACCTCGACCTCACATGACCCGATCGACCTTGACGTCACCTTCACTGACCATGAGGATGACCCCAGAGAAACTGTTCATGCCCTCCCCCCACATGCAGACCCCACCTATCATCTTCGAGACTCAACCACCCCCTCAGCCACCCCCTACGAAAAAACCTGTGTAAGAATTTTTTCACAAGCGTTTTTTCTTAGTGTGATCCAGGTAACAAAATGAACATCTAAAAATTACTGGAACATCATTATTTTCATTTAATACGTATTATTGTATGCCATTAAAAAAGTATAGCTTTAATTTTACAGAAAATGTTGCACAATTCATTGCAATTAATTATTATTATGTAATAATATTATATATTATGGTCTTATATAATGTGATAGCTAAATAATTGGTTTGCTTACAAGATTAATAGGGTTTGCCAAGGCTCCAAGAAACCCTTTGTATTCCCGCTTTTAAAGATAAATTGTTCTCCGCCAAAAATGTTTTAAATAAATTAGTGCAATTATCTTTTAATGAAACAAAAATGTGCAGCTAATCATTCTGGCATTTGTCTTAGACACAGCATGTTCATTTGATTTATTATACCGAAGTTATAAAGTGCTCTTTTCATTCATAAAAGCCTGCTCAAAAGCGCTGGCTAAATTACCAATAAAAGTGTTCTTTAAACATTAAAAGTCAATGGAACTGCTATTTAAAAATTCTTAGTAAATGTGACAGTTTGTTCAAGTTGGAAGAATAATTTAAAACATATTTTTTTTATAACAACTATGAATTTGAATTTATAGTTGTCTAATAGGAAAACTCGATTTTAAATGCAACAGTGTTTGATAAAATGTACCACTAAATGTATGATATATAGTTTTTATTCAAAAAAATTATGTATTTAATGCATGTAAAGCACTTTGAGTAGGTGTAAGTTGTTAATATAGTAACATTGATAGAACGAATGGTTACCACCAGGCATGTGTGAAAGACAATGCTGTGACCAACATATTTGTAATTTTGTACGGAAATGTTTGATGTAATAACTCAAAACAATTATAGAAAACATACAGAGCATTGCAAACAATTGCACGTAACTACAAGACTTGCAAAAACTGACAGGACATGGTCCAAAAGTCCAGAAACATCCAGTGACTTATAAAATGGCATTTGCAAATTATGTACAGTATACATGTCAAAGACCCTTTTTAGGATAAAAACAACAGCAGATATTTACAAGAAATATTTATGTAGGTTTGTTTCATAATCATAAGTACAATAAATTGTGAAAACTAATCTGTTAATGTTTAATATTGCATTCCGAATAAAACTACCACTTTAACTATTTTTAAGAAAGTGTACATACAACATGAACAATATTTACTTATTTCATCATTGTACTTTCTAGCATTTGTTATTCAATAAATTATGCTTTTGCAAAAGGTCCGGCCAGCGGAATACTTGGCACATGGATTAAATTTTGTTATGCTGTTTTATCTTAAAATTGTAAATTATATGAAAAACCATTTATATGGAGTTGAGGAAAGTGATATATAGTGTATGGGACATGTTGATTCACTGGAAAAAGTTATTTTAAAGACAGATGATCACAGAATAATCATGGTAAGAGTGTAACGATGTTGGTCATATGACTTGCAGAGTGAAGCGACTAAAGCCAGCTGTGAAGTCAGAGCAGCCTGTAATACGCGAGATGCCGCAGGATGCCATCACACAACAGGTACGGAGGCTGCCGGTTGAAGATGACAGATGATTCACTACTACTTATCTTCGCTCTGTCTGTTGTTCTTACCCATACCAGTAGCGGCAAAAACTTTATTGCATGGTAATGGCCGTGTCACTAAAGCACTTTAATAATGAAGCATTCATCCAGGTGGTGCCATCTGTTGCATTGACGTAGTATTATTATGCTGCGTATTTGAGAATTTAATTGACCATCGTTACTATTCAGATGCACTATAGTGTTACATCTCTTCACTTTATCAATTCATTTTCATAGTAAAACATGTTTTTGTGTGCTTTTGGAATGTTGCCTCCAAAACAGCAATTCTGATCCAAAACACACTGTAATATTATAAACACAGAGCAATAGATGAACCTGAGATGTTGCTATCCATTCAATTTCAATATGACATATTGCAGTGTGATATCTTTGACCCAGATAATGTATATACGTCACTAATAACCGAATAATTAAGATATGGGAAAAATTTTCCAGTGGCCATCTTTAAAAATGGCCACCTTCCAGAATCTAGGGCATAATCTGAGATGCCAGATATTTTTGTTTATGTATTACAATTTTAAGTGCGTGCCAAAATACATGTTTATATCGCAAAATGCACAATTCAGTCTTATGTTGTCACTTATCAGGTGTGCTGATAGTTGTAGAAGAATGAGTAATTTACAGTGGAGTTTCGTGTTACAGTTCCTGCAGAAACTGAAGAAGTATGAAGAAGACGCTCAGCAACGGAAACAGGAACTTACCGAAAAGACTTACAAAGAAGTCAGTGAGATCATCGAGAAGAAACTTGCAAGCGAGTTCAAGTTGTGCTCGGGGCTCGAAGATGATATGTGTGACGCAGTGAAAGGTAATGCAACAGCAGGTGCTACATCTGTCAACACATATCTCACTGTATTGCCTGACATGCTGTCTACATTCTTCCGATAAGTTACTCCTTAGACATCTCATTTCCCACAGTAAAATCAGTAAATGAGCTACCTTTTGTGCAACTCCAGTATATCCAACATAAGCCTCAAAATGTCAACTGTAACCTGAAAATGTTGCGGGCCCAAGAAGAGATTTGAAGCCTCGGCAATCTTTATTTATTGTAACTTATTTTAGTACAGTATATTATATATAAAACGTATATTAGAATAACAATGTTGAAGGTATACTGCCCACCAAACTGCGTTTAATATGTCCAAAGCAACCAAATGTTCAAATTGAATCAAAAATTCATATTAAACACAGGATAGTAGGTAATAGTGAAGGCGGATGGGGGCAAATGGCCTAACAGCATGTTCTTGGAATTGCAGGTGGTCATCTCTTTCTGGTGACCATCCGCGCAACTTTTATCCACACAAATCTTCAGCCCATGCTTCTGGAACACATTGTTGCAGCGCTTCTCTCGTGGTACCTGTCTGTTCTTTTCTCTCGTGGT
The DNA here is from genome assembly GCA_963995525.1 of Escarpia spicata. NCBI lineage: Eukaryota > Metazoa > Annelida > Polychaeta > Sabellida > Siboglinidae > Escarpia > Escarpia spicata. The sequence continues at coordinate 46,627,440 of OZ023218.1, forward strand.
ACCTGTCTGTTCTTTTCACTCGTGGTACCTGTCTGTTCTTTTCTCTCGTGGTACCTGTCTGTTCTTTTCTCTCGTGGTACCTGTCTGTTCTTTTCTCTCGTGGTACCTGTCTGTTCTTTTCTCTCGTGGTACCTGTCTGTTCTTTTCTCTCGTGGTGCCTGACTGTTCTTTTCTCTCGTGGTACCTGTCTGTTCTTTTCTCTCGTGGTACCTGTCTGTTCTTTTCTCTCGTGGTACCTGACTGGTTCTTTTCTCTCGTGGTACCTGTCTGTTCTTTTCTCTCGTGGTACCTGCCTGTTCTTTTCTCTCGTGGTACCTGTTTGTTCTTCACTAACAATCGCTAACAATAAGATCGGCAGATATTCAAAAACCTTGTGGGCCAATCGGGCCTGTGACTGATGGCAGCTGCAGGCCCGATAGAAGATTCACAGGCCCCGGGCACATGGGCCTGCTGTTATGTCGAACACTGGCTCCAAGAATCAACTGCCTCTCACAGTGCACCAGTGTGCGAGTGTTGGGCAGTTCAAAGGGGCAATCAAGACCAACCTTTTTCGAAAAAGTTAGTTAAGATTGTATAGTTTACCATTGTGATCTTAATTAAATATACATTATGGGGTGGTTACCCAAGACAGGTTCTACAATAATTTAGTAACACATTTTCACCAACAAGCCAACTTGTTGTAGTGGATATGAGAGTGATTTAATTTTAGTGTGAAATGGTTCTAAAATTAGATGAGGAAAAAACTTAATTGTAGCAGCAAGTTTAAATACATAAATATAACATATGTTGTGTGTATATTATACATTACTTGCTGTCCTCAGATGTGAGTTTGCCGGCCGTCTTCATGCCTAGTCGAGGAACCAACATCAACATCTACAACCCCAGAGCACACGATTACTTCCACGCAATGGGTGAGAGGCTGGGTCTGGGTGGCCCAGTGTCATTGGCCTAGTGTGAATGGCTAGAGCAAGTGGCCCAGAGTGATTGGCCTGGAGTGAGTGGCCCAATGTGGGTGGCCCGGCAGTGTGAGAGGTATAATGTGAGTGGCCCAGAGTGAGTGGTTCAGAGTGAGTGGCCCAGTGTGAGTGGCCTGGAGTGAATGGCCTAGTGTGAGTGGCCCAGTGTGACTTATATATATATATACATATATATATATATATACATATGTGTATAATATATATATATTTGTATATAATGATTTGCTGTGTTTCCAGGAGCTGGTACCATGCGGTTGACTCAGCCACCGTCTATGATTGAATTACCTCCGTTGCCAAAAAGTGTATCCTTTTACATTTATAATAAAATTATATATCACCTGTCTACAGAGACTCAATGCAAACAGATCGCATGTTTCTTATGTTTGATTTTTTAGATGAGCAAAAAATTTGCCCTGTGACAAATACAAAATTGTACATAGGTGAATGTAAATGAATATTTCATATAGTGAGAGTAGAATATCTGAGGTATAGTTACCGGGTCGTTGTTCAACACAAAATCCGTCACTGGGAATCTCACGAGATCTAGCCGCTGATCTCTGTGTATGATTGACGAGAATTGAGCATGACTTCCCAGGGCAATTACATCACGTGCATCAACATATATCTTTCATTGGTTATAACTGCTAGCTGTTACCAAACTTTTTGTGCGGCGCTGTGTTTTCATACGGAAACTGCAAGTATTTAACTAAAACCAACTTTTCTGACATTATATTTGCATAACATGAGACCAATAAATGATATGGAGTGACAATATCGACATCTTTCACAAATGTTTCTTAAGATTTTTATGAAAATGGCATGTTTATATCATTGGCACGATCGCTGACAAGACCATGTTAAGGCGACTGGTGCCAAGTGGTGTTATACATCTACACCTTGAGACCATTCCTAAATGAGGGGTGGGAGGAGGGGTCCTAAAATGTCTGAGACATTGGTCTCAAAATTACCTGGGTGGTTTTGTGTAAGGAAGAGGACATATGTGGGAGGTTGGCCCCAAAAACAGGCGGGAGATGGAGGTTGGCCCCAAAACAGGTGGGAAATGGATGTTGGTCCCAAAACAGGTGGGAGATGGAGGTAGGCCCCAAAACAAAAAAACAAGTGGGAGATGGAGATTGGTCCCAAAACAAGTGGGAGATGGGAGGTTGGCCCCAAAACAGGTGAGATATGGAGGTTGGCTCCAAAACAGGTGTGAGATGGAGGTTGGCCTCAAAACAGGTGTGAGATGGAGGTTGGCCCCAAAACAGGTGGGATATGGAGGCTGGTCTCAAAACAGGTGGGAGATGTGACTTTGGGCCACAAAACAGGTCGGATATAGTAGGTTGGGCCCCAAATAGGTGGGAGATGAAAGGTTAGCTTCAAAACAGGTGGGAGATGGGCAATGGCCCAAAAGAGCTGGGTGATAGCAGATATGGGAGGTAGTCCCAAGACAGGTGGGAGATGGGATGTTAGCTTCAAAACAGATGGGAGATGGATGTTAGCTTCAAAACAGGTGGGAGATGGGATGTTAACTTCACAACAGGTGGGAGATGGGATGTTAGCTTCAAAACAGGTGGGAGATGGTATGTTAGCTTCAAAACAGGTGGGAGATGGGATGTTAACTTCAAAACAGATGGGAGATGGGACGTTATCTTCAAAACAGGTGGGAGATGGGATGTTAACTTCAAAACAGATGGGAGATGGGATGTTAACTTCAAAACAGATGGGAGATGGGTGTTAACTTCACAACAGGTGGGAGATGGGATGTTAACTTCACAACAGGTGGGAGATGGGATGTTAACTTCAAAACAGATGGGAGATGGGATGTTAGCTTCAAAACAGGTGGGAGATGGGATGTTATTTTCAAAACAGGTGGGAGAATGGATGTTATTTTCAAAACAGGTGGGAGATGGGATGTTAGCTTCAAAACAGATGGGAGATGGGATGTTAGCTTCAAAACAGATGGGAGATGGGATGTTAGCTTCAAAACAGATGGGAGATGGGATGTTATCTTCAAAACAGATGGGAGATGGGATGTTATCTTCAAAACAGGTGGGAGATGGGATGTAAACTTCAAAACAGGTGGGAGATGGGATGTTAACTTCAAAACAGATGGGAGATGGGATGTCAACTTCAAAACAGATGGAAGATGGGATGTTAGCTTCAAAACAGATGGGATGTTATCTTCAAAACAGGTGGGAGATGGGATGTTAACTTCAAAACAGATGGGAGATGGGATGTTATTTTCCAAACAGGTGGGAGATGGGATGTTGACACAAAAAGAGGTAGAAGATCATAGGATGGCCCCAAAACAGGTGGGATGTATGAAGTTGATACTAATACTTTAATTGACAAACTAATTCGTTTGTACTTTCTACTGCATATTTCTTTAATCAAGCGTTCGCAGAAACTGCCTGTGTTGAATCTGTTCGACCTGAGTAGAAACTTCCACAAGGGCGGCACGGACTGGCTTCTTGAACGCTACCTCGCATCTCAAACACCCCAGCTGGGCACCGAGTCTCTCCCCAAGACCCCTGGCCCCACACAGAACCCCCGGGGAAGAGGGGGAGGACCAGAGGAGATGTTCCAAATGCGGGAACCGTCTGAGTTTAGCCCAGTTTCCCAACGCAGGGAGGCTGTGATGGAGTGAGAACAGCATTGGGCATAGGTCATTCAAGTGGGCAGCAAGAAATACTGGGTTATCCCCACTTATGGAATCTTGTGGCGGGAGATATTCAACATGGGATTTCATGGTGGGAGATCTCCCCCATATTGGATCTCATGGCTGGAGATCTCCTCACATGTAATCTCATGGCTGGACATCTCCCCCACATGGGATCTCATAGAGGAAGATTTCCCCCACATGGTATCTCATGGTGGGAGATTTCCCCCACGTGGGATCTCATGGAGGGATATCTCCCCCCACATGGGATCTCATGGCTGGACATCTCCCCCACATGGGATCTCATGGTTGGACATCGACCCCACATGGGATCTCATGGAGGGATATCTCCCCCACATGGGATCCCATGGAGGGAGATCTCCCTCACATGAGAAATGGTGGCAGGAGATCTCTCCCACATGTGATCTCATGGTGGGAGATCTCCCCAACATGGGATCTCATGGCTGGACATCTCCCACACATGGGATCTCATGGAGGGAGATCTCCCCCATATGTGATCTCATGGCGGGAGATCTCTCCAGATGGGATCTCAGGATCTCCCCCACAAACAAGTTTAATGAATGATCTTCTGTCTGTAGCAAATGTAGTTTACCTGAATTACGCCCAAGTTATATCTGACTGGCCAGCATAAAACTTGAATGTTGCTGGATTTAGTAAAGTTATTTACATTCAATGACTCTTTAAATTATATAATACAATCATAATTATGTAAATAAACTGGAGCAAAAAACATGAACAAGAATAAGTTTAAAACTGTACAATCAAATATGACAAATGTGGGAGCCTTTTGTTTTTAAACATGACAGAGGAAGGAAAACGAAAAAAATGGGAATTATCCTGCCATACCGGGAGATTGTGAAAGCATGTGGCCATAAAACAAAAAATGAAGGTGGTTAGGATACATTGTATTGGGACAGTGTGCGTTTAAGAAATGTCAGATTGTTGATATTTATCGTGTAAATAAGAACAGTAATGTACTATAAATAATACATTTAATGTAAAGCTGTTATTTAAAATATTTGTGTCTTGTTTTGTACTTAGCACCCGTGTTGTGGGTTTGAATAACCATTGCTCAATATCTGTATATGTGAATTGTTATGTGGGGCAACTGACGATTCACTAATTGCCAGTGGCCCCACTGGAGATGCTGGGAGCTTTAATAAACACTACTTGATATGTGTGCCAGTATGCTCTGTCCATTATTATGTATTGCTTTTGATATTTCACCAATCGCATAGAACTCGCCCCAGCGAACCGGGTATTATTTACATCAGCACAACAGCCACAAATACCGGTAGCTGTTTAATAAGTCACGTTCCACAAATGTTAGTGATTTGGGCAGAAACGCCTGCCTTATGACGTCATCTTTCAACGTCCAGTTTGCTTCAATTTTAGAAATAAATAAAAAAGTACTGAATATATTTCAACAAATGAGGTATTATTTAAAGTCACGATTTGTGGAATCCAAAAAGGGAGTAAAACTCAATTTCACAATTTTGCGACTTAATAGGCCTATGCACTTTGCTGTGGCAAGTCACATATTATATAACTATGACATCATCAAGAGCCTATCAGAATCGTGCTTACATTATAGTTCAGTTTGGTAAAGAACATGGCGGCTGACAACAAAAACCTACACAAAAAAGCAACAACAAATCGTATACAAATTATAATTTATTTTTAAAAGTTACATACTGTTTCACCAACAGATCTACTGGCTATTGACATTCAACCTACAGCTAGGTACAACTAAACATAAATACATTTCATCGTGTAAAACGAATATCTCACGTTCTGTGAAAATCAATATACAATAAACTCCAGTTCTTATAAAATAAATACTGTCAAAATTACGTCAATAATGTCACAAGTTCATTTACAGTGGACACACACACAAGGGTCGGAGGCCTGGAAAATAAAACACCGGAGAAATTCTGGTTGCAATACTCGTCAACATGACCTCACTAAACGCTTGCTGCAAAAGTCAAGCCATGATCACCAATCATAATTTAGACGGATGACAATTGCAGTGATGTCGTTGTAAACACATTTTCTAAACGACCTCACAGGAAATAGTTACACCATTATCCACTAGTTTCGCTGCTAACAAATGAACAGTTCACCAGATACGAATCTGTACCCTGGTGCTTGGTCATTATCTCATAGAAACAGGTTATGAGGACAAAAACCTTCAAGGAACGTCTTCATGAATATGCATGATGAGACAAGCGCCCGAGATTCTTGAATAAACAAAAAGATGTCTGTCCCTGATCGAAATCAGAGATCAAACTGTGACTGCTTCGAGAATCAGTTGCTAAGATACGACTCGGTAGAATTAAACCGTAATTTCTACATGAGCACAACATTATCATTACGACGTCTTTGGTCAGAAATGAGTCGGTTGAATGATACAAAACTCATGTCTTGCGTTGGTCCCGATTAAGATACGGACTTTTGAGGTAAATGCCAAAGAGTCTTTTCTAGCCAATATCTAACCATGGGGGTCAGTTTCGATGATTGTCTGATACTCTAGTCTTGTCGAAACATGTACAGAACAATATAATAATTATGTCGCTCCGTTACAACTGCCACACCAACAAAACTATACATACATGTCTCAGTCTGAGATTGTTCCTTTTGTCACACTAGCAAATATAGGTGTGAACAAACAGACCAGGTCAACATAAGTTATACATACAGTTTGGGTAATGACAGCAAGACAGAATTAAATTTAAAAAAAACAACTACCTAACAACTCTTAATAATTAAATGAAGTCGGGGTGAAGCTTTAAATAGAGGTGTGGCTTCAATTACAGAACACACGGTAATTACAATGTTTCTTGTAGTGTTGTCATGTTTCTTTGACTGTAATGGAACCAAACAACTCGACAAACTACATAACTTATGTGACATCACTTCCACAAAACACCACACAAAACCACCTTTAGCACTATCATCAAAGAGCTGCCAAAATAAAACGGATAACAGATACTTAACAAATTCTAGCATTCTGAAATGATTTGCATTTGTTCCTAAAACACTACATCAGATCACAATTTGATGCTATGACAAATCTAAGTTAAAGACGATTTATACTGACATCCTGTAACCTCTCTCATTGGCCTTGACCTCTAGCCTCAAAATGAAGTTGACATCTAGCCCCATTCTGGAATTGACCTCTAATCTAATTTTGGAGCTGACCTTTAGCCTCACATTGGTGCTGATCTCTATTATCACAACAGTAAAGGAACTTGTGATATGAAGGAAACTGGTACCTGGGTCAACAGACAGAAACATTAAACTTGTTTAATGCAAACAATGGGCACAACATGATATTGGTGAAAGCCAATGTTGGTAAGTTTTCCTAGCATCTCGCATCACTATGGCAGTGCTAGAAGTGAGATCGCACACTCCCCTCAGGCAGGGAGGAAGGTTTTTTTGGACTAAGTTGGCATACAGTGATGGGGACATTTAGTGTGCATGTTGGTCACCAGGTGGTAGCACTTGATACAACTCAATGAATTGAAGACCAGACTTGTAACAACGGTCGCCAGTGAATAAGACTCAAAGAGACACAGAACTGGCAGCTTCATACATTATTTCAGTTTTAAAAAGTTAATACATTTGCACCTGCACATAACCCAGATTGGCTGATGTTATAGTAGAACACCGAGACGTTTGATTGCTTCAGTATTGCACTTTGTACATGTCTAAATCTCACTGCTGTCGTAATGTAATCTACATGACCCTGGGGTGAAAGGACACAGTTCAAAGGTCACAGTTGAGCCATAATAAATGTCCACTGCTCCCTATTGAACAGTGATCACCTAATGTCTGTGAGTAGCTCTTGCATCGACTGAACAGGTTAAATAAGTTACCTTTACACGTATATATAAACAGTACCTATCTACGTGTATAAAAATCACACAGACAATGCTGGTTAAATATTCGGTGCAGATGAAAGACTGGCTGGAATTATAGGATTTTCTCCAGATATCCAACACTGCTACATAAAAACATTGCCGACAGTTATTTCATACTCAAAATAACTAGTCATATATGCTGCCAAAATGACCACTCTATTTAACAACGGGAAAAAATTCCACGCCATCACCTGAGTAAAATCACATGACTTACGGGTGGTGCAACTCATTTGCATATAACCTTTGTTCGACATATAGATGCTGCCATTTGGTCAAACTCAAGTAGAAATTGCTGGGAGAACACAGGTGGCAGTCACTGCTACCTTGATACCACTCCTGTCTTTGCATGAACACACAGGTGTTTGCCTGAGAAGCAAGGCCAGAATCCGGGTGAATTACAGTCAGGTCAGCATTAAAACAACGAATTGAAGGGGTGTCTTCAATACATATCACATGCAAGAAGGGGCAGGGTAATGGTGATTGTGTATGCTTCTATGCTATGCATACACAATGTATGGAAAGGAAGTCTAAGTTAGTGTGCACCTGCAAGTAAGCTTACTGCATACAAGGGGAGGGGTCAGACATGATGTGTCTACAGGGTGAGGGGGTCAGACCAGATTACAATACGAAACAGAATCACCACCAAATAGTCGGTGCTTGTGCCCTGAACCATTGCAATGTTACTCGATCCAATGTAACAGTGATTTTATACAGAATGCAAAGGATATCGCAAGAAATAAAGGAATTCCACACATCACACATTCAAAAGACAGCTAAAATTAAAACAATGCTTGAATTATTGGGATATTAGAAAACTGATTTCACAGCTGTCACCAGTGAAATGGATGGGATATGAGACGGAGGCAGGGAAAACCTGTGATCATGTACAGTGGATGGTCTCGACCCAGAACTGGATTCAATTACAAAATCTGGATTGCAGTGACTATGACAGCACCTCATGATAAGGACAGCCTGTATGAAATATAATTACAATTTAGCTTATATAAGTTTGATTTAATTACAACTGTATTGTATCATCGGCAAGTAAATTGGACTCATCTCGGTATACCTGTTCGAATGAACGACTAATTTATGTCTGTGTGATAGTGGTAGACTGTGTACTGAAAAACACTGGGTACATTTACAGTGAAGTACTACAAACAACTTTTGTGTGATTGTAATCGAATACATAGGTGGATTAATGACTATTCCTTACAGGTGAGCGAGCGGGGTTACATCTGATTGCATCCAACATAGATAGCATCTCTTGTTTGGACAGAATGTTAGTGGAACTGAATGTCTTTATATGTCTTTATATAAAGGAAAACATTCTTCTAAGAATTGCCATAGTAGGTACTGATCTGTATGTGCTGTGTGCATTCACACCTGTGTACAACTGCGGACAATAGTGTACATTGAACGAACGAAGGCACATATGATGTGTTGCCTGTAAGTTTACCTAACATATCAAGAAAAGCAATCATGGTTACCCCGTAAGAACGGGCCACACCATATGCTTGCTGATATAACTGGGGATGTTAAAATGTAAACTGTCTGTATGAAAATATTGCAAACACTGGTCACAAATACAGTCGCCTGAGCACCACTGTACTGTAAAATAATTATCCTAACATTAACTGATGACTGCTCAACAAAGAGCATCTAAATGTCATCCGTAGCGTCCCTCCTAGTCGATTACATAGATTTGGAAATGCTGCCTATACGTTTGAGTGAAAGACCTCGTTTGAATATACACACTGGCATATTTGATTTGCATTGCGTGTTTCGCAGATTCTGTCGATGCCGCGTCAGAAAATACACTTTTGGAAAGCCGACAGCCCACTAATGTCTACATCTTGACATGGAATCAACCGATTCAAAGATTCCTCTAGAAAACAACCACATTACTCGGAACTACTGTCATAGAGCTAATTTTCACACGGACGCACGCACGTACACACACGTGTGTACACCTGCATATATGTACAAATATGTACACCGAACGACTCCAGTGGGCAGATGTCATTAAGAAAACACAATAGGCAATGTGCATAGCCCTGCTGCAAAATGGTTTACTCCAGCTGTGCCCAATGGTCCAGTCAGGCAAGTGGATCCGTGTCCCCAGATCTGGGATGATTGAATACAGCCCTGAGGCATGGAAACAAAGTTTCATATAAAAAATTCCCAGTTCTATATTGTCACTACTGCGGTCTCACGAACCGAATCTGTATTGTCCGCCTGACAGCCAAACTATGACGGTGCTGCCTCTGGTGGTCAACAATTCGGAGAATGTGTTTATCATGCTAATTACACTGTTTTCTTTGTTGTTGCAGTTTCGTGACCAATGTTGACCCAATGCTAATCCAACATAGCAAGTCTTTAATTAAACAGATAAATCTAACACTTCTGTCGTCACACGATTATCAGTCCGTATCCTAATTGCATTAATACATTCTAATTCACACTTGGGTCCTTTCACACGTGGAGTTTCACTCAGCCTCATAAATACATTGTCCTTGTCTAGTTTCCTGTTCTAACAGCACATTGCAAGACAAACTACAGATTCACCTTCGTAACTACCATCTTTCACAAAACAAACCACAATCACAAGATAATTCCCGATTCGAATGTCATTCATGACTATGTCTTGTAGTACCACCCACAGCCACATGGTGGCACTAGTAGTACAGCTGCAGGCCATGAACCAAACATCCCAATGTGCTAGATACGGTGGCCGACATTCTTAAAGCGACCATCGATTCCAGTCGGTATCAGCAGGTGGCAGTCAAATCTACTGTACCATTGGGTCAGATCTGAGAGAACTGCCAAACGCAGTCACATGACTAGGGCGATAGAAGAGCTCCGAGCACACAGCAAGGTCTAGCGAGGATGCAGAACACTGTGGTACACCATCTGGTGTTCACTTGCGGCGATGTTTACGGTAGCGGTGCGTTGAATAGAAGGATGGGTGTAGAGTGAGCACACTCTTTTGAGGTAAGTCGGTCAGTGGAATGATACGTTTGAGCTGCGTCTCCACGGCCTGCTCTGCCACCCAGCTGTCGGGCAGTCTGAAAACAGGGTCAAGGTCGAATTAGGTCAAGATCAACATGGTGGAATAAAAGAAGTCCAAAAAGTTGGATTGTTCTGTGACAAAGCTTTCAGTTTGCTTCGTTTTAATTTTCCTTGTCCATTTAACTTGCCATCTAAGATAGTTTGCTCTTGATGGCAATCTGACTAAATCTGCTTAAATCTATTCTAGATGAAACCATTCATTCTGGCATTTGTCATACACTGTCATGTACGCATTGGGAGAAAACCGTTTACTGCATTCAGGTGCTATCAACTAAAAACTGATATCAGTAAAACTGCACATGTAGGTATAATGTAATCCAATTAGTCTCACAAGTACCGTCTGCTTTTTTACACTTTCCATGAAGGGCTCATACAAAATTCATGTGCAGAAATTTCTGTGTGGTTGCAAATCAATGAACGCTATTGGTACACAGGGAAGTGTTTTAAAACACTCAAAGTCTACGCACTGACAATGATGTCTAAGTTTCACATGACTCGTATAAGAGATAATATATATCAGAGATAACACATAGTTTGAGATATGAATTCAACTGTTATTTACTTGACTGTCTGCAGTTCAGATAACTTCATTGATGTTATTATACTGATATAGCTGAGCTCAATAAACTGGAGATGAATTAATAAAAAATAATTACATTAAAAACATCGAGCCTGACTACTTTTGATTTTTGCACGATTTGGTTAACTAAATGAATAGTTTGTTTCATCATTTTACCGAAACTAAATAAAACAAATTGTACAAATAAGTCAATTAACATGTCATCATAATTTTGTGCTATCGAGGTTTTAATCTTTGTCAGTGACTGTGAAATGAAATGGAAAAAAAATCAAAGTGAAGCGAGAACTTAACTGCGCACATAAAAAAACAAAAAAGTCATCATTAAAAAAGTTTTCAATACTGCCCGCTATCTGTTTGGAGAAGGTAAAGAAAGGAAAAGAGGAATGTTGCATGATCTACAGGGGGGTAATTCACTGATGTGGACCTCGCCTGCCGATGGTTTAGGGTTCAGTCCTCAGCCCTTGGTGCTGCTAATATTAGCTGACCTAATTCAAAAGAATGTAGCAGAGTGTCTGGCAGTGGACGCTTAGAATGCCACTCTTATTATGAGATACACTGCACTAACACACAGATTCCTGCATAGACGATTTACATGGGCATTCTGCAGTAGATATCTGAAGGTTTGTTGAACAAAATACGCTGGAAGATTATGAAGTTCTATGAACGACAATGGTGTCTAGTAGGTATTTTACTGTTGGGTTGAAATACTTTGATCATTAGATCGCGTAACTTGTGATAGCCAACACCATCCAGCAGATATCTAGTAATTTTTCTCTGGAATTTTGATTTGATCCAGTTAAAAATATAATAGTTTGTGCAACAATTTCATTAAAATGAAATATTACATTTGCACAACAAAGCTAGCTTATCGTAGTGGATACTAAATAGTAATGATTTTTCACAAAATTATTCTAAAACAAGACATGCAAAAATTTAATTACAAAAGCAGCATTCTCTTCAGAAAAACTACATTTAAATGCTATTTCGGCATAGGATTCGAGAGATGGGGTGTGATTTCAAGGCGAACTTACATGTTTTCTGGGTTCCAGTGCAGCAGGCACCAGCTGTCACCCGTCTTGTCTGTCCGTCTGGCTGTCACCTACAACAGCAAGAGGTGACATCTGTCAGCCAACAGAAACTAGCGTCACTACAGCCAAAGGCGTACTTGTTCTACAAGATACCAAAGCATCCATCTACTGCGACCACCTGTCTCCTGCAACAAACCCTGCTGTCATAAAGTGTCTCATGTGACCATAACCACCTGTTTCCAGTGATCATTCAATCTTCAGTGAACTAGAGTGCTTGTCAATAGTGACCACCTGTCTTTAGTGTCCACTGTCTGGAGTGACCACCTGTCTAGTGACCACATGTTTCCTAAAACTATAATCTTTAAATTTCACCAGCTACTGGAGCAACACAATCGGCAGATGAATATTTGCCTTGTGTTACTCAAACAAAGGCTTCATGGTTTTACAGGAACTTAAATGAACAAATGAGTAAGTGAAAAACAGACTTAATATGTTTACTTTAATCAATAAATCCAACCAGTGATCAAAATGATTTAAGCGCACCACAAATGATATAACCTTCTTGCATGATAAAAACTAACACAGAACAGCAATCCTTTTTACGGCAGTTGCTGACAAAATGAACATTAGTCGATTAATGTTGTCTTCATATATAATTAAACAATGACTGAGGGGGGACTTGCACAAATGTTATCAGTCAACACAATACCAGACAGCACAATCAATCAGTCTGGCAGTTATGCTACAACAAACACGCTTACAACTCATGATGTGCTCACAACTAACACGTTTACAAGTTATGATGTGCTCACAACTAACACGCTTACAACTTATGATGTGCTCACAACTAATAATAATAATAATATTTATTTTTATAGAGCGCAATTTCCAATAAAATGCTCAGAGCGCTGTACAAGAAGCTAATATCATAAAACATTAAAATTTAGCAAAGGTATGTGCACAATAGATATAAAATACAAATTTGATATAATAATTATAAAAACAGAACAATTTTATTTAATTCACTAAAAATAGATAAATAAAAAAATATATATATAAAGCTGTTATTTAAACATTATTAGGATATATAAGATACTTTATGTATATATAGAATAAATAATAGATATAATATTTACATATATGCAATCATGGGTAGATAAAGATAGATAACAGTCTAACACGCTTACAACTTATGATGTGCTCACAATAAACAGTCTAACATGCTTACAACTTATGATGTGCTCACAAATAACACGCTTACAACTTATCATACATGCTCTGTGCTTACAACTAACACGCTTACAGCACACATTATACAACCAAGGCATATTTTCACAAACCACTGGAGGAGAGATGATGCTTATTAGCAAAGAAAAATGGCTGCACTTTACAAAGGGGCAACTCTAAGAGCCAAACTACAAGGACTAGTCTGATTTACGAGGACATGGGGTAGCAACCCCACCTGTCATTTGGGGGGAAGGGAGAGTGGGCCCTGACAACCACTTGGGTGGTCCATGTGACCAGTTGACTGGAAACACTTGAAGTGACAGTTGACAAATATGACCTCCCTCTTAACATGACCACCCTGTCCCCCACTGACCTGGCTGCAAAAATATGCATCATTCTGTCTTATAAACTTGAAAAAATAAACCATATGCATCATTATACACTTCTGTATCGCAAAATATTTTTTAGAGTATTTCAAACACTAGAAATACAAAGGTAAGTTAAACAAATTGTCTTAAAAACTTGAAAAATAAGCCAAACGCATCATTACACACTCCTGTATCGCAAAATGCTATTGAGAGTATTGCAAACACTAACAATACCAGTGTAACTTTTAAAAAGTTTTGCGAAAAAATAGAATAGTGCACAATATAGCACTCCGAGTGTTGCGCCCATCCCAAGAATGCATAGAAGTTCATAATGTCTGAAGCAATGTACCTTCAAATTCCACATACAGCGATAAACCACACGCTTGATGCTAAATCATTCCCGGTGGAACACAAGAACTTTTGAAGCATGGCCAGGGTTCTTGAATGAGACACGCTTTCTTCACCCACAAGCCATTCAACAGAAAAACCCAAACAGGACTGTTGGCTTTTTGCTAAATAGAGCACACTCAATAGGTTCCATCTGTCCCACCCAGGAGCCTTCAACTTGGGCTTGCCATCAAGGCCAATAGGACAGTCAGATATGACAGTTTTCTGCTTCAGTGACTGTAAACGGCAATAAACATAGAACGACCTTCAAACGACATTCAGGACTAATGGCAGCAAGTCATCTTACAGAATACGAGGTTCAAGGGAAAAACCACAATAATAGGAATCATCTTTCACGCAGCAAATGATTGACGGAAAATTAATCTTTATTGTATGTTTTGTTAAAGAGAAAGGATGTTGTCGACATATATGTAAAAGCTTCTGTTGTCTATGCGGCTTGTATAGCCATCCTTTGTTGGTTGGCAGCACACAGCTAAATCTGCCATGGAGAAAGACAGTCATGGCAGTATGAATGCCATACATGTGTCAAGCTGCTGGGCAGGATAGTCGCAAAGATGGAAAGGTCAACAGATGTCTTGTGAACAAATCCAATTCAACAAGAGACCATGACAGATGGGCAGAGTGCACTATTTGAACATTACAATCGAGTACATAATAAATAGGATCAATTTGTAGTCAAATGTAGCAAAAGTATTTTAGCAGAGCTAGCAAAACAGATCTAGCCAAAAGAAGTGGTGACAATGGTTGTAACAAATTCAGCTTCTGCAAAGATGTTTCTGAAACCACAATTGGGTTCTCCAGTCCACAAAGCGAATATGACAACTCAATTAGAGTTTGATCTGTGAACTTTGCACCACAAAACACAGGTCTATTTGCACGCATCACTTGGTAAATTCTACTCCACAAATGTGACAGTTGTACACATACACATACACATTGTTCCTATGATAAAAACACTACCTTTATGTGTGCCACACATCATAACAAAAGAACTAGTTAACATGACCACTTCCGGCCTATTCACGCCTGCCACATTTTGTTGCCTGGTGAGCACAATTGCAATTGCCACATTACATTCCAGTTACCCGGTGCATAGTTATCTTTTTTCCCCAACTGGGCTCTCTTGAGAGGATGGGGCAGACAAAACATTTTTGTCGGCTGCGTTTTGTCGGCTGTGTGTACATGTTCTCTTGAACATGTGCAAGTGGTCAAGGGTATTCATATGGTATGCATGTTTTGAAACCAGAATAACGTTAGTAGACAATTAAATATATTTCCAATTAGCCCAGTGGAACTCTCAACATTCTGCAATATTATTATGTGTAAATAATGTTTACATTTCTAAACTGTATTACTACTACAAAGTCTGGTTGAAGGGCTTCATCACAGTGGTTGGTTCAAATAATGTCTCTTTCTATGCATTTCACAATTTAGTTTTTCTGTTCTTTGAAGGCACCCAAAATGTAACATAAGTAAAATTGTAAATTAACTGTAAAATGTGTGAAAAGATAAATTCTACAAAGTATGTGTTAATAATATTTTAAAGGATAGATCGATTTAAAATTAACAAAGAAAAGTAATTTCTTTGTCCCTTGACCAGTCAATGGCTAAATGATTCCCCTATTATTTTGATTTATAATGTCATAACAATTCTAGAAAAGTGCAGTTGACTGTGTAAATATTCTGATGCATGAGAATCAGAATCAATTTATTTGACCTATAAATACGATACATATACAACGAATAACATAGGTAATAGATAAGGTCGGGAGACTCCCATTAAGATATATAATATCGCTAGCACAGGAGCCACCCCATAAATATAAACAACAACAACATTTACATGTCACAAATCAGAATAGCGTATGACTTGTTTTACAACTGATAATTACTCAGTGTATCAACATACATACATAATACAAGGACTGATTATATGTACTCGTGTACACATTGACGTACATATGGATACTTAGGTATACATTCCAATACGTATTACGAATTACAAATAAAGCAATTATGGATACAACAACTGGATTAATAATTTAAAATAAAAAGGTTTTTTGTGTATGTTGAAAAACCATATTATAGACTGTGGGTGTAAATGTTATTAATGATAATACTTGGTGTATTGTTAACTGTCTCTACTATGTTGTGTCGAATGCATTTTTTGGCAAATTCATGTTTGAATCTGTACATATATACAGATTATTTCTTTCACGTGTGCAGTGCTGATGAATATTATAGATGTGTGTGTGTTTGGAAAAACAGTGAAGTAGTAGGGTAAAAGATTGTTAATTAATTTATAGTAAAATTTTAATTGTTGGATTTTATAAATGTCATCCAACTTTAGCAATTGAAGTCTTTTAAAAATAGGACTTGTGTGAGCATTATATTTACTTAAGGATATTATTCGTATTGCCTTTTTCTGTAATTTGACAATTCGATGTGCCTGATGACCCCATAAAAGTAAGCCATAATTAATATGAGGGAGAATAAGAGCATTGTACATAATACATAATGTATTAGGTGGTAAAAAGTGTTTAAGTTTATTTAGTATGACTGTTGTTTTAGATATGTAATTTGCTATTTTGTTTGTATGACTCCAGTTTAAATGGTTATTTATTGTGATGCCTAAAAAATTGAAATCATTTATACATTCAATGTGTGCCCCATCTATTTGTAATACATGGTATTCTACTTTCTTTTGAGGCATATAAAAAATCATGAATTTAGTCTTTTTGGCATTTAGTGACAATTTATTAGCTTTCAACCAATTGATAATCTTTGTTAATTCTTTGTTAATATTTTCACTTTGCATTTGGCCTTCTGAGTCATTAAATGTGTTTAGTATACTAGTAAGGGTGGTGTTGTCAACATACGTTATACATTTGAAAAGGTCACTAGAAAGTGTTGTGTCATTTATGTATATAATAAATAAGAGTGGCCCTAAAATTGAACCTTGAAGGACACCAGCGTTGATAACTATTTCCTTAGACTTAACATTTTCAATTTCTACGTACAGCTTACGATTTTGTAAATAACTCTTAAAGGTCCAGTGCCTTGTCATTTAATCCATAGTAATTTAACTTCTGTACCAATATATTGTGATCAATTGTGTCAAATGCTTTTGATAAATCAAGGTATATATTTATTGGAGTAACCGATTTATCAAGTTCTTGTATAATTCTGTCTATGATTTCGAGTGTAGCAAGCTCAGTAGAATGTTTCTTTCTAAACCCATATTGGCTATTGTAGTATAATGCTTTAGAATAGAAGTAATCGTGGATTTGATCAAACATAACCCTTTCAACATTTTTTGAAATCACTGGCAGGATAGAAATAGGATGATAATTGTTAAAGTCAGAAATGAGAGGGGCATTATCTAAACATGTTGTTTCTTCTTGCTCCGTTTCACTCCTAAAATTGCTACACATTTTTATGTTACGTACAAAGCACTTGATTGATTCATTACTGCCCAAGCCACAGTAATGAATCATTGACTTAAAGTGGACTCAAAGACCTGCCAGGCCATTAGTGAAGTGATCTTTTAGCCCATGAATAAATAATTCTAGAAATTACTTTAATTAACAAATGGCTTTGTCAATCGCAGCATATAATACCTAATGTTATGAAATGTTACACGAGACAGCATCACCAGAAGGATTATGACTGTAATAGTGACCGAGTGTAATAGCACTCAGCAACACAACACAGAGAGAGAACAGCAGCAAAATACAACTCTACTCTATTTAAATGAAATAGCGACAATGATATATTTGAGAGGTGGAGACCTGGCCTGTTTTCGCTCAGAGTCACAACGGTCACAATACACCAGGCGCTATGTACAACATCACTACAATGATCTCATTGGAATATGACTTTGATTGTCAATACAGTTTTGTCCAGGTGATAAGATGTGATGTATAAACTGTCGGTTTTGATGACGTTGAAATGGTTCGATACAAAGAAGTTTCAGGTGAGAATGTTCTGCAGGGTCTGTTCACAACAGCAGATACAAATTCAAGGCTATTTCAAGGCTTATCAAGACTAGTGAAAGGAATATTCAAGACTATTTAACCGAGAACGAACTAGCACCAGACTACTGACTGCAACCTACAGCTGGTCAACAAAACATCAAAATGCTAACAAATAGCAGATCTGGGTGGAATGGTTTGGCAGCCTCATTCATCTATGAAAGCATGCCCTGCTAAATCAAAGTATGTAACACCCATACACATAAAAAGTGATTGGTCAAGGAAAGTCAGTTTGAAATAATAGGAAGACCTGCATCATAAAAGGGGTCTGTGGGCTACTGTTATGTAATACAAGCAGATAAGCAGATGGGCAGTAGAAGTGCTCCCCAGCCAGAGGGAGAGGGACACTGATGAACAGAGGCTACCAGGGTTATTAGGCAACTGTAGCCCACACCAGTGCCATGGATTATGCACAATAAGCAGATAAAGCAACCTGGGTCTCTGACTGAGATCAGCAGGGAATGTATTGGATCACAGTAGTATTGCAGTAAGAGTTCCAGACTTGACTTGACTGAGAGAACGTGGGTTCGAATCCTGTGCAGCAGTGTCGAACCTTGGACAAGTTTGTCTACTCTACATTGCTTCAGTTCATTCAGATGTATGAAAGAGTACCTGGCTATAGACAATGGTGGATATTTGTGTACGAATAGTCTTCGCGCATTAATTGCAGTGTGGCTGGATGCTTCCCAGAGAAGTTGAGATGGTGTTCGATTGACCAGGTCTACGAATGAGTAAAGTGTAAAGGGCTTTGAGCAGTCCTGAGGAATGGATAATGCTCTATATAAGAACGCACCTTTTTTTTACCAATGAACAAAGGCCAGAGGCAGAGCATAATCAAGGCTTTCAAGGCTGCCAGCCAGAATTCAAGGATATCAAGGCCTTAAATGGGATTGGTGTAATTCAAGGTTTTCAAGGATTTCAAGGCCCCGTACGGACCCTGGTTCTGTCATATGGTGACATTTAGTGGTAGATGACCATTGTTGCTACTAGTTTATTTGCAATGACATCCAACAATGTCTTTAGTTTGAATGCAGAGACCACATTGCCAAATAACATACATCAGGTTTTCCAAACAAGAACACCACTTTGTTTCTGTAACTCGTGGATAGATTCCACAAACAGGTATTTTAGAAAACAAGGAAAGGACCTGGATAAGGAACACCATGTGACAAGAAAATGCCCATGTTAATCAGCAGGTCTTGAGACAGAACCAACAGGGGAAGAAAATCTGTGGATGGCCAGGCCATTGTTGGAGAAGGTCTGTCAGGGAAGACAGTAGTTTGGAACCACCTGGAAAGAAATGAAAAAAAGAAAACAGAGAAACACGAGTGCATTAGAGAAATCACGTACACTGCTTGACTTTGACAATTGGTCTAGACAGCATTTCTACCATTTGTCGTTGATACACAGTGTACTCCCCAATATTAGAAGAAGTCTTGAATAGACACTGACAAAAATAGTGTCTAGCCTAAACTACCAGCCCACTGACACTACATAATGGCTACCACAACAATAGCCTATCTCTGTAAATGCCTATTACAGTGGCTGCCCCTGCTTGTAATGGCCTTATATCAACAGAATCAGACATGTCCTGAAAGCCGACCTTCCTGGAAAGATTAGTCAAGTTGACATGACAGTCTCCTAAGGCAGGTTGTGTTGTGTGACCAGATGCCTGTCAATACATCTACTCACTGTTTTCACTTGAATGCAAGCACACACCAAGTGATTCCCACCTGCCCCTAACAAAGGACCCACCCTGCCAGGTGTTACACTCTATGCAACAAACTACAGTTACATTTCCTTCTCTTTCACAAGGTCTACAATGCTTGGTACACACCATCTGTTTATACAGCCACCAAACGTCCTTCGCCAAATGTTTCCAGTGAGGATTCTGTGCAACTTCTATAAAGCTTGGTGTTGCAATTTATAGGAATAAAGAAATATACATAAAACTGCTACAACAAGAAATGGCAACAACGTAAAAGACAGACAAAAACAAGACAATAAAGAACAATAAGAATAAGGAAATACACAAAACATTATTATTACTACAATTATACAAAATTGTGACTACAATCTCAGTGAAAGATGTACAATAAAAGTAACATTTAAGCAAAACTACCTCACGAAAAACATTACCACCAATATAACTTAATGACAAAAACATTTTACGTGAACAAAGGGAGACCGGTATTCAAAACTCTTGTGTATATTCCAACATCTGCTGGTGTTCACATCTGGCAGGGAAAGAGCCATTTCCAGGTGTTCATTAAACCTTATAACCCTAGCAGGTGCTAGATGTTATTCTTCTTCTCCAAACATCGCATTAACCCTCACAATGCAATCACTGCACCCCTACCCCACACCTGCCCCGACCAGGGTTGTCAGACATATCCGTTTCACCCCCTCCTTACCCTGGTTCACCCCCTACCAACCTAGCAATTACTTACAGAAACAGATCAAAATCCTTTTTATCTAGTCGCGTTCCTTACATTAATTTCACTGTTATTGTCTAACCAAACTGGTAATCTGTGGCCAGCTGTTTGGGCTACAGCCACACAAACAGTGGCTGGTGTGCACTGCTTGAAGACCTGCAAGATGACAGCATGTCATTATTTATACCTAACTACATCCTGGCATTTAATTTTTCTTTCTAAAATGCAACCCGATACAGTACAACTGGTAGTGTGAAATTACAAATTATTTTAAATCAGAAACTGATTTTTCTTTACAAAACTTCCATATTTTTATGATACTGTTTACAGGATGTAGCACATCTAGGGACAGGAATTATGCATTGCAACTGACATTTCTTGCTCATCATAATGTATACTAAGAAGATGGAAACAGTTACAGAATTTTGTTTATCTCTGCTGCATTACAAACCCATTTTTTATATGTCTAGTAAAGTGAGTTGGGGTTGATAAAAAGCTTGATATAGTAGATAGGATGTTGCTCCCCAGATAGTTTACCCCCCCAGGCCAAATAGTACACCAGCCTATACATTCAGTTAAATCAATTTACAAACCAGACAGTTGGTGAACACTCATGTTGCAAATATGACATTCAAACATCTTGAGCACACGTGTACAGTTTTGTACACACATAAATGATGTCATCATATTCACAGAGCTGATCTCAAACGTGCAGAATCTGCAATAAGCAGACAGCATTTCAAACTGTGTCTTCAAAACAGATTTGGTAGTTTACTTACTAAACATTAACTAATTGTGAATGTACGGGAATCACAAACTAAGCTGCTTAAAGGGATACCAAGTGCAACATTTAGCAATCCCCAAGCTGTCCATCCCTGCTTACAATCTGTTAAAGTCATGCAAACTACTGATGCCAATCGCTGCATATTCCTCAGTCTAATCACCGTATGCAAATAAACATATCAGTGTCAGGAAAAAAATAGTGGTACTGGCAAAAAATAGCTATACCGGCAAAACCTAGCTATACTGGTGGCGACAACAGAAGCTATCAATTGGTAGCACCAGTCAATCAGTGGAAGGCTGTCAATTGGTAGCACCAGTCAATCAGTGGAAGGCTGTCATTTAGTAGCACCAGTCAATCAGTGGAAGGCTGTCAATTGGTAGCACCAGTCAATCAGTGGAAGGCTGTCAATTGGTAGCACCAGTCAATCAGTGGAAGGCTGTCAATTGGTAGCACCAGTCAATCAGTGGAAGGCTGTCAATTGGTAGCACCAGTCAATCAGTGGAAGGCTGTCAATTGGTAGCACCAGTCAATCAGTGGAAGGCTGTCAATTGGTAGCACCAGTCAATCAGTGGAAGGCTGTCAATTGGTAGCACCAGTCAATCAGTGGAAGGCTGTCAATTGGTAGCACCAGTCAATCAGTGGAAGGCTGTCAATTGGTAGCACCAGTCAATCAGTGGAAGGCTGTCAATTGGTAGCACCAGTCAATCAGTGGAAGGCTGTCAATTGGTAGCACCAGTCAATCAGTGGAAGGCTGTCAATTGGTAGCACCAGTCAATCAGTGGAAGGCTGTCAATTGGTAGCACCAGTCAATCAGTGGAAGGCGCTGATGATAAAATGGTTTGTTTTTATATAGCATGGTATAAAGTCCTTGCGACCACTCAAAGCACTCAAACTTTATCCCTGGCGAGCGCATTCTTTCCAGCACAAACTCAAGGTCTGTGGGAATTTTTAGCAAATTATATGCATATTTCAAATCAGGTCCAATAAATTAAGCTTGAGTTTGAGTGACTAAAGCATCAAGGACTGAACAAAACCACCCAGATTTTGAAACACAACAAATGGATTTGAACCTTGATCTTCTCAAATGAGAGTCAGGTCCTAACCACTGTGGTACTGATCCCTATGGTGTATTAATTAGCATCATCAGTCAGGTAATGGATATTAAAAAAAGACGCTAATTGGATAAAACTGACCAGGGGACTGTTCCATTGAAATAATAAGAAAATCCAACTTTTAAGAAAAGTTATCAAAATGTACAGTCGTCCCTATATCACAGACGATATGATTTCCGTCACACACTGGCAAGTGTCCAGGTGGCGCAAACTGATATTGACAGTTGTCAGTATACAAAATGAAGGAATGAAGGTGATTTTAAAGAGCAAAATCTGGTTTATGAGTTGATAAGAATGTCACTGAAACAGTCCTCTGAAGGTGACTGACAGGTGCTCATTTGAGGATTGATGGATGCAAGTGTTAAGTCTATTGATTGGGCCAGTGTTGACTGGTGTAAGTTGGAGTCTGTGTCAAAGAGTATAACCTAATGCACAGGGGATGAGGACGAGACATTAATGTATTCCTGTTATCACAAGTAATTCAAACAACACTGTAGGGTGACTTCTGGAGAGCACAGGCACACGTTAGCTGCCACAGACATTCTTATTCTACATGTCTCGCAACTAGTATTTCACCTTTCTAGTCCAATTTACAGTTCTATGACATTAATGTGTAAGGAAGAGAAGAAATGGCTGACAGAGAGGTGTTGAACACAACGCTGTCTTATAAAGCTAACCTGCATTACTACAGATGTTAACACGAATAGGTACCCTACAGCTAACCATACTGGCATTGATGGTAACTCTTTAGTACATCCTCACAAGATGGGGCGCAGCTCTGCTGCCGACTAACATCAGTATCAGTACCTTTCACATATCGACCTGTCGAAACTTCGGTTTATTGTTGGGCTTATTAGCCAATCACCTGACCACCTATTAGATTTCTCTATTTTGTGATTAATTGATTCTCATTACCTCTTGTTGTTTGAAATGACAGACATTTCCTGGAATTGTTGTTTGAAGTTGAGTTGTTTCCAGGAATTGTGGGAGAGAACAATTTCGAACACTATTCAGCAAACTTCCATATATAACGTGGGATAAATGCCACCTGGTGATAATGTAGTCAACTACCAGCCGTGGCTTACGAGGGTGCTTCTAATATGTCCACATATTCAAATATAAACTGGGGCAGTAACAAAGCTGTAAATGTTGTTCATTCAAGATACGTCACTCAAGAACTGTGAAGTGTTTACTAGGGACTTCTGACATTTTTTCATGACTTCTTACCTGTTACTGTGTACTGATATTTTATTTACTTTTGTGGTTACTGCTTTTTTCGTGTGCTACTTTCGCTCGGTACCCCCTCACCCCCAGTGTATATATGATGACATGTGTTACAGAATTGTTCATGCAGCCCTTTCTCTGTTTGTATAAAGTTACACCAACTATTTCATAGGTTGGTAATGGGCAATCCAAATTTATTAATTCACAGGGATTGCCACTGTGCACAGACAATATATACCGTGTATTTCGCATCCTGTGCACAGACAGGTACATAAAGATTACTGATCTATGTACCGCATATGCTATGTACTACAATTTGTACATATATATATATAATAATTTTCCATTCTAGCTAGTTAGTGACTGAAAAAACCCTTGAATGCTGTTATACATATTTACAGCATACGAACTGTCACAGATTTACAATATATAATTCAAGGGAAAAGATACCTCTGTGCATACTGCACAGTATGCACAGAGGTATCTTTTCCCTTGAATTATATATTGTATTTTCTATCACTGAAGTTTTGTAGCTTGAGTAGAATATTAAACTGTAAGTCAAGATGAACAAGGTCTGAGTTCACCCGTTGCTGTTTCAAAACTGTAATTTTTTTTATTCCACTGCCTGTCTTTTGGAAGAGATGCTATAATATGTTGGTCTCTTCCATCTGGTGTCTATGTCAAGAGGAATAAAAGACCCCACACATGGTGTAAATGCGTAACCTGTCGTGGACTTGCCAGCTAATGAGAAGGAACTCTCTGGTATAACAAACAATGATATACATAGAAGTTGCAACCATGGTGACTACATCAACAGAAAATTCATGATATCATCCTTGCAATTCGAGGACACCCACTCGACATATCACCATCATTATCATCATTAATCACTCACTCACTTACTTGTCATAGATTAAACCTCCTTACTTTCATGTTGCACTGCATTATAACATCAATACTCATTCACCTCCCAAGTCTACAAACTAATTCATATCCCTTGTTTACTGTGGCCACACCACCGACAGAACTGGTAAATATTTTATCAGCCACAAATCAGCACCGTGTTCCCTAAAGACACAGCGTAGACCTCAAAGCCACAGAAAACAGCAAACATTTATGAGTCACATAGAAAGGCTCTCATTCAACCAATAATGTCCACCCGTACTTAAAAAAATTCTCGGTCATTTTGTCCCACATCCTGTCCTTATTACGGGCCCCCTTCTGGAATTATTCAGCACACTGCCCACCTCAATGCTCTTTTAATAGACACTGTGAATGATTCATACTCAGTAGTGACACTGTACAACTTTCATTACATTACGATCAAGGAAGCCCACTCACTTCGCAGCTAATATTTAACCACAACTCTTGTAATATGCGTCCCTGTCAAGCATGTCTAAATGCTGGTGGATACAATACTGACCCTTAACCACCTACTCAGGTATAACCACTGACTGTCTCCAGACTCCACCACAAGAAGGCAAGTGAACACAGGTATGTAAGACAGTGGTGATTACAGTGCCACCTCATGGTCTCCTCCACTGCACCACATTGATGGGTTGACTGCACTCGAATGGGTTTCACATGGTGCAAATGGCTTAGATTAGCTCAGTTAAATTTAGTACAAACATCACAAACTTTTTATTGGTGACATTCATATACTAGATCAAAGGAATTACTTTGTGATATATACTGGTTGTGGCAACACAATATTCTACTCAATATAAATAATTACAAAATCCATTAAACAAGAATTTCTTTATCAAGTCAGTAAGATAACTACTCTATCTCAGTACAGTTTACAGGAACTATTTTAATTCCTGATATTTCAAATTCAGTTTAAAAGAGCTCCTTAACAAGTCATTTATTACTGAACCCCAGTTTTCACCCTTCTACAGTTGGGGAGAAACAAGCTGACAGACTTCCTGAGAGGGATACTAGCCCCTCTTTGGGAAGTCAGACTTAGACTTAAGGCTCCAACTGTCCTCTTAGAACCTATAAATCACACAACCCTGCCTCGACACTGGTAGGAAGACATTGATGAAGAAAATTAACCACCAATTTAATGGAGGCTGCCTCTTCCTATTTTTTTATTATGCTCATAACACTAGAATCTTTGTAAAATCTTGACATAAACATCTCTGACAATAACCTTGAGTGAAGTGATAAAATAAATATTATGGCAGAGTTTCGCAAATCATTCACGTCCAACTAAGCGTGACTCATAGAGTTCAGCCTTCGCCCACCCACCCACCCGGGGGGGCCTGACAATGTGATACAACTTCCTTCATTACGAATAAAAAACATAGTACGACTACATTATTTATGACAAATATGACTCACAATATTGGCCTAAAATATTACAATGCAGCCTGGCTGGTTTCTACAACCTCAGGACATATGTGCTTCAAGGTCACTCTGCAACTCATTTAGTCCGTCACAAATCATGACGTTCCTATCTATAGTGCATCAGTTGGTTTATTATGAGAGCACGTAGTTTTGGGAAAATCATCAATATTTAGAATTGATACTGGTTGATAGGGCAGGTAACTTGCGAAAGTGTTAACACAAATAACAGCCTTATGTTTCTGCATCGAGCCAGGCCACTTAGGCAATTTCTTGGCGATTCGTTACCCGACCCAGTTGTAAATAATTCATTAGTCTGTCCGATGATTATATCTAAACTAAGTAATACATTTTCACAAATGATTAAACTAGCTTTTTTTTTAAAATGATTCAAAATGGTGAGCACAAAATTAATTACGGAAACGATTTTAAACAAGCCCCAAGATAAATCCTCGCTTTCTGATCAAACATGGGTCATATGTGTAAAACATAGACCTTCTGGTGGCAAGCTGATTGTCCCTGATGACTGAATATAGACAGCAGATTATACTTTTATATGGCACAATGATTTAGTCTTGTTATGCCCCTGGTGGTGTGTCTTACTCTCTACTAACACATGATTGAGATTTATTTTAAGCACTTTGCACAGATGTGTCAATAATGTAAATGTGTAGCCATGATTTAAGTAACTAGAGGTAAAAACTGAATTTCTTTAAATATATATCAGACAATATTTGTAATGATACAAGTCATGTTTCTGCACACAATCGATATATGGCATTTCATACAAAACTATTTTTATCTATATACAGTATATATATATATATATAATACTAAGATAACTTCTATTGCACCTAAATCCTTGGAAACCAAGCTCAGAGCTGCATCAAGACAAAAGGATTGGTCAATCTCAAAATCCAGACGCAGTATTCCAGTTGTCAACAGATGGCGCTAGGGAGCTACGGCAGATAATCAAGGTTGTAAAGGTAAGTTTGTAAATGATAACATAATTTTTTAATATTTTCAACTGATCTAACACTAAGAGGGAGCATATTCCAAAGAGTTGGTGCAGCAACAGAAAAAGCCCTACTTCCAATGTTAGTGTTGACACTAGGAACAAAACATAGGTCAGAACTAAATGATCGAAAGCTGGATAGGTTTTCTTACAGGAGTAAGCAATGAATGCAAAATTTCAAAACTGGAGTATTCAGGGTTGGAATGTAATTTAACTTTGAACTGCTGCGATACTAGTAAGCCAACACCACCACCACGTCTGTCTAAACACGGTTGATGGTGAAAGGTGTAACCAGAAGGGGAAACTTCAGCAATGCATGCAGGTGTATCATGTGGTCTGAGCCAGGTCTCAGTTACAGCAAGGATGTCTGTTTTCTTTGAAATTAATCAATCACAAAGTGAGGCTGTCTTATCTCGTACAGATCCAACATTTGTAGTGCCCACCTGAATGTTTCATCTGACAGTTGGCCCAGGATTCAGACTTACATCTCCTGCTAGTAAGATAATTATTGCTCATTTCAATGTTGGCATAGAGCGTGTAAAACATGAAGACATGGCAAGCTATGTAAAATTGAAATAGATGTATTCTGGTGTGATTAGGAAAAAGCACATTAAAATGATTAGACGTCAATGGTTTGCATAAATCTAAATCTTTATACCTTACGGCAACAGAGCAGAAAACACCTAATAAATGGTGACATAATTATATCAGACTATTATCATATTCTGCAGAAATTAATTGAGCAAAAACATATAATTATATAGATAATAAATAGTAAAGAATGTTAAGCCCACAGCTAAGGCTAAGGCTTAAGTCAAAAACTAAATTACATTTACAAGCTCAATAGTCTCAATTTTAACAATAAAGCCTAATTTATTTAATTAGAAATCGTTGAACTGGTGCCAACTCTGGTAACTAAATCGAGACTTACAGGCCTGTTAATGGAGGGAGAACTATTTAGATTTTTTTAAATTCACTTAGCCATAGCCTTAAACAGGCAGAAACTGACTGCAGTGTAAATGCCTTAGTGAATCGGTTCATAACTCGACTGCACCATGATTCCATTTTAAATACCATTTTATTGTAATAATATAAAAGGCCAATAATAATCTAAAGGGTCAATAGAAAAACTCACAGACAGCATGTTTTGTAACTTAACCATTTAACAGTGTAATTGGTGCAAAGGACAACATTTTGAAAACTAAACATTGTCGAACGGTGAAAGTGGGCGATAATCATTGATATTGGCTAACGGTTTTATTAAGTTGAATATGACAGGGCCAAAACTTGTTAAAATATGCTTATAGTTTAAATATACTTAGCTTATGGTAGAATTCTTGGTTCTGCAGTGTTTTACAAGTTACATAATATTAAAAGTAATCTATTCAAAATAATTAGTATGCTATAATTGAACATTAGACGAAGGATAAATTTTGAAAGTAAACATTATGCCCCGCCCCCTAGCATAATCAATGGTTCTTCTGACTGTTTCAGGTTACTGCCTTGCTACTGGTAAAATGTTTTAAAATACACTCATAATTTTGTTTACCATATACCGTACTTTGTGCAATGTAAATATGCAGATACAATTTTATTTACAATACACATAATACTGAAACTGATATATGCCATAAAAAGAAACACTAGAAACAACTGAAATCATTGCATTTCTATAATGGACCAAGGATGACAACTGAAATATTCTTTAATTGGAAGCACTAGAGAGACATTACACAAGTTTAATTGTCTTATTTCTATAGTGGACCTTAAAGGCAGGATGTGGTAGAAAAACCACATAAATCTAATTTATTTCAGTGATGAAATGACCAACGGAGCAATAACACTGACTATGACATGAGAGCCCCCCCCCCCCCAAGGCACCACTGTCTGTGTGTCTTGTGGTTTCACTATGTTCACTCCCTTTCTTACTTTCCTGTGTCAATGTACACCTAGTTCCAAGGATATAACAACAGGACTTTGGCCCTATAGTAGCTCCAACATATCTTGACCACAGTGACAGGAAGTGGTCAACACCACAGCCAGTCACTGACACTCCATCACTGCCATTCTCATGCTGCTGTGGTCAGTCTCTATAGGATAAAAACCTCCTATGGTTGGTATGTGGGCTCATTGAAGCTAATGGCTGGGATAATTACAAAGGTGACCAAGGAAGGAACCCCTAAGTAGCCATTAGGGATCCAAGGGGTGCTGGTTGTTCCAGGAAACAGTACTAAAGCATAGTACAGTAGTGTTTAGCCTTAGATTTAGTCTACCAATATCAGAATGTTTGTTGCTTGTAGGTACCATGTCTTGGCATTAATTATTTTATTATGGCACATTTACATGTGAGACAAACATCTGTGGGTGGACGGTCGATATTGTCGAGTTGATAATGTGTGCTGTTTCAAAGAATGTAGGAAAACAATCACATGAGAAATATCACAAAAGTCTCAGGACGGAAAGTCACAAGAAAAGCACAACTCTTTACTAGAGAAACTGCCCTAGAGAGACAGACAGGGTCCAGTGGTCGTCTCTCTCTGACACAGTCCAGGAGCTGGTTTAACCCTGTCTGGAAGTCAGAGGTCACTCAGTCACCAGACAACCCCCTGTGCACTGGCTCACTTGCACCCTAGCCTATTTCTGGCCTGCAGGCTAGAAATAAATACCATAACATACTGTTGGGGTAAAGGGTAAACACCCCCCTGGAGGTGCCCATGACCCTCCACTTTGCCCCCAGTGCACCTAGTAGACCCAGGGAACAGACAATCAGGGGGATACTGCTGATGCATGATACTGTCACCAGTA
Source organism: Escarpia spicata (assembly GCA_963995525.1). NCBI lineage: Eukaryota > Metazoa > Annelida > Polychaeta > Sabellida > Siboglinidae > Escarpia > Escarpia spicata. Next base: position 46,657,458 of record OZ023218.1, read on the forward strand.
ATAAGCAATGTCTGGAGTGATACCTTGTCATGTATGGCGTGTATTGGAAAGGCAGTGTTGGATAGTACAGACAATGGTGCATGTTCATAGTGACATAAAAAAATAGGTAAATAACTATTCTTTGTGATAACATGTGATAACATTTCAGTTATGCTTTCTAACAGTAAAGAATTTTTCATGTTTGAAATAATACAATAAGATAGTGTTATTTAGTCTGTAAATTATAATAAGTTGTACACAAACCTGGAAAAGGCAAGAACGGTTAGAACCTTGTAGTAAAAACAAATGAACGAATGAACAAACAAAATGAACGAATGAACGAACAAAAAGGAAATCTTTGACCTAATACCTTAGCTATAAATATATCAGTACATTCACTATATAAAACTCATCACACATCATTGAAATGTTCAAGTGACAAGTAAAGATGTCATTCTCCATTTATCTACACGGACATGACAGCCAGACCCATGTGTGCAGCATCATTAGAACATGGCCAACATACAAAGAGTAGGACAATCTGAATGAACTGTCTGTATACTCACAGTACTGTGGAATACAATGGAATTGCTTGGAGTACCGCCGCATTGGTCTGCTAATGTCACTAGGTGGTGCTGTATGCAGAGCATCGTACACGAGTCGACAAAATCATCGGTTTTTGCTGAAAATAGTAAGAACTTAATATTAGATTTAGTGCATCGTAAAAGTATACGTACACGCAAGTATGCATGCTCAGTTACATGCATGCACGAATGCATGCACACACACAGTCCAGTCCAATTATTTTCTGTCGTTAATTCAGAGCTGTCCCTGTAAAACTAGTCAGGTTCAATGTCTTGAAAGTGTTGTTAATTTGACACTGCTGAACTTGAAGAGTACAAACTTAGAATTGTAATCCTATCATTAAACATACCAAGTATAATTCCGTGTGGATGCGGACAACCAGTGACTGGGTAAATGGAAAATTTGTGTTGCCATGCATATTATTTTCCCACAAAATAGATGCACAAAATAAGTAAAAACCCACAATATCAATATCATTAACAATAACAATGAAATGGGTTGAGTTCAAAAGGTATTTGGTTCAAATACAAAGGTTTTTTTGTCAATTACAATTATTACACTGCATAAATAAAAGCTAAATTAATTTAGAGCACTTAAAAATCACTTACAATTACATTACTTCAAAACAATCAATAACAATCATGGTACTTAAAAAAGCAATTATAATTATGACACTTCAAATCGTGTGATTACATAGTGTCAAAAAAACAATTACAATGAAACTGAGCACTTCAAAAAATCTATTAAGTGTATAATGTTTAAGAAATGATCATTTATAAGCAGAGTATTTTTTTTAAACAAAATTAACGAATTCTTGCTGTGATGGTTGGGAGAAATTTACTGCACAATTTTGCAACTGAACAGTTCCCTGGCAATCAACATTTTGAGGTGGTCCCTAACCCTATTCTATGTGATGATGTTAGGACCTGCAAGTTGCCTTCAATTAACTATTTTATGTTAGTTTTATGCCTGCCTATCTTAAGCTGATGTTTGTATTACTGCCAAAGTGTGCATTTATACTGTTTATGGCAATGCTACATGAAGATGAATGATCATTAACACAGCATGTTATGCAAATTCCTGACTCATAGACTTGTGTACATGACGTGTGCATGCATGAATCTATGCACACGTGTGCACATGTGTACATTCCAAATGTTTTTCAATGCAACATGTCAGACTTCCTGGATCACAAAATGGTTAAAAATGCACAATTTAGCTATGCTGCAAAAGCAGAATTTTTCATATTTAGTCAAACTTGTATAGTTTTGTATGTTCATGATTATAAATAGCATTTTAAGTTACTGTAACAGTGATGAAATCATTGTTAGTTTGTCAAAGATTAACAAGTATCACGTTTTCTGTGATTTGAAAATCTTCTCTGCACTGCCGAGTGTGAAATCTAAATGCAGATATTTACTCTTGTGCTACATGTTTTTCAAATGCATTTAAGGATATTTATAGACAGCATGGATCCTCAAACTAATGATTAATTGTGCAGATTAATGTCAGCAGTAAATAGAACCATGCGGGTTCCGAGAATCTCACACAAAAAACATGCATACCACATTTCAACCAGGCCCGTTGAAATAACGGTCAATACCATTACAGCTGAGAGGTTTGTGATCTGTAATAGTGCTCTCTTGCAGAGATCTTAAGACCTTAAACAAGATTGGCTCAGCTGTGTCACTGGTTCGCCTTTAGACTAGAGTCTTCTGCTGCTTGTATGTGTTAATAGCTGACCGCAGGTGTTGTTTTTAATACTTAACATCACGTTTCTTTGTGGCTCAAGCAAATGGGAATTACGCTGCCCTGGACATGCTACCATAGGAATGAATCTGAGGACAATCTCTGGCCAGGCACTAGAGAATGAACAAAGGCAGCAAGGACAAAGACACTGGCATGTTGTAATAGGTCAGTGCTGGTCAATGGTAATCGCCTCTCCTGACTGGACATTATGTAAATCCACACCACCTCCCTTGTGTGCAATTTCCAGAGGCCAGTGGTGGTAATGTCTCTGTGCAAGCAGAGAGAATAAAATGGAGCAGATTGCTATTTTACAAGCAGGTTCATCATGATAGTTGAATCAAGTGCATGCAAATGACATATATATGACAAGAGACTATCTCTGCATTCTGTTAATATTATGTGCGGGTATGATTTATTTAAATGCTTAACAACAGAACAGATACCCACGGCCTTGTGCATGCATCCGAAAGGAAATGCAAAGAATTTGTTCAGACTTAATTTCTCTGTGAATCAACTGCCTGGTGGAAGAAGCTACACACTGAATGATGGGATCATTTACTCAAGAAACATTGCTTACATATTGGGAGAAAAGTTAGAATTGATCACATTAAAAATTATGATATCACTTAAATTGCACTACAACAACTAAAGTATCACCAGGCAATTATGAAATTGCTGAAGTTGCATACAGGTAGTAGCCAAAGAAGGCTGACCCATTATAGGATGGCATTATTACAACAGAAAAATATTCATAAACAAACAGGTAGCTTGCATGATAACAAACTAGAGCCATGTTAGGCTAGCAGAAGGGAACGTAAATTGGTCGACTTTGATACCCATTACTGGACATCATTCTGCAAGATGTCATATTTCTAAATACAATTGTACAAGACCAACTACACACCTAGGGGACAGACTGTCCAATAATTAGTGAAGGTCACCTACACCAGACAGAGATGTTATAGGATACACAAAACAAAACAAACTCAGTATCTGGGTTACTGTGCCACTTTACAGATCTACAACTTCAATCACAGATAAAATGGGAAGATGACAAAGTGAAAGACAGAACAAGTATTTCCTCAATGTATAGTATCTTCAGAACGGCTGGTAAAATGTGTTTTGAAAAGCAGAGAAATAACATGTTATAGAGTCACTGTTGGTGATTGGTGGATATTTAATCCATCTGAGAAAAAAAAAATAACGTTACACACATTTTATGAACAATTCTCAGGGATTCCCTTGGAGCGCGGACACACGTCAATGATGCATTGTATGCTGGAATGCCGCATACTTATTTTCTGCATGTATACAAAAGACGCATACAAAAACGTGTCTGAGAAATCTGAGAGGCACTTGCATATAATTCGGGCCCGCCTCGATTTTGCCGTTATTAACTATAGTTTTGTCTAAATTTGACACTTCGATACGAAAATTAAATAATTCCTCATCATCCCAGGCTTAGACTTAGTGCATTTTGAGGCCCAAATAGTGCTCAGGTTTGCTGCGCCCGAAAAACAGACAACGGCCGTGCAGACAAGAAACAGAACAATGGCCTAGATGGAGTTATTTAAATCACATCTTACATGGATGATTGGAAACTGAGAACGGTCTAATTAATACCCTTGTGCCTTGCCTGTCACTGACACTGTTTATAAGCTTTAGTTGAGCACTGTGAGCAGCGTTTGTTACCATCGACACCATATTATCACACATCGTTAACTTTCAACTCTTGACGAAAAAATTGCAATCCATTCATAGCTATGCAAAATAATATCCAACCATACATGTACACTATATGCATGTTTTTAAAATTCAATATGTTTGCAAAATATCACAATTGGAGTATATTATAAACGAAAATAAACATTTTTTAAAGCATGTTTATAAATCATGCCTCTGTCACCAAGGTTCACGAATAGTACATTCATTACAAATGCCCCGTCACCTTGGGTCATAAACTTTAGAACAAAGACAACGCTATGTTCTAGTCATACACGTAACAGTCTTACTGTATAGTATAATTTAATTGGGTGATTTTCGCTAAACTGATTATCTAATTTCCTCTCAAAAGACAATCTCATCCACACACTGAGTGAAGCTCATCTGTTCATTGGCGTATCAATGATCAGCATGGTTCTTTGAATATTTTTAGTTGGTGTTCTCTCATATGTGAATCATTGTCACTCAATGTCACAAACTGCTGCATCATATTTCTCAGTTAAAATCTCCCTATCCTTGGAGCAGTAGATTGTACAGTCGCGCCTCGTTATAACGCAGTAGTCGGGGTCCACGAAATGAATCCGAGTTATAAACGAGGCGCGTTATAAACGTGGCGCGTTCCCATATCTGCCGTCAGGGGCGCTACGACGACGACCGACACCGCTGCTGCACGAAGAACGCCATCGAAGCCAACCAAAGTGTGCACGTCGCACAGTCTATACGCAGTTTATGAAGCTTATTAAACTGCCAGCCAATGTCAATGTGTATTCTGTTTAAATGTCGTACACTTTTGGACACTGTTGAACTGAATAAAATTCATGAATTGTGTACCGTTTTTAAATAAACAACGGACCAACAAGCCACGGTCAACTGAACGTTAGTATGGTACCGCTGACGTAAGATCTAAAATAATGACCTGGCACTCGGCAGCCGAATACGCAAATGATTTGAGAAACGCTGTGTTAGAGTTTATTAAGGATTTAAAGGTATAAGTACGCTCACAATTGGCTTAACTTCGTCTTTCAATCAATATCAAAATACCAATTTAGAAAGCACATTTACCGTGCCGAACAATATTACGATTCACCAATTCATATGCGGTTGACGAATTAATATTTTGGCGCACCAGTACAGGCAGTAGCTTTGCGTTCATCGCAGCGAAAAGCTGATATTTGTTATGCAATGTTAGCTTACTGATCTTGTCTACTAAGCTGTATTAAAACGTATTTAACCCATTCTTAAGCAAGGCGTATTTGTGAATTTCAATTGCACTTTACAAGCCGCCCGGCGCCGAAACCAGGCGAACTGGCGATCCGCGGAAGCCATGAGCATGAATAGCAGATTGGAAACGATTCGTTTGATGTCGGCGCAAAACTAACAATACCTCGCTCCACATTTACTGTTCCTAAAGTTAAAACTGAACATAATTATAGTCAACGAAACTTTGATAGCATTGGCAGTGCAGAATAAACAACGGCAACGTAGTGACGCGCCTCGCACTTGATTCGTTGCAGTTGTACGTCAACGTTAAATTTATTGTCCGCCAACTAGTCTTTCAATATACACATGCCGTGGACAAAGACGGGGATAACTTCACACAAAACAATTGACAGTTATTACCGTGTTAATATAGTTTGTCATAGCGCCCATGTTCCCCCTGGCGGCAGAAATTCGGGGTCCACGACCGACCGCGTTATAATCGAATCCGCGTTATAACGAGGCGTGACTGTAGTAGCATGATAAATCCACAGAAAATGGGACACACCTACCCAGAATGTATCTAGTTTTGTAATCTTACAGATTTTGAAAACACTGAACATTTCTGATCACTTTGATACTGATGGTTATATATTTTGTATCCAGAAATATGTCGTATAGGCAGTCCTGAATATAATTCAAAACAAGATAAATAATAACATGATTACATGCCTAATATTAAAAAAATATGTAATATTCACATTTACCACATTATTTATTCGATCATACTATCATGCAAATTAATAAAATTTTAATCATCTGATTTGGGGCATATCAAATTTCAAAAAGACACAAAGTTCTATAGATCTTTGATGTGTCTGAAAGGCACACGTTTGTCTTTTTCCAGATCGATCTCTGAATTCTTGTTAGATCTCATCTGTAATTTTAAACAAATATTTCCATGATGGATGTACTTTGCAAAAACACCAAAAGACAGTTCTGATTAATGTGACAAATTTGTTTTACTGGATTAAATATAATTGCTGGTTTTAAAGTATGTGTAAACTTTCCTCCAAATCTTGTATGGTGACAGTTAAACAAAGCGTAACTTGCTGAAATGTCGCAAATATAGTTTTTACGGATAGTTTTTTTAAATTAATTAATTTATATCATAAACAATGATAGATAGTACTTTGAATTATGTTGCCACACAGAAGTATTTTAGAACTGGCAGATAAATTTATCTAGAGATATTTGGGCAAGGTCTGATAGTGCTAAGTCTTGAGCTTCAATACATAAACAAAATTAAATAAACGTGCATTTAAATGGTAACAAAAGGTACTGAAGGTTTAATTTAACTACACAATCTAATGGCATGTTTCGTGCAACATGTGCAACAGTTGGCCATACAAATGCAAAGTGTACCTCGCAGGAAACTGAATGATATAAACTCTGCAACAAAGGTAGCAGTTTGCTTTTAGACATCTGTCCCTTTCTAGTTTTATGGGCTTTAAATCAACTTCTTGAATGGGTTTGGAAATGGGATGTCTGCATTATTGTTTGACTTTGAAAGCCAGAACCTCATCTATCCTCAGATGGGGTACACTTACATTGGAGATAAAAAGTAGTTGGACTCCTGATGCCAAAGGCTTCCTCATCTACATGCCATCTGGAGTTAATTCTCTGACTGGCAAATTAGTTCAATCTTGTTAAAAAAGAGTAATAATAATAACTAAAACCCAAGGTAAAAGGTGTTTACAGTAAAACACAAAATCAATAATAATAATATTAAAGAGATACAAGTGTAGCTATGACTTGTGAAACAAAATCTCACATTCATATGAATTTTCACCATTGGTTGAATAAAGAAATATTTCTTTAAATGTACATTACACATGTAGTGTGCTGACCTTGCTGCTCGAAAGGCTTACTAGTACAGTGTATAGTACTATTGTTGCACACTTAGAATTGTTTATAAACTAGGATGTTGAATAGCCAACTGGTATAACAATTGAGCTTTTACATCTACATATCCGATACAGACAGTCAGCAGTAATGAATGGTCCAATGATTTCCCAAAATATACATTGCCTACATGTACACAAGTATCTAGATGTGTGTCAGAGTCTGATGTTAACTTTCAACAGGTACTTTTGTTATGCGATGATGTCCAAAATGATGTCCAAACTTGCATTGATAACATCACTATTCAAAAGCAGCGATGCATCACAAAGGTGTGACCTAAGTCATCTGTTATTTAGTCTATTTCCGTAGCAGCCTAGTTTTCATTTATTATTTACCTGCCCTGCTAAAGTAAAGTACTTGCTAGTTAACTTAATTTAACACATGTATAAATGTACATTGGTTGTTATTTTTAGTTTGTCTACTCTAGAGGTTTATGCATACCATCGTAATAATATTATAAAGAATGTATGCTGGATACTGTGGTATATTCTCTCATTAATTAAGTGACTATATTGTGTAGACAGACATATTCTGTGAAATACATTTCAGACATAGCCTTGTGTCACATTGACGTTTCAACACATGATGACACTTACTTTGACTGCATGGGATGCTACACACATGTTGGTATGCTACATACTGTTTACAAGAGAACACTTACGTTGGCGTGCTACACAGACGTGACACAAATCTACGTTGGCATGCTTCATACATGGCAACAGTTACATTGGCATGTTACATACTTGACAACATGAGTTTGCGTTGGCATGCTACATGGCATGCTGTACACATGACAACACTAAAATTAGCATGCCACAGATATGTTGATACTTGCGTTGGCATGCTACACACATGCCAATATTTACACTGGCACGCTACACATACAATGAGACAATGGCTTGATACACACACATGTATATAACACTTACGTTGACGAGCTCGTTTCCGTAGTTTGTATTTGCGCCTCTTGGTCAGTTTTGACGGCGTGTCGTCCCTGCTTCCATTGGGGCCACACCGTGATGATCGCGGGTGTGCCCCGTTGTGACACGTTGTGTTGAAGTGTCCATTGACGTGTCGCTCAAGTCCACTCTGCGATGTGAACCGCTGACCGCAACCGGCCACAATACAACGGAATGGCTTATCACCACTGTGTGTCAGCACGTGTCTTTCGAGCCACGCCTTCGAACACGACGGCCGATCGTACACCTTACAGCTGGTCCATTTGCACACAAAGGTCTCCCGGTCTGTCTGTGTGTCCACATGCGCCGCGCGGATGTGGTCGATCAACACCGCCGTCTCGAGCACCGCGGAACACCGCAGCCACTGACACTGCACCGTTAGTGGCGCTTTCTTATCCGACGTCGACGGCACTTTACTTTGCAACATCAATGACGACGGTAATGACGATGTTTGTGATGAGGACGATGACATCTGCTGCGGTTTTGAGGTATATCCCTGAGATGATGACGACAATGATGACAGTGATGATAATGAGTTTGATGACGATGAAGACGTTACTTTCTGTGTCTCTGGAACAGCGGCGGCGGTGGCCGACGCATCTTGCGTGGATGAGGTATCGACAGACTGCGCCGAGGATGCTCGTGAGCATGACACCGGCGTACATGATCGAGATGTATCGGGGGAGATCGGGAGGAAGCAGCCGTTTGGTCCCGGACACGGCGAGTGCAGTTTGAGACACAGTGCGCCATTTGCGCCGTTCGGTGGCACCACCACAGGCTTGACATGGTTGCCGGCGGCGACGCACACTGTCAACATGCCGAGATTGGCGCCATCTGGTGGCAACGGAATGGCGTCAATGTTGTTGTTGTTGTGAGAGCGTTTTGCACCACTTGTGGTGCTGATGGTGCCATTCATGTGGTGCCGTACTATGCTATGTGTCAGACCACTGCAACAGACAACACGTTGCGTTGTTATTTATCATCATGCAGTATATATTGCTTCAAATTAAATTATCTAAGCACATCTAATATAGCAGAAAGTTTGGTGTGTATACAGGAGTAATTAATGGTAGATTGTATCATCTGACCAATGTGAAGACACACACAATCAGAGTGAATTAAATTACAGAAATGCACTAACAATGATCACAATCAGAGGGTAATCCTCACAACCCCTTTGAACCGAGGGTGGTACTGTACCCACCCCTGCTTCATCCACACTACAGATGTTCTTTTGAACTTTGTCCTATTTATAAATGAACTATTAAAGTAAAATACAAGGTGTATATTAGTTGTGTCAGCATCTACCAAGGTTCGTGATTTCAATACAAATTGTGGCCAGTCTCCAGGGTATTGACCAGGCACCGATGTATATTGACACCCAAGGCTAATTTTTTTGCAAACTTGATGTCAACACCAGTTTACCTCAAAGTGATTTTTACAGATTTTGATGTGTCCCCATAATAAAAGATGGTCAATTTGGCCACAAACCACCATTTGAATCCCGAGACAAGATAACCAGTTGCCAGGGTATTGCAGCAAGTGGTTGCATGGCCACTGCCAGAGTTGAGGCCTGGATACTTGGTAATTCGAGCCTGATCTTCTGTAGTGAAACCTCTGTAGTATACTAGTGTCAAATCACCAAGACCTTGTCTGGCAGTAACTACAGCCAACAAAAACAGATCCATTCTCCACAGGTGATGCAGTAGTACCAAGTCACCTCCTCTTGAAGCCCAGTGTGATGTCACACAGGACAGTTCAGCTCATTTATCTACTTCAAATGTCAAATGCATCTTGTCCTGTCAAGACCATCATTGAACAATTTATATTTTAGTTAATTTCATCTGTAGAATTATATAAATTTTTCGTTTGTGCCGAAGTTCTGTATGATTTTACTTATCAGTGAGTTCTTATGTAAAACAACTGTATTTGAAAGAGTTTTTAAATTCTTTTTACAGATAAATGTTAGTCAATTAGTAATATTCATGGAAAGTATATAAAAACAGTGTTATAGCTAATGAAATTAGTGTTAAGGAAAACTAATTAAATAATTAGTTTACCTTTAAATCAATTGCATTAGTTTTAAAGTAGTGTAATATGTATAATTTATTTTTATTTGTGGTTTCATGCATTTGATCTAAAGTGCATTGAGCTTTCAAGAAAACAGCACTGTTATTGCTGTGATATAATAACGTAAATTTAGTATTCGGCAATTCAGCAAACATTTATTATTCTGCAATTTATCAAACAGATAACTGCTGCGTGACTAGTGATTGAATCTCTAGGAGTGGCAGATTGGCAAGACATTTTGTAATAACAGATTGAATCAACCCTGGTTATCTTCATGCACTAACACTGCACATGGACAGTGCAAATTAGAACACTTGTTTTATAGCATTAGTTGTTTGGCATTATCATTGGACAGTCTGTCCAAACATCCAGCAAGCAGCTATCATTTTGTAAGGTCATCTTGGTACAGTTCCTGTCTAGTCACTAGCAACCAGAAGGTATAAACAACACAAAAATCAATCCAACTTTTGTTGTTTCCAGGAAATCACACATAAATCTTGCTGCATTTCCAAACAATAGTTGTTTTTGTTTACTAATGATAAGCTGATGAATATGAACTAGTGTATATATATATGGCTGCAGTGTGCCCATGTCAAGTCGTCATCGAGGATATCAAAATAACAGTTTTTATCTCATACATAGTACATACCTAAACCCCAAGAATGACAGATTCACAACCATCTGTGACTAGCTTTCCTCTATGTTCCATCATTACTTAACATAGATTACAACTGTTAGTCTGATGGGTAAGGAGAACCTTACATAAAGACGAAATAATCATACTCAATAATCAGTAATCACCAACAATTTCTGGCGAGATCTCGAGCATGCCTCGTGTTCCAGTCTTGGACATGACGAGGATAAGCATAAGAATAAACATATAGTGTACATGATTGTTTCATCTGTGGGGCTGCAGGCTACTCCTGTAGTTTATAGTCCATTCATCTCCTTGTCAGTCTTTTTACCAACCGGGAGACATTCTGCTGCTTCCAGGACCACACATATCATGACAATGTTGCAGAGATTTGAGTAATCGTACTCATTTTCAAACACATTAGTTAAAAACGCAAAAGTAATCAGAATCATACTTGATTACATTGTTAAACTGTCATTATTATTATTGCAATCATGGTTATAATTTCCTTTGCATATCTATATTGCCCATGTAGGTCCCAACTACAATGTAATCAGTCAGATATGGGTCAAGTCCACTAAACATTATTATGATCATGATTACATGTAAAAGTAGTCATAATCAGTTATACTAATTTTATTTAAAATCTTGCTTGTAGTTGTACTCAATACATGTAAAGAGTAACAGTAACCATAATCAATTATATAATTTGTGATGTAATCTCCCCACCTCTGCTGTGTTGACTGCACTAGATAAGTGAGTAATGTTTCCTGGCATGTAGTTGTCAATACCATGAAACCCTGGCATAGCTTCAGAAACTGCCCAGGTGCAATGTGACCTTGTGCTCAATGTCTGCAGTCCAGGATTTCCTTTAACTGTTATTGCATAATTTGTACTTAATTATTGTGTAATTGCAATTGACTGTTTTAGAACTCTGCAATTGCATTTTTATGATACTGTGTAATTGTTATTGACCATTGTAACTGTACAAACCCTGTCTAAACATGAGCAGCACTGTAATCTTCCTTATAAAACAACATAGTTGTACTCAACCTATAAACACCAGCAGCAGTGTAATCTTCCTTATAAAACAACATAGTTGTACTCAACATATAAACACCAGCAGCAGTGTAATCTTCCTTATAAAACAACATAGTTGTACTCAACCTATAAACACCAGCAGCAGTGTAATCTTCCTTATAAAACAACATAGTTGTACTCAACCTATAAACACCAGCAGTAGCGTAATCTTCCTTATAAAACAACATAGTTGTACTAAACCTATAAACACCAGCAGTAGTGTAATCTTCCTTATAAAACAACATAGTTGTACTCAAACTATAAACACCAGCAGCAGTGTAATCTTCCTTATAAAACAACATAGTTGTACTCAACCTATAAACACCAGCAACAGTGTAATCTTCCTTATAAAACAACATAGTTGTACTCAACCTATAAACACCAGCAGCAGTGTAATCTTCCTTATAAAACAACATAGTTGTACTCAACCTATAAACACCAGCAGCACTGTAATCTTCCTTATAAAACAACATAGTTGTACTCAACCTATAAACACCAGCAGTAGCGTAATCTTCCTTATAAAACAACATAGTTGTACTCAACCTATACACACCAGCAGTAATGTAATCTTCCTTATAAAACAACATAGTTGTACTCAACCTATAAACACCAGCAGTAGTGTAATCTTCCTTATAAAACAACATAGTTGTACTCAACCTATAAACACCAGCAGCACTGTAATCTTCCTTATAAAACAACATAGTTGTACTCAACCTATAAACACCAGCAGCAGTGTAATCTTCCTTATAAAACAACATAGTTGTACTCAACCTATAAACACCAGCAGTAGCGTAATCTTCCTTATAAAACAACATAGTTGTACTCAACTTATAAACACCAGCAGTAGCGTAATCTTCCTGATAAAACAACATAGTTGTACTCAACCTATAAACACCAGCAGTAGCGTAATCTTCCTTATAAAACAACATAGTTGTACTCAACCTATACACACCAGCAGTAATGTAATCTTCCTTATAAAACAACATAGTTGTACTCAACCTATAAACACCAGCAGTAGTGTAATCTTCCTTATAAAACAACATAGTTGTACTCAACCTATAAACACCAGCAGCACTGTAATCTTCCTTATAAAACAACATAGTTGTACTCAACCTATAAACACCAGCAGCAGTGTAATCTTCCTTATAAAACAACATAGTTGTACTCAACCTATAAACACCAGCAGTAGTGTAATCTTCCTTATAAAATAACATAGTTGTACTCAACCTATAAACACCAGCAGTAGTGTAATCTTCCTTATAAAACAACATAGTTGTACTCAACCTATAAACACCAGCAGTAGTGTAATCTTCCTTATAAAACAACATAGTTATACTCAACCTATAAACACCAGCACTGTAATCTTTCTTATAAATCAAAATACCTGGGTAGTTGTACTCAACCTATAAACACCAGCAGCAGTGTAATCTTCCTTATAAAACAACATAGTTGTACTGAACCTATAAACACCAGCAGCAGTGTAATCTTCCTTATAAAACAACATAGTTGTACTCAACCTATAAACACCAGCAGTAGTGTTATCTTCCTAATAAAACAACATAGTTGTACTCAACCTATAAACACCAGCAGTAGTGTAATCTTCCTTATAAAACAACATAGTTGTACTCAACCTATAAACACCAGCAGCAGTGTAATCTTCCTTATAAAACAACATAGTTGTACTCAACCTATAAACACCAGCAGCAGTGTAATCTTCCTTATAAAACAACATAGCTGTACTCAACCTATAAACACCAGCAGCAGTGTAATCTTCCTTATAAAACAACATAGTTGTACTCAACCTATAAACACCAGCAGTAGTGTAATCTTCGTAATAAAACAACATAGTTGTACTCAACCTATAAACACCAGCAGCAGTGTAATCTTCCTTATAAATCAACATATCTGGGTAGTTGCACTCAACCTATAAACACCAGCAGCAGTGTAACTTCCTTATAAAACAACATAGTTGTACTCAACCTATAAACACCAGCAGTAGTGTAATTTTCCTAATAAAACAACATAGTTATACTCAACCTATAAACACCAGCACTGTAATCTTTCTTATAAATCAACATACCTGGGTAGTTGTACTCAACCTATAAACACCAGCAGCAGTGTAATCTTCCTTATAAAACAACATAGTTGTACTCAACCTATAAACACCAGCAGTAGTGTAATCTTCGTAATAAAACAACATAGTTGTACTCAACCTATAAACACCAGCAGCAGTGTAATCTTCCTTATAAATCAACATACCTGGGTAGTTGTACTCAACCTATAAACACCAGCAGCAGTGTAATCTTCCTTATAAAACAACATAGTTGTACTCAACCTATAAACACCAGCAGCAGTGTAATCTTCCTTATAAAACAACATAGTTGTACTCAACCTATAAACACCAGCAGTAGTGTAATCTTCCTAATAAAACAACATAGTTATACTCAACCTATAAACACCAGCACTGTAATCTTTCTTATAAATCAAAATACCTGGGTAGTTGTACTCAACCTATAAACACCAGCAGCAGTGTAATCTTCCTTATAAAACAACATAGTTGTACTGAACCTATAAACACCAGCAGCAGTGTAATCTTCCTTATAAAACAACATAGTTGTACTCAACCTATAAACACCAGCAGTAGTGTTATCTTCCTAATAAAACAACATAGTTGTACTCAACCTATAAACACCAGCAGTAGTGTAATCTTCCTTATAAAACAACATAGTTGTACTCAACCTATAAACACCAGCAGCAGTGTAATCTTCCTTATAAAACAACATAGTTGTACTCAACCTATAAACACCAGCAGCAGTGTAATCTTCCTTATAAAACAACATAGCTGTACTCAACCTATAAACACCAGCAGCAGTGTAATCTTCCTTATAAAACAACATAGTTGTACTCAACCTATAAACACCAGCAGTAGTGTAATCTTCGTAATAAAACAACATAGTTGTACTCAACCTATAAACACCAGCAGCAGTGTAATCTTCCTTATAAATCAACATATCTGGGTAGTTGCACTCAACCTATAAACACCAGCAGCAGTGTAATCTTCCTTATAAAACAACATAGTTGTACTCAACCTATAAACACCAGCAGTAGTGTAATTTTCCTAATAAAACAACATAGTTATACTCAACCTATAAACACCAGCACTGTAATCTTTCTTATAAATCAACATACCTGGGTAGTTGTACTCAACCTATAAACACCAGCAGCAGTGTAATCTTCCTTATAAAACAACATAGTTGTACTCAACCTATAAACACCAGCAGTAGTGTAATCTTCGTAATAAAACAACATAGTTGTACTCAACCTATAAACACCAGCAGCAGTGTAATCTTCCTTATAAATCAACATATCTGGGTAGTTGCACTCAACCTATAAACACCAGCAGCAGTGTAATCTTCCTTATAAAACAACATAGTTGTACTCAACCTATAAACACCAGCAGTAATGTGTAATTTTCCTAATAAAACAACATAGTTATACTCAACCTATAAACACCAGCACTGTAATCTTTCTTATAAATCAACATACCTGGGTAGTTGTACTCAACCTATAAACACCAGCAGCAGTGTAATCTTCCTTATAAAACAACATAGTTGTACTCAACCTATAAACACCAGCAGTAGTGTAATCTTCGTAATAAAACAACATAGTTGTACTCAACCTATAAACACCAGCAGCAGTGTAATTTTCCTTATAAAACAACATAGTTGTACTCAACCTATAAACACCAGCAGCAGTGTAATCTTCCTAATAAAACAACATAGTTGTACTCAACCTATAAACACCAGCAGCAGTGTAATCTTCCTTATAAAACAACATAGTTGTACTCAACCTATAAACACCAGCAGTAGTGTAATCTTCCTAATAAAACAACATAGTTATACTCAACCTATAAACACCAGCACTGTAATCTTTCTTATAAATCAAAATACCTGGGTAGTTGTACTGAACCTATAAACACCAGCAGCAGTGTAATCTTCCTTATAAAACAACATAGTTGTACTGAACCTATAAACACCAGCAGCAGTGTAATCTTCCTTATAAAACAACATAGTTGTACTCAACCTATAAAAACCAGCAATAGTGTAATCTTCCTTATAAAACAACATAGTTGTACTCAACCTATAAACACCAGCAGTAGTGTAATCTTCGTAATAAAACAACATAGTTGTACTCAACCTATAAACACCAGCAGTAGTGTTATCTTCCTAATAAAACAACATAGTTGCACTCAACCTATAAACACCAGCAGCAGTGTAATCTTCCTTATAAAACAACATAGTTGTACTCAACCTATAAACACCAGCAGTAGTGTAATCTTCGTAATAAAACAACATAGTTGTACTCAACCTATAAACACCAGCAGCAGTGTAATCTTCCTTATAAATCAACATACCTGGGTAGTTGTACTCAACCTATAAACACCAGCAGCAGTGTAATCTTCCTTATAAAACAACATAGTTGTACTCAACCTATAAACACCAGCAGTAGTGTAATTTTCCTAATAAAACAACATAGTTGTACTCAACCTATAAACACCAGCAGTAGTGTAATCTTCGTAATAAAACAACATAGTTGTACTCAACCTATAAACACCAGCAGCAGTGTAATCTTCCTTATAAATCAACATATCTGGGTAGTTGCACTCAACCTATAAACACCAGCAGCAGTGTAATCTTCCTTATAAAACAACATAGTTGTACTCAACCTATAAACACCAGCAGTAATGTGTAATTTTCCTAATAAAACAACATAGTTATACTCAACCTATAAACACCAGCACTGTAATCTTTCTTATAAATCAACATACCTGGGTAGTTGTACTCAACCTATAAACACCAGCAGCAGTGTAATCTTCCTTATAAAACAACATAGTTGTACTCAACCTATAAACACCAGCAGTAGTGTAATCTTCGTAATAAAACAACATAGTTGTACTCAACCTATAAACACCAGCAGCAGTGTAATCTTCCTTATAAATCAACATACCTGGGTAGTTGTACTCAACCTATAAACACCAGCAGCAGTGTAATCTTCCTTATAAAACAACATAGTTGTACTCAACCTATAAACACCAGCAGTAGTGTAATTTTCCTAATAAAACAACATAGTTATACTCAACCTATAAACACCAGCACTGTAATCTTTCTTATAAATCAACATACCTGGGTAGTTGTACTCAACCTATAAACACCAGCAGCAGTGTAATCTTCCTTATAAAACAAAATAGTTGTACTCAACCTACAAAAACCAGCAGCAGTGTAATCTTCCTTATAAAACAACATAGTTGTACTCAACCTATAAACACCAGCAGTAGTGTAATCTTCCTAATAAAACAACATAGTTATACTCAACCTATAAACACCAGCACTGTAATCTTTCTTATAAATCAAAATACCTGGGTAGTTGTACTCAACCTATAAACACCAGCAGCAGTGTAATCTTCCTTATAAAACAACATAGTTGTACTGAACCTATAAACACCAGCAGCAGTGTAATCTTCCTTATAAAACAACATAGTTGTACTCAACCTATAAAAACCAGCAATAGTGTAATCTTCCTAATAAAACAACATAGTTGTACTCAACATATAAACACCAGCAGCAGTGTAATCTTCCTTATAAAACAACATAGTTGTACTCAACCTATAAACACCAGCAGTAGTGTTATCTTCCTAATAAAACAACATAGTTGTACTCAACATATAAACACCAGCAGTAGTGTAATGTTCCTTATAAAACAACATAGTTGTACTCAACCTATAAACACCAGCAGCAGTGTAATCTTCCTTATAAAACAACATAGTTGTACTCAACCTATAAACACCAGCAGTAGTGTAATCTTCCTAATAAAACAACATAGTTATACTCAACCTATAAACACCAGCACTGTAATCTTTCTTATAAATCAACACACCTGGGTAGTTGTACTCAACCTATAAACACCAGGACTGTAATCTTTCTTATAAATCAACATACCTGGGTAGTTGTACTCAACCTATAAACACCAGCAGCAGTGTAATTTTCCTTATAAAACAACATAGTTGTACTCAACCTATAAACACCAGCAGTAGTGTTATCTTCCTAATAAAACAACATAGTTGTACTCAACATATAAACACCAGCAGCAGTGTAATCTTCCTAATAAAACAACATAGTTGTACTCAACCTATAAACACCAGCAGTAGTGTTATCTTCCTAATAAAACAACATAGTTGTACTCAACCTATAAACACCAGCAGTAGTGTAATCTTCCTTATAAAACAACATAGTTGTACTCAACCTATAAACACCAGCAGCAGTGTAATCTTCCTTATAAAACAACATAGTTGTACTCAACCTATAAACACCAGCAGCAGTGTAATCTTCCTAATAAAACAACATAGTTGTACTCAACCTATAAAAACCAGCAGCACTGTAATCTTCCTTGTAAAACAACATAATAGTATTGACCTATAAACCATTGCAGTGAACCCTTAATATAATTATATATGACACTGTAACTTACTTTTTGAAGCACTTTATTTGTAATTTTTTTAAATGTAAATGTTTCCTTTAAATGTTGAAATTGGACTTGGAATTTTACCCAGTGGGCACTGACCATTTTAATGAACTCAACTCTACTGATATCTTCATTCGGTGTTAATATTAATTCCAGGCCATTCGTCACTGTCTTAGCAACATCCCTGTCAAGCAAATACAACATGGTCACATGTGTTGGTAAGGACCATCCACCTACCTGCTGCCTTCTCATCTGATACAGCCACCAATGTCTCCCACACAAAGCCACACACTGTCACACCGAGATCATAACACACGCCAAATAAATCTCACTTACACTAATTATAAAATAGAAAATTGCAGAATGGGAGAGGGAATGGAGAGGGTGTGGAGAGGGAGTGGAGACGGCAGTGTAGGAGTAACAGGGACAAAGAGGACCAGTTTTGACGCCAGCCTCACACCAGATTACAGGGACAAAGAGGACCAGTATTGAGGCCAGCCTCACATCAGATTACAGGGACAAAGAGGACCAGTATGAAGGCCAGCTTCACACCAGATTACAGGAACAAAGAGGACCAGCATTGAGGCCAGCCTCACACCAGTATCAAGGCCAGCCTCACACCAGATTACAGGGACAAAGAGGACCAGTATTGAGGCCAGCCTCACATCAGACTATAGGTAAAAGAGGACCAATATCAAGGCCAGCCTCACACCAGATTACAGCGACAAAGTCAAAGAGGACCACTTTCAAGACTAGCCTCACACCAGACTACAGGGACAAAGAGGACCAGTATTGATACCTGCCTAATACAAGATTACAGGGGCAAAGAGGACCAGTATTGAAACCAGCCTCACACCAGATTACAAGGACAAAGAGAACCAGTATTGAGACCAACCTCACACTGGACTACAGGGACAAAGAGGAGGAGAGCAACAACCCTTACGTGACACAATATATAAAAATAAACCCTCCCAGTGACATTATCATTGGACCCCCCCCCCCCCCCCGACCTCATCGACACTCCACACCGTCTCGACTTTATTGCAATCCCATGTACATAAAATATAACAGGTGAGAGGCCCAGACAGACAACTAATCATCACTCTATCTCTACCATCAGTGCATTGACAGAGCAATGAAGCATTCTGCACATACAGCTGTATCACCAGTGTTTAATGCCAGCACAGTAGCCTACATCACTAAGCGAAGGACACAGCTCCTGGCAGCTGCAGAGGCTGGAATATCCAATGGGGAAGTGCTACCGTCTAACCATAATCGAACTAGCATATGTGTGTATGTGTGTGCGGGCATGTTAATGTTTTTTCCTAGATGGTCTGCATCTCAAGTACCAAACTTTCATGGATTAATCTATGACCCTTCCACCAGGAGAGAGTAACACCATTATTTTTTCAAAATTTGCCATTGTTTAAGGGTTCTTACCAGATTTAGGATTTGTACGACATGTTAAATGAATACAAATCAACCGTTCATAATGTGACACATACTTTCTGCAATTTTTCCCAGGAGCACCAATCAATTGGGGACGTCTTACTTCTTACATTAACATGAACGTTTTGAAAATTTCTGCCACAATTAATGTAATTGACAAACACCTTGAGAAAACACCTTCTGCACTTGCGTGTACGTAGTACCATCCAGAGGATTGGCATTTGTTGTTAGTGGAATTATTGTGGAAACCACCACATCCATGGTCTTACTGCTGGCACAATAGTGAGAAACTGTCACATTTAACCATTTCAGTACTACAGCCCAGATCAGCTGTGACCACTGAATACTGCATTCCTAGTGAATTTGCAACATAATGGACTACCTCACTTCAAGTCAAGATTTGAGCAACAAAAATGCATTTTATGAATAGGAATGTTATATATTTTCGGAAAGTATGATAATCAGCGAATACAATGAGCCATATCATTTTATATTCCGTCGTCATGGTAACAAACAATCCAAGATGGCCACCACGATTTCAACGTTTTTGCAGTTGCTGAACTCAGTTGTATACTAAGTTTGCCGACATTGTTATTATGTCGATCGTCAACATCCGACAAAGATTCTTCGACAAAACTATCAAATAATCTGTCCAAAACATACGGTGGTAAATCGCTAGTTGAAGTATTGCGGCTGCTGTAGATTTTGATAATCCATCATTAAAAACAGTGAAAATCACCGTAAACTATTATTGAGTGATAATAAACAATGACCACTGCTGAATAGCTAATTTATTCGCCTTGACAACCATACACAACAAGTGGCTCCACGTAGTGGATTATTATGAATAAAAACGATTTGAATAGCAGACATCGTCAATGCTGGAAAACCGGCCTGTCGGACTGAAATGGTTAACAAGCTGAATACTGCTTATTCGAGTGTGGTTGATGATCATCGACGTATCTACTCTCTTACACCCATCCAAGGTACAACAGGAAATATATAATAACACTGACTTCTTATGTGCCGAGCACAACAGTTATCATCATTATATTCCTTTCATCTCACTCTTCTTCCTACTGACTACATAACTCATCTTTCCATCTTTTTCCAACTGGTAGAAAGCATACCGGGTACACTACAAAAAAACTACCCTTCTGTTTTTCTTGAACATATTGCCAGTTGGTAGATCAGAGGCAATGGTCTAACGAAGAGAATGAACGTAGAAAGATGTGATTGGACCTCAGCACTTGGGAAGGGATACAACCAGACTGCCCCTAACATTAGCGTATTAATAAAAAAAAAAAAAATTAAAGTAGCTGATGAATGCAATTCAGAAAGCACTTCACATATCTACTGTTTAACACTTTATATGTTTTTTATAACCATTTGTTTGGTCTTGGAGGCAACACTGGAGGTAGGTGGTGAAAAGCATTGAGATGTCCCACGCATCCAGTGATCTACCACACTAGGCTCGTATGACTCTGAAAAAATAGTATGAAACAACAAGCCTGTGGGGGCCAAAATCCCTGCAAAGCCACAGCAATTCTGCTTCCAATATAACAAAGATCTGCTGTCAACAACAAAATTGAAGACAGGTCATTCACCCCTAAGGTATCTGTTATCCACGGGCCAGTACCTAGCAATATGATCACTACATCGCTGATTTGATACACACAGGCACATAATTTCTGCTTTAAGTATTCTTTTTTATGATAAATCATAGTTTTGATAGTGTTGTGGGCAGTTGCCAGTGTCCGGGAAGACAACAACATAGCTATAAAAAATTATGTAAGTGGTATACTTACTGCATGCTGTTATCTTCCTAGCCCACGTGCGAATTACATGTGACTGTACTGCGGAAGGCCTATACTCAGACATTGATTCAACATTGTATTTTAGGTCATTTAATCACAGTAACAGCCATGTGTACATTGTCTGCTGCCCCTATATACCCCACAAAGGGGCTTTGCCAGGGAGCAGCTAATCTGTAACTATTACATCACCTTGTGTGGGCAGTGGCCCACGGCATTAGCATCCCCACAAAACCATGGTTGCCTACACTACTTACTAGAACACCACTTACATGAGCATGTCTGTCAAACCTCATCCTTACACTATCCACACACTGACAGTCTCTATAGAAACCTCAACCCAGCCAAGGGCAGCTGCCCCTACATCATAATTAACTCTGCTCTTGAACCCTAAGGAACTTGAGCTTATTCTCTCCTAATGAGGCACTTCACTGGCTGTATCCACTGCTCAAAATTATACTTGGCCATCATACCATTCAGCTATGGTCCCTGACAATGGGACCGCCCCAGGCCAGTAACTATTAGCAGAGACCCCCAGAGCAATCTAATTGTCTCTTCATTGACATCTTGTCTAATTGTATCACACATCAAGTCTTGTTTACACAATCACTATGTTTGTGCCATTAGCCATCACTCTGCTAGCTTTTATCCAATCAAATACCACAATCGCATACATAATAAATATAAGTATCATTAATTAATCTATTAAATCTATTAAATACAACAATATAAATATTATTATTATAAAGTTCTATATATTCAGCAGATTTAGTTTTGTAAAATAACCTTGCGATGGTGTTCTGTTGTCCTAGTAGGAATTCTAAACTTTTCCCATAGACTGTATTCACAGGCAACAAGATGACAAAGTGATTGATCTGTCAACCAAGCTGCACCCATTCATCATATTTCCTAGTTATTCATCTGTTCACCTATTTACAAAGTTAACTTCAGAGAATTCCTAAGTACGTACCAACCATTAAAAAACACGTGCACATACATATTACGCACCCACACGGATTGCCTCCTACAGTTGTAACTCAACTACAGCCCGATAAACAGCTTATCAAAACACAACGCTGATTAACAGAGCAGATGAAATGTCATTTACAGGCATTAAAGATGGCATAAGCTTTGTTTCATCAATGATTCTAGCACAGACAGGCCACAAAAACTAGGACTGAGCAGGCAGGACAACAGGCTAATAAATCAAGTCGGCTGGCAGCACATAAACACACTCAGCCAGATAACAAGTGGCATACATCCCGAATGATGACACCGTGTCCAGTGAACCGTGACAGCTCCACACTAGATGACCCATGCTGACAACTGATAATTTCCACTGGGTACCTCTTATCTCTGCATACTCTTTTTGTACAACAAAGGGGATACTGAACTAGATTATTGCCAGATACTTCACAATGTTGTGTCAACAAGCAAAATATGCACTGCCTACAGACCATAGTAGTTAGTAGCATTGGTAAATGCTCACCTTTTTTCAGACAGATAACCTGCTATCTGCAGTGCCTATGCTAATCACATTTTAGTTTTGACTTGCGTGCTATGTTCTGTTTGTGGGCTTGCTCTTGTGTTACAGTGTGATGGTGTTATCTTTCAGTTTGGTAACTTTTAAAGGACTGAAAGAAGCCTAAGAAACACAGTGAATAGCTTTGCCAGTCATCTTGCGGTTATTTCACTGGGTGTCTCTGAATTCTTTTTCACCAACCAGAATTACCTGTGACGGTGTTAGTTTGCTCATTGTCAACAGTGATTATGTCAGAGCAACTGCTTTTTTGTTCAGGGTTTCAAGGTATTTTTCTCAGGACTTAAAACATTCTTCGCACTGTGTTACACTTGGTAATCTAAGCTGTCATCTCTCTCGCTCTGCAAAGCAGTATTCTGCTAGAGATTTCACTGGCGTTTATTGTTTACCTGAACAAAGATAATTTTGTTTGATGTAAACTATGTACCCGATTTCCTCTGAAAGGGCTCTGATGTAAACTACATAGTCAATTACAGCTTCATAATAAAAACCTGGCTTAAATATGTAAATACACCCTCCAAACTCATGACAAAAACCACACAAAAACAAACATAAATGTGAGGAAATTGTCCTTGAACACAAATGAAAACAATCTGACAAAAATGGACAACTCCCTCCATTTAAAAGGACTATCATAAACATGTGTGTCTGTCTGGCCAGACCAGATACAGGAGATAACCTGCATCACTGTTTTATGTACTCCTTCATCTGGATGCAATTAACAATTACTTGCAATTACACAGAGCAGGGCATGAACCAGTTGAATAAACCAACTCCTGGGTCAGGTCAGTGCAATACTCAGTCACCCCCAGGCATTGAGCTCAGTCACACAGAGGGCCATCCTGGAGCTAGCCTGTGGTAAAATGATGCCTGGTGTAGCACAGTTGACATGTATTTCTGCCACAATGTCTCAGCCACAAAGTCAGTCACACAGTGCAGAGTTAGTCAGCGGCACCTGAAATGTGCCACAAGGCCCATAACTCTTACCTGACTAGAATTGCCAATGTTGGCCGATTTACATAGTTATTGGATAATCATAAATAAGGTGTTCAGTCGCAAGCAATAACTGCTACATGGTAAATAATGCTTACTATATCAACACCACTGGATAG
>OZ023218.1:46682031-46932031 GCA_963995525.1 Escarpia spicata
CTGTGGTTCCCTGGGGGCTGCACTGTGACCACTAACTGACATAACAGTTAATAAACTACCCCTTTTACAGTGGCAAGTATTTCTTCCTGCCTGCCAGTGACATCCTATCTAGAGGTCATTGTTACAGCATGTGTCACCAACCACTAATGACACAACTGACACCAACCACTAACAACACAAACCTGTCAACGCTGTACCCTGTCACAAACCATACTTTCTCTCTAGATACAGAATTCAATCCTTCTACAATAAGGAATAAATAAAGTAACAGTTTTATGGTTGTTGTTTTCTTGTAGACTCTAGTTATACTCAACCTATGATCTACTTTAACTGACCCTTTCTTTAAGTGGGCCTCCACGACATCTAGGTAGTTGAACAATACAGTTGATCATGTGTCATTCATGACTATCCTCATATCATTGCTTTTAAGAGTGACATAATGCTGTGGAAGTGTTTGAACAGAATGTAAACCTGTCCATTTTGTAATGCCGTCAAACTGTCATGTTTTTATTGCGGCTGAAGAGCAAATATGAACTTCCACTTCCAGGACAAAATGTCATCCAATATTTATTTTACTGTGAGTGTGCCCTATTTATGATGTCTTGAACTGTCACTCGGCTGCCTGTGGTGTTAGATACACGTCTTACAGGTGAATGTTGCTACAAATTATCAAACAAACATCAAGTAATTGACAGCAGCAAACCAGCCCAGGCAGCCACAGAAAGCACAAATAGGAGATTTAATCAAATTAGTCTGACATTTCTAGGAAGTCAATTTCTTGGATGATGGCTTGCTGTGCACTGGTTAGCACTGCTTTGTTGGACGAGTAAGAAAGACCTGCATACCACGCCATGTTAATACACATACCAATACCCTGTCTGGCAGTGATAGCTACGTCCGAGAACAACAGCCATGTCTAAGTAAGACTGACCATAGAGCAAACTCACTTATCTAGACTGATGTTGTAATCTATTATTCTATTAATTGAGCATCTAAACAGTGACAGGATAATAGAATATTAAAACATTAAAGGAAGTTTAGATTTGTTTCAGTGTCATGCAAATACTGTGAATTTGAAATGTATTTAAACTTCCTTTTAGTTAGATTATTGCAAAAATAATACTTGAGGTGTTCTTGTGGTTTAAAACGCATACATGGCCAGGGTTTCCACCAGAAAAAAATGTGTGTATGGAGTTATTCAATTTTGAGAGCGTGGAACTAGCAGGCGAAGCGTGCTATGGGCGCCATAGGCGCCATGATGGGTGGGGTGTCTGGGGGTCCCCCCCCCAAAAAAATGGATTTCTAGATGCTCGGAGAAGCAATTTTCCGGCATTTAGAGAGTCGGAAATCCCGCCCGGCTCATGGTGATCATTTCCATGTTTCGTAGGTAAATGAATGACAAATGTAACAGTCAGTAGGAAATTGTAAACTTGCCTTCACATTTTAGAATAAATAGTCCGATTCATGATGTAATATGGTATCTTGTTGTGTTATTTTTCTTCTCCAAGAAACAGTTAATACTCGAAAACATCGCAAAAAATGTAGAGCCATGGCAGCATGCCGTATTCTTTACACTAGACCTACCAATATACCGGTACGCCATGTTCTATCCTGAGGTGAAGACTTCAATCCCGCAGTGAATACCACGTTTAGCCAAGCACAGAATAGCTAGCATAAATGTGTTGGCACAGGCTCATTCTTCACCATTAAAAACGTTATCAAGTACGACTTTCATTGCACAGAATATGTTTAAAAAAAAATTTTAATCTGGATATTTTGGGTATGTATCTGTACCATAGAATTATTTTTGGGTACGTAATTTTACCCTTTACCCTGATGGCTATATCATTACCCAGAATGACCACTTGAGTCAAAACAAAATAACATGAACAATTTATCAACGACTGAAAACAGCCACAAATAATGTCAACACTTGAGAAGGAAATTAGTCCATGAGATTTACCCATCTGTCTGTGACTGCCATGTAATATGTCTTCCTGTTATTTGGCTTTGAACATCTATACCGATTACAGTAGCCCAGTGAAGGAATATTTAATAATCTGACTTATTTTAAAGCCAACAAATACAATTTGATTGATCTGTTGAAGTGTTCCTGGTTGGTGGTAATGAGAGCGTATGGCTTATTTAGTACAGTTCACCCACAAAGGTTTCACGTGATTTATGGGTTGCAAAACAGTAATAAATTCCTTCAGTCCAGTGATATGTACTGGATAATCACGGATTGC
The DNA here is from genome assembly GCA_963995525.1 of Escarpia spicata. Classification (NCBI taxonomy): domain Eukaryota; kingdom Metazoa; phylum Annelida; class Polychaeta; order Sabellida; family Siboglinidae; genus Escarpia; species Escarpia spicata. Next base: position 46,684,278 of record OZ023218.1, read on the forward strand.
CGATTATCTCGATCATGAACTGGAAAATCCAACAGGTGAAAACTGCAAATATGTCACAATGCTAAACACCATGGCAGCATTTAGTGGATATTTATTTACAGTGACATTCCTTTGTTACAGGAGGCTATTCATTGAACTGAATGAACCTAGCACTGCAATGTGATATTGTTACATTAAAGTACGGCTAACATAGCATAAATAGACAGTAAGCTAAACACAACGATAGCACAAGAAATCACAGAAGTATGCCATAACTTGGCACTAACTAGCTAAGATAATACAATGATTCTATTTCATGCACAAATGACAATGACTGATGATGATTCATGACGCTAACATTCGAGAAAACAATTACAGAAATACATCCTACTCTGAAAAGAAAAGTGATAGATATTGCACGAGTAGTTTTTTTTCTGAAATGATTTGTTTACTGATGAAGAGCAAATCAAAAAGCATTATTATATATACAAATTACACCATGGAAGAGAAGATGTGGTAAAAACTTGTTAGTCGATAAACAAATCGTTCCATCATCAACACTGCCAATGGCATGTAGCGAAGATGGATTGTACGTATGCAAAAAGTTAACAGCACGCTGACATTGCTGTAAGACACTACCAACGATCAAATAAAGTTCTGACAGCCACAACAACAAAGGAAGCTGGTATTGGCTCTTGCAAGTAATGCCTACGTCCAGCCCTGGGCTGCCTAGGTACATGTATGGAGATGGTATTGCACCCGCACCATTCCCACAACTACCACTGCTGCTGCTACAGGGAGTTCACTGGGTGCTACCCCTCCCCCTTGGGTGCTACCTCTCCTCCCCCTAGGTGCTACCCCTTCTCCCCCCGGGTGCTACCCTTCCTCCCATGCGTGCTACCCCTCCTCCCCATAGTCCTTCCTACCCCTGAGTGCCACCCCTCCTCCCTCTTGGTGCCACCCCCCTCCCCCTTGGTGCTACCCTCTCCCTGGGTGCTACCCCTCATTTCCTTGTACTTTACTAAGTACTCCCCTTGGTGCTACCCTTTTGCAACGTAACATCAGACAGACAGACAAGACAGACAAATGAAGATTTCACCCACAACAGACACATACATTGTACAACTCAGACAGCTGTTCTTCTGGATATTACACAAGTATAGACCAGTGTAATTTCTCGTGTGGTCTGACAGTAGTGTCACTGTCAGTCATCAGGGAAACAGCACAATAAATTTCAGGAAGCAGACCTACCACTGTAACTCAAGGACGTTGAGTGCACTGTGAGATGGGTATGTTTACAAAACATGCTTTAATACTGAATCATCTAGTGCCCTCAATTCATTTGTACATGTAGTTTGGTTACAAGACAATGGGGATGCCCACATAAATCTTGGGTGTTTTTTTATCAAGTCCACCTGATTTTGTATTAAGTTCTTCTGTCAGGACCTTGAATTCAGCATCAATGCACACATGGCAAGTATTGGCAACATGCTGCAATTGTTAGATACTTCACTAATCACCCACAAATTACACAAATGAAGTGCTATGTATATATTCCTTTTATGCCACTTTTTCTAGTGCTCTTTGTGTAATGATATCTTTGATATCATTTTCATTTAGTGTTTTCCTGTGTTCATTACCTAAGACATTCTTACTCGACTTGCTTATTTTTCTCTTATTAAAAAAATAATTATACTATGCACCTGAAGAATATTATTCTTTTCAAAATATTGTCCGACATTCCCAAGTCCCTATAGATGGATTCTCTATGACTGTAATCTCTACAGTGAATCCCCAATATATCCTCACTACTAGCCACCAACACGCGTGTGTTTATCACAAGGAGTGCTATCCAATTGACATACAACCTTTTACGTTTCACCATTTTGGGACTAACTAATAACGGCTGTCATCACCCACAGTCGCTGGTCGGACGGACAATGATATGCAGAATCTTTGAAGTACTCTTTGCAATCGAGTTACTTCCTAGTAACTAGGGGTATTGTAGTCCCTATCACCCCTCACTTGCATGCTGGCATATGTTGCATGACTGATTTATTGAAAACACAACAGGCACCACAAGTTTAGCATTGTATGCCTGGCATTACTGTTGAGTAACGACTAGCATGACTAGTATTAGTAGCCTAGTAACATCAACCTATCTTACAAGAGTGGTTTGTTTACAATACAACCAGCAGCTCAACAATGACACGGAAATAACCCAGTTTTTATTTACAAGATCTTTTCTAGATGATTGTTCACTAGCATTGTCTTGCTGTTGAGAAAGCACAAAGACATGCGGATGTTACTGATAAGATTCAGTACAGGTCATATAGGTTTGGTCTGTACCGCCGTGTGCATGACTTCTCATGTGAGCCGTCAGGAGGGGGTGGACGACACTGAGTCTCAGCTCACTGAGGGTGACACCACGGAAACAACTCCTGATGACGTCAATAAGACCTTCAAGCATGTTAACCCTCACAAGGCAGCTTGGCCTGACAACGTCAGTGGTCGGGTCCTCAAGGAGTGCCATGCTCAGCTTGGTGCCGTGTTCAGCATCCTTTTCGACTGGTCTCTGAAGCAGCATCACATCCCCCTCTCCTGGGAATCGTCAGTCATCTGTCCTGTCCACAAGAAACCTGTGCCATCTGTTCTCAACGACTACCGCCCAGTGGCGCTTACCTCAATCGTCATGAAGTGCGTTGAGCGAATCATACTTCGTCCTCTCCTGCAGCATGTTGGGGATCAACTGGATCCCCTCCAATTTGCGTACACACGCAATCGAGGTGTGGAGGATCCAGTCCTCACTCTATGTGATAGTGTGAAAAAGTGCAAGTCGTTTGCTAGAATAGTCTTTATTGACTTTCTTCTGCTTTCAACTCTATTCAGCCACACATCATGATGAGTCAACTTGTTAATATATATATATATATATGCATGTGAACCCACACATCATCTTGTGGGTAAACCAGTTTCTTACTGAGTGTAAGCAAGTAGTGCGCTATAATGGTGCTGGGTCGAGCTCACTCTTCACTTTCACCAATGCTCCCTAGGGCTCGGTGATCTCCCCTGTTCTGTTCACTCGACACAGACAACTGTCGTAGCAGCTAGGAGACCGTCAATTTAATCAAATACAGTGATGACACAGCTATCGTCGACTTATCCAGCTCTGATCAAGTGTGTGCGTGTGCTGTAGCTGATTTCACAGTGTGGTGCGGGAATCATTTCCTTGATCTGAATGTTTATAAAACTGAAGAACTCAAAATAGATTTTAGGAAGAATCCTACTCTTCCCAAGGGCCTATTCATCAATGGAGAGTGTGAGGAGAGTAGAGGAGTACAAGTATCTCGGCACCATCATTGATGCCAAGCTCACGTTTGGTCAAAGTACAGCAGTAATTAAAAGAAAGTGCCAGCAAAAGGTGTATTTCTTATGCAAGCTCAGGTCACTCAGCGTCAGCACACATGTTGTACAAACCTTCTATAGACGTTACATCGAAAGCTCTATTACATTTGGGTTTCTTGTATGGCGGCTTGAATGTTGTGCATCACAACAACTCTGACGCGGACCATCAGGGTGGGCGAAAAGCAGACCAGTCTAGATAGGGGATCTGTACAGGCAATGGGCAGAGGGAAATGGAAGGAAGGCCTCCTTAGGCCCCGAACATCCCCTGTTTCCGTGCTATAAACTACTTCCTTCTGGCTGCCGCTTTCAACTCCCCAACTGTAAACTGAATCGGCAGTTGAAACTCATTTGTTCCCTCGTCAATTAGACTAATGAATGAGTAACTGTCCTTCGTTCCCCCCATCTCTGCCAGTCTTCCCTGCCAGTCTCACACTAAGTGAGCCCGAGATGATTTGTGATGTGTGAGATGATTTAACTTTTGTAACTTATTTAACATATTTTAATTTATTTAACCAATATAACTGTTATTACTATTTTTTTATTTTTATGTTGCATGTACATTTGTTTTATTTGTTTTAATATGCTGCTACACTCCAAATGTATACATGTGTAACACTTAAATTGGCTTAGTGCTGAAAAACTTAAAAGCTTTGGGCATATCTTGTGACTAATGAATGTTTACTTGTGCTCAATGAAAACTGTCTGTGCTCCAGGTAATGGTGGTAGTTTCTCTTCAATGCGGGATAAAAAAACGTGTTATCGGTTATCTTTCCCAACCAAACATGCATATCATACAAGCTGATGAACTGGGTGGTCTTACTCTTACCTACCCATTCCATGCCCATACAAACTGTGTACGTCACATTCCATGTCTGGGCCTATCTAGTATCTCTCAATGGCCAACCTACTGGATTATATGGCCCTTATAACATAGTTTCTTATCATTCAGACTGCAATTACACATCTTTTTATGTCTTGGACGGATTTCTATATTACCTGTTTTTTAGTTTTATTTTATTTTAATTATCTAACAATGTTAGCATATACATTATTGTTTCTCGGGCCTTGAAATGCTGCAATCTAAGGCGATATGGCTAGATACTTTGCAATCATTCAAATTTCTAAATACCAACATGGCTACCAGATGCCAGCATAACAAATAACAACTTTGCTGAGGTCTGCCTTTAATTGAGATTTAACAATGAGTTGAATAGCTTCTTTTCACCAGGTATTAACTAGTGCATCTCTGGACTCTCAGGTCCTGGTTAATCTACAGGTGGACTATAAGCTACAGAATGCGACATCGGACCTGTCTTAGCTAACAGAACATTATGTGCATATAATATTATGTATTCTCTCAAGCCAGAGGCTGCTGAATACAAGTGCCCCAGGCATATTGTGTCAAATCACCTATAACCAAATAGTTTGCCAATAGTAGGATGGATTAATCCTGGTAGCTAGTTTTTTCTTGGAATCACTATTTGCTGTTGCCCTATGTTGGGCATCAAGAACAACGAAAACAGTCAGTGGAACATATAGATACACCTGACATACTACGGTGGACAGATTGAGCGCATCCAGCATCAAATAGAACATAGATATACCTGACATACTTTGATACTACGTTGGACAGATTGAGCGCATCCAGCACCAAATAGAACATAGATACACCTGACATACTATGATACTACGGTGGACAGATTGAGCGCATCCATCACCAAATAGAACATAGATATACCTGACATACTATGATACTACGGTGGACAGATTGAGCGCATCCATCACCAAATAGAACATAGATATACCTGACATACTATGATACTACGGTGGACAGATTGAGCGCATCCAGCACCAAATAGAACATAGATATACCTGACATACTATGATACTACGTTGGACAGATTGAGCGCATCCAGCACCAAATAGAACATAGATACACCTGACATACTATGATACTACGGTGGACAGATTGAGCGCATCCAGCACCAAATAGAACATAGATACATCTGACATATTATGATACTACGGTGGACAGATTGAGCGCATCCAGCACCAAATAGAACATATAGATATACCTGACATACTACGGTGGACAGATTGAGTGCATCCAGCACCAAATAGAACATATAGATATACCTGACATACTACGGTGGACAGATTGAGCGCATCCAGCACCAAACAGAACATATAGATATACCTGACATACTACGGTGGACAGATTGAGTGCATCCAGCACCAAATAGAACATATAGATATACCTGACATACTACGGTGGACAGATTGAGTGCATCCAGCACCAAATAGAACATATAGATATACCTGACATACTACGGTGGACAGATTGAGCGCATCCAGCACCAAATAGAACATATAGATATGCCTGACATACTATGATGGACAGATTGAGCGCATCCAGCACCAAATAGAACATAGATACACCTGACATACTATGATACTACGGTGGACAGATTGAGCGCATCCAGCACCAAATAGAACATAGATACACCTGACATACTATGATACTACGGTGGACAGATTGAGCGCATCCAGCACCAAATAGAACATATAGATTTACCTGACATACTACGGTGGACAGATTGAGTGCATCCAGCACCAAATAGAACATATAGATATACCTGACATACTACGGTGGACAGATTGAGTGCATCCAGCACCAAATAGAACATATAGATATACCTGACATACTACGGTGGACAGATGGAGTGCATCCAGCACCAAATAGAACATATAGATATACCTGACATACTACGGTGGACAGATCGAGTGCATCCAGCACCAAATAGAACATATAGATATACCTGACATACTACGGTGGACAGATTGAGCGCATCCAGCACCAAACAGAACATAGATATCCCTGACATACTACGGTGGATAGATTGAGTGCATCCAGCACCAAATAGAACATATAGATATACCTGACATACTACGGTGGACAGATCGAGTGCATCCAGCACCAAATAGAACATATAGATATACCTGACATACTACGGTGGACAGATTGAGCGCATCCAGCACCAAACAGAACATATAGATATACCTGACATACTACGGTGGACAGATTGAGTGCATCCAGCACCAAATAGAACATATAGATATACCTGACATACTACGGTGGACAGATCGAATGCATCCAGCACCAAATAGAACATACAGATATACCTGACATACTACGGTGGACAGATTGAGCGCATCCAGCACCAAACAGAACATATAGATATACCTGACATACTACGATGGACAGATTGAGCGCATCCAGCACCAAATAGAACATATAGATATACCTGACATACTACGATGGACAGATTGAGCGCATCCGGCACCAAATAGAACATATAGACAGCGTTCGAAATAGCACTTGTCCGTTTGTCCGGGACAAGTGATTTTTGGCCCGGACAAGTAAAATGACTCTACATGGTATCCGGTGGACAAGTGAAAATTTACAGTAAATAGTGATGCGTGCAACATTGCAAACTTTTTATTTTAGGAAATTCAAACGTAAAAGTAGTTCGCTAACAATCTCGCGCATTGCAATTTTGTTAGTGTGTCGGCGTCTTGTCGTTCCGCCGCCAGTGTGTTATACACGTCAACGTTCGACCGAGTTTTAGTGCCTGTGCTAACAGGGTCATCCGCTGAGCGCACCGACCTAGCTCTGTCATACGCATAGGATAGACTCCGCATCAGCCACCGTTGATCGAGGCTGCATTTCACAAAATCGTAAATCGTTCAGTTTGGCTGATGTACAACTTGCTTCCACTAACGGATCATATTTGATGAAATTTTGAAATAGTACACTGTGTATCGCTACCTGTTATTTGAATAATTATATAGTTTTAACCACTATTATGCCTAACCCACGTGGACTCGGCAGTTTTCCAATCCAAGTCATCGAACGTCCGATCCAGATTGGTGACAATTTTCAAAACTTGTAACTGGCTGTCTGGTAAATCTATGGTGGTGGTTGATAAACGGAATATTAGTGAAATTTCAGAAGTGTTGTATCTATGTAACATTTATTTTAACCATAAATTGTGAGTTTTCGAAGCCGAATTATGCAAAACGTGCGGCCGGGGACAGAGTGTCAACCGCCGTTGATATGTTGGCTTCCGCCAACTACGGCAGTCTGCGCGCGGCAGCAACGTTACGACGTAAATAAATCTAAAAATTATATTCCGCCTGGTAAATGTAATTCGGGCACAGATTGAGCGCATCCAGCACCAAACAGAACATATAGATATACCTGACATACTACGGTGGACAGATTGAGTGCATCCAGCACCAAATAGAACATATAGATATACCTGACATACTACGGTGGACAGATTGAGTGCATCCAGCACCAAATAGAACATATAGATATACCTGACATACTACGGTGGACAGATTGAGTGCATCCAGCACCAAATAGAACATATAGATATACCTGACATACTACGGTGGACAGATTGAGTGCATCCAGCACCAAATAGAACATATAGATATACCTGACTTACTACGGTGGACAGATTGAGTGCATCCAGCACCAAATAGAACATATAGATATACCTGACATACTACGGTGGACAGATTGAGTGCATCCAGCACCAAATAGAACATATAGATATACCTGACATACTACGGTGGACAGATTGAGTGCATCCAGCACCAAATAGAACATATAGATATACCTGACATACTACGGTGGACAGATTGAGTGCATCCAGCACCAAATAGAACATATAGATATACCTGACATACTACGGTGGACAGATTAAGCGCATCCAGCACCAAACAGAACATATAGATATACCTGACATACTACGGTGGACAGATTGAGTGCATCCAGCACCAAATAGAACATATAGATATACCTGACATACTACGGTGGACAGATTGAGCGCATCCAGCACCAAATAGAACATATATATATACCTGACATACTACGGTGGACAGATTGAGTGCATCCAGCACCAAATAGAACATATATATATATACCTGACATACTACTGTGGACAGATTGAGTGCATCCAGCACCAAATAGAACATATAGATATACCTGACATACTACGGTGGACAGATTGAGCGCATCCAGCACCAAATAGAACATATATATATACCTGACATACTACTGTGGACAGATTGAGTGCATCCAGCACCACATAGAAATTACAGGAAACAAACCTAAGCAGCTGTTCGATCTTCCGCCTGCTCTTTGTTTATCCATTACGGCATTAACCAATCAAATTACCTGCTTTCTGATTTAGTCAATTTGGGTGTCGGGCATCACTGCACATTTCAACAGTTCGATATGCGAGGAGAATAAAATACTGATGTACTCAGCACACCTTGGCTCGCAAGGATGCATGTACATGACCCTAAACTGAGTAGAGAGACTGGAGGAGGTTATGAGTTGACAGTCTCAACATGACGGCCACAACAGACAGCACCAAAAAAAGACTGCTACCAATAATTTTTTACAGGCTCCCGTAAACAGGAATACACAGGCACTTGCTTCTGTTTAATGCATCACATCACTAACATATCAATTCCACACTGATCAATACACACGCCTCGTAATTCATAATATGAAAGCATCATTATGTCAGCTAGGTCAGTCGTCACCGTTTGCCTGTTCACAATACGCGCTAATTTTAGCATAATTCAGAGAATACGACACAGGTTTTGTCAGTAGACTGCTGGCATCTTGATTCACACAACTGTTTCATTGACTGGCATGTTAGCTCAAAGGTGGAGCATGTTACAACAAGACACCCAGAGCTTTGACCTGTCAAGCCACTGTTTCATAGAAATGTTGCACAAGTTGTCAGCATGTTACTGCAAGTTTTTTTTTCTTGTCTCATTTTAGAATAATTTCAAGAATGAAATGCTATGCTAGGTCATTTGTGAAAATATGTTATTTAGTTTTGATGAATTTGTCGATTGGAAAAACTACAAAATTAGTCTTGTTTGGGCCAAATACAGAATAAAGTGATTCTGTTCTACAAACAACATAAATATTGCAATTTAGGCATTCACACTTTCACAAGTTATGGGATCTAAAAAGTAAATTATTTCTGTGAGTTTCACAAACTTTAACAACACATTTTTTTTATGAAACAAACTATGCATGTAATGTAAATGAGGGAGTTTTAACACTAAGAAATACAAATTATGTAAATAAAATGGCATGGTTGACCTTTCCCTTTTGACAGTGTTCCCTTCTCTCAGTCGCTGTACATAATCATCTAGATAACACTGGTTACATGGATGATGGAGAACAGGCTTGCAAATTCCCGCTTTGATGTTCTGTACAGGGTTTGCAATGAGTCTGCATGATTAACAATTATCCTACTTAGGAACAAATGATTCCTGTACAACTTTAACAGACACACTTGAGTGTCACTACCTGGTAAACGAGTCAAAATTGTAGACCTCACAACCATCAACAGCATTTTACAATTAAGAATAAAAATAAGATGTCTACATTTCCATTTTGATTCCATTATGGACTATCAGCAGCCAATAACATTAACATTTTCAATCACAACTTCAATCTCTTGCTGGTGTTGCGGCCTTAGATTATGCAGTCTCAACATATCTGCATACATAAGTGCATGTAGGCGGGTTATAAATTTAGCACTTTTCTTGTACTGGAAAATCTGTTTCCCTGCTCTAACATCTATTAAAACACCAAGCTTCTCAATGAGTTTTACATGCAGCTATAAAGAAATGTGTGTAGACAAATTGGGCCAGTGTGATAAGACATCTACTACTACTAGCACCGTTACAGAGCATTCACCTACACCACATGCCTCAATTCAGACCCAACACCCAGACACAAAGGTCAACTAGACGGCCCTACATTTAGCAGCTGACCGTGACCTTCATACAAGAGAGTCTGAGGCTTGAGGGACCTTACCAAAAGGGACAGGTAATTATGAAACTGGAAACTGCAACGGATACGTTAATAATTGCTTCCATTGCTGCTACGCACGTGGCATTTACATGTGTAAGAACAGCTTCTGCAGCCAGAGAGATGTAGCAAAGATGGCTGTGTCCAGTGCCAAGTAGATCAGGTGCGACAGAACGCAGAACAAGCCCGGTTGAGTGGTCATTAAATGTATATGTGCAAACCGTGCATTGATGAATGGACATCTATGTATTAAAGACACCATTCTGTGATACCAGACAAAATTAATCCCAGCGATTGCAACAAGAAAGCAAACTACATAATTAACTGATATGGGCATTGGATGCATGAAACATTGTTGAAGATGTCACAATGTTGATGTCTATGACAGATGATGAGATTTCTCCATACAGTAATTCATTCAGGTGCTTTCCACACATCCACAACGCAATCAATATGACGGCTTACCACAGACAAACATATATAGCGCCACAGACATTGCGTTGCAATCAAGCCAGTATTGGTATCTGCAACGTATCAATCAAGACCAAGTTCAAAACCATACATGTCTTCATTGATGGTCTTACTCTTAGGTTCTATCTTTGCATTCATCTCAAGATACTGGGTGAACCTAGGATTCGCCAATCAAGGAAACAACCCTAAGTGATCTAAGTTCATCTAACGGAGGGGGTGGGGCACATAGCCAAATATGGCTATGCATTCATGGTTATACTTCAACTACCAATGTCTGAGAACTACTGGTACTGTCTAAAATCTGTTTTGCTTTTTCGTAATTTTTATAAGTTGTTTTTAATAATTAATGTTCTAATATGTATTTTGTTACAGATTGTGAGGCCTACAAATAATAATTAAATATTATCTAGATCTTTTATGGGCTTTTCCATCATTGATCATTGTTATTAATTAACTATATGGGAGGCTTGTTTCTTAATAATATATATATATATATATTTCTAGGACCAACATGCACAACTGTACAGTTCTGGTAAAACAAATTAATAACAATAATAATTCTTTAACTATACAGGGCTATAGCCCTGTATATTCCTACAATTAATAACAATATATTAATATCTAGACAGTAATGTGTAAGTAAAGTTAAATAATTATTATAGTTAGTAATTTGTTTTACCAGAACTGTACAGTTGTGCATGCTGGTCCTAGAAATGTACACCACACACACATGTAATTTAATATTTATTCCTGGAATACCCATATAATTTATATACATATAAAAAGTCGGCTGTAATCAGGCGTGATCTGATTATTTCATACGGCTGACAACCATCACACCAGGGCAATCCAATCACCATAAACAGCACCAGGCTATCACAATAAGAAACAGACCAGACTGGAGCAATTTTGTTCCTTAAAACTTCTGTGTATTTTATTAAATAATTAATTAACTAAGATACATTTTTTCTTAGTGTATTTAGCCTTGTATTTCAGTTCTTTCCCCAGACGCACAATTCTTCAAAAATGAAATATCTAATCTGGATTGCAAAAAAAGAACAAGTGAATAACTGACCAGTTTAATTACATTACAATACATTACCAAAATATGCCATTTTCGTCAGCTATTCTATTGGCCTATTGTAAATTTAAATATATTAAACTGGCACATATTGAAACACACAAAGAAATAAAGCAATACAAATTTAATTACACTCGAATGCTCTTAATTAATTGCCTAACCTAACAGTTTCCAACTAATGACTAAATCTATGTTACAGCTTCTTGTCATTCAGACATTTCATTATCAGTATTACCCTGAGTGATATAAACACCTAGATTAGACGAAGTATTGTAATACTTTATCTTAGCAACTCCAAAACAAGAGACCACCTTCCACCAGTGGAGTATAGATGGGTCCTGGGACTCATCACAGGCTTTTTGGATCATTACAGCCGACTACAAGAATGTTGAGAGTAGTTATAAAAAGCTGTAGTCTGTACCACTGCCATGAGTTACCTGCTCCCTCTGAAGACCACGAGGCTTCTGAACCCAGTCTAGGTGCACTGGCAGCAGGCTGTGCACGTACACTGGCATTGTTTATTGTTTTGCTACAGTGTGTATGCCTTTAATTAAATAAATCCAAAATAGTTATAAATGTCTACATGCTCCTTGTGTTGTGCATTTAAAAGTTCTGTATCACAGTGTTCTTTATCATGTACTGTCATATATTTTGAAATAGTGTCCTATTAAATTTATCTCCTTAGGGCCGTCAATTCAATTTTTGCATGTTTTGTTTCTGGCATATTTCAAAAATATTCAAACAGAAACTTCTGCATTCAATATTGACTAAGACATGCTAGTTCATGAGCGCAAATGTGTTCTATTGATTATTCTAGCAAAAATACATTCTTTTATAAAAATTGAAACCTTTAACCAAAAAACAGGTGAACAGCAGTCTAACCATTCACGCATTGCACTACTGGTGAACATGTTAAAACAACTGAGGAAGAAGTTTTATGTGCACAAAGACTGTATATTTTTAATATTAATAATTGATTTAACATGATATTTAAACACATTTTCATAATAAATTTTTGTGTTTCACTAAACTTGAAAAAGGATCACAACACTGACACAATGCTGGTCTTACTGTGACGCTAATCATATCAGTTAACATTAAAAAATCACTGTTTCTTTACACATTTCCTTGTGGCAGATTTTCATGCTCACTTAGACTAAAAAAGCACATACCAACTATATAAAACCAAATAGGACACTATTTCAATAAAATTATAACCAGGAAGAATGTAATAATTCTGCTCAAGCAGGCAGATTTATAGATTGACAGAAACTGACTCTGAATCTATGCCAGACATCAGAATGCACAACATGTTATGATCATCTGGCTAGCATATCATTATAATCACTGTATATTTTTAACATATGTTTCTTACGACATGTACACAAATTAGACAAAATTATTATCTTACATAAATGCTGTGTTAGTATTCCTACTGCACTTGATTAGATCCAGTTTTTAAGTACAGTCATGCATCACTTGTGAGAGATATTTAACATCAGCAATAGCATATGTCATTAACGGTGAGTTCCACTCCCAAGATGTTGTACTTGTAAGCGTGACACGTTTTGTGCACATGCGTTGTAATTGCATGTTTCGGCATGTAACTGGCACAGAGCTGAACTTTGAAAGGTCAACCAGGGTACAAGTCCCTTGTACAGTTCACCCCTTATATGTCCCACCCTGTGTTGACTGATAGACTTTGGTAGAGATCAAAGCACTTCACACTTTCCACTGTGCAGGCCTGACATGTTCATTCATTCAAACGCAAAGTCAACATCTTTAGGTGCTTTCAACTATGCATGCACTGCCTTCAATGCATTTAGGTTTGGACAAGTTATCCTTGCAATACATCACTGTGTCTATTGGCTAAGTAAATTGGAGCAACAGGCATGGATAACAAAAAAGACCACAATTTGTACTGAGCTAGGATTGAACATCAGGCTCAAAGATTGAGAGAGAGCACCGCTGTAGCACCAGTTGTGATAAGATGCATGTGTTGTTATTTCAGTGTTAGTGTTAACTGTTAATCCTGACCAATAGATCTTCATTAGTTAGCATACAAGAAACACACTGAGTACTGCACCATTGCATCTGACATATTATAATAATTTAATTAATAATTTATTTATTCAAAAAGACTGGAGTTATGTCCAGTATAAGTTGTACCTCTCGAAATGAATTACTGATTTGTCTTCAACTTTTAACACAATAAGTAACTCATGTTTACATTTTTGAAAAGTAGTTACCATGTAAGCATTATAACAATAATTAATTATTAATTAAAACCAAATTTCGTAAAACGCAACATTTCAAAGTTTACCGGTTTACCTGTCTTGCTGCATTGTGAGCATGACATTTTACTTATTGTCTGAACTCAATTCAGAGTTCTGCAAACAATTTAACAAAATATTCAGTGCAAGTGTGCAACTGACAATTAACAGACATATTAACAGAATGTTTATGTCAATCACTGCTTGTTATTTTTATGTTTAAGCAAGTGTGATACCATGATTAGTACATCTAGATATATAACTATATGCCTTTGTTTCTTTATAAAATTACCCGCACTTTTCCCAAAAAATTATTATAATATTGTCCATATTGCACCATTTGTCGAACATATTAATCATAGTTAAAAATCACAACACAACTTCATTCAATAGCTTAATGAAAACATTCAACCCAGGTCAAGATCAAAGAGAACATGTTAATTACTCTGTCAATAAAGCCACCAATACACATTCGATCTGTTTAGTGTCAGCCTGGCACTGGCTAAGGCCTAAGCCTGGAGCTATGGCCTATGGCTATTTCTATGCCATTCCATTCTTTGATTTTACTGGTTTTGGTTAATTGTTATGTGATGTCAAGTACGTGAAATGATGGTCATGATAGCTAACACCAATACCCACCACAATTGGATGTGTTTAAAATCAAAACAAACGTGCCCTCTGAACTTTAACGGCAGTATATCGCAGGCAAAGCTAGTATGCTAACAAGTGCTGCGGTACCTGAGGCTGAGTACAAAGGCAGGAAGCGAACTGTCACATCCACACTCGCTCGCGGGTGATAGCGGTGGTTGAACCCGCCGCAGATGGCACGTTATTCCATCAAATAACAGACATATTCACAAGAATACAACTGGTTACTGAAGTGTCTTACCATGGCGTGTTTTCTGGCTGGTCAGATTTTGTAGATCTGCGACGACTACGAGGCGACTCCAACATTACACGGCCCTGTACACCCCGCGAGCGCAGAGTCGGTATAGATGGTTTGATTGGCATTTTACATACTCCATTCAATTTAACGATACAACCCACTTTTGTCACTTTTCCCTCGATCGATCTGCTCGATTTTTCACCACACAGACAGTGACGATTTACTCCATTTTTTCTACACATCTCTGCGACGGTTGACCAGGCTTTGTCAGAGGAATCATCGTTCTCGTGGACGCTATTATCTCCCTGCACGCTACCGACAGCCTCCATCTTGCACGCCTTCTTTCTGACGTCATCAATGTTTGAGCCCACGATTCAGTGATTCACCAGAATATGAGGGATTCCCCAATCAAAATGGCAGGAATCCCGCGAAACAGCATGTGGGCTGTCAAAACACAGGCTTTTCTTTACGTTTCCGTTAAGCTAGAAGGAGTTTAGTATGTAAGTATGATACATTTTAGATGTTGTTATATAGGAGTTTACTTTAATTATCATATGCGTACAAATGCATAGTTAGCCGGCATAGTTTTTGGTTTGATTTTGAAAATGTGATTGGATTATCAAAGCTTACTGTTAGTTGTCACGCTTGAACGATTTGATTACTCGACGCCATGTCGTGTGAACTTCCGGTAATTATATGCATTCCGCTAGGTGGCACCGTTAGCGTCAAAAGAAAACAAACACACGTGACTCGGCGTTTTGTTGTTGTTTATTCCAGATCTAAACGCTCATCAACGACAGTTCAACATATTACCAGCACTACTGCCACTAGTCTAGTCACTCGAGTCTAGACTAGAGTCTAGGCTGGACTGGAGTTGCATAGCCCGGGCCTAGGCAGTAGCCCAGTATAATACAGCTAGTACACTTGGCAGCCTAGCTTTGCCTTTGGGGTTCGTGATGTCATGACAGTTACTTATTAAAATGAAGTAATTGACCAAACCGTACGCGTATACACAGTTATAATATAATAAGTTATTACTTGGTCATTGGTGAACGCAATGTGACTGATATTGTGTCTTGAAATGTGACACCATCGTTTGTATCAGAGCAGTCTGAAGAATGCAAGGTTAACAATCAAGTGCTGAACCAACAAGTATTAGGTCTGGATCTGGACCTGCGGCAACAACCAAATATTATTGCTATCACATTCGTGTTTATAAAGTATCCCATTTACTTAGCAACAATATTGGAACAGCATTGTTTTTCAAAACAGAATAGATAATCCTCCAATGAAATTATATTAAAAACCTAGATTTCTTTTGTTTACTACAATCATTTTGTCAGGGCTCAAAACTGTGAGCTGTAGGTCGCCATAGGCAACTAAAAAATCACATGGCGAGTAGAAATAAATATGCAGGAGCCAACTGGCGACTTGTGTCTTTTGGTGCCTCAGTTTATAGATTGTTGTCAGCGACTATAAACTACCTGTTGGCGAGCACCCAGAATGCAACCTATGCCTATGACGAATCATTTTTTTATATTTACTTATTAAACTTCACCATACAACAATTGACATAAACCCCAAAATTGTATGCACTTTCACCACCGAATCCTCGAACACGTGGCTCCATCTGGTGACTAGTATACATGTCATCATGTCATATCCCAACAACGTACTACTGGAATTTTTCGTGACAGCAAAGTACATGTCGACAAGCATGTGGGTTTATGTAGTACACTTTAATATCATTCGGTTGTGTCATTTGCAAACGTTTTAATTAGATGTACATATAATAATGTTTTGTTCAGTCCCCCAGCCATCAGTGCATTCTATTAATATTATAAGTATTATTATGACGTCTCCGCCAATCAGAGATTGCTCTCCTTGGCAAAACTCGTTGGCGAATAAAATTCCCACACGACCAAGACAAGCATCTAGATCTGTAGCACATGTGTTCAATGTTGTTGAAGCAAACTGTTAGAAAAGTCATCTTGAGTAAAGTACTTACAAAAATATACTGGTGAAATCTAAATCTCATAAAAGACGCCAATGTCAGAAACTGATGAACGTTCTTCACTGTCGGCATCAACTCTGGATCAATTGATCTGCATCTCAGCTGTGTGGTCTCCCGTCAAAGACTGAGCCCCGGCTTGCGGTGAATCAGTGGCTCTCCGGGGAGAGGCCCAGGAGGGGTACATATGTGAAGTGGCCTCAGGCTCAGGATAGTGACACTGCAGCTTCAGGACAGTGATAGTCACAACACAGCGGGATTAAAGCGGCAGTTGTGATACACTGTTGCCGATTATGATTCTACGCATAGTGTTAGCTGTTTACAAGATATCACATTTTGAATCAATAAATTAATGAAACGCTTGCAAAAGGTGACATGTTGTGAGCCACTATTACAGTAGTGCGGTACAGGTGCATAAATTTGAGCTGAGAAAAAATATTACTGATTCTGACGACCATGATTATTACATAGTAGCAACAACACAGGTAGTAGGTTTAGACAACTGAAAGCGACACATTGTGGCACCATTACTAATTAAATTTTTGGTATAATTTGATGTTACCTCCAACACTAACAACAATGAAATTGGCACCGCCAACAAGTTTCGCTTTCTCTTTTCTCATCACAGCATGGCGATTATTATTTTGAGGTAGCAGCATGTTGTGTTCTTATATTCAGTTTGTTTCCATTGCATTGGATTGCACAACAAATATATTTTGTTGCACAATGTTGTCATAAGCGAATTGTAGCTGGGATGTATAGCCAAGGTTTGCCTCCCGCTTTAAATGTAATCCTGGCAAATCATGGCATTGATCTACACTGTAATATGTTGCGTAGTGTTCATTAAAAGTTGTGGATTCATGTTGTATTTGATTTGATTTATATGTGCATTACTAGTGAGAACCCGTGGTACTGTGATGCCAGTGATATTAAAAAAAGTGTAATCCTGGGCATGTGAAGTGGGCAATTGGCTTAGTATTGGCATAGTCTATTGTTCAATCCATGTAAAACACTTTTTATGTTGTAGAAGCATAATTAGATAATTTGAATATACTTTTAAGATTTGTATGAATTTGTTAAAGCATAGATGCAATTACAGCATTGCAAATAATATTCTTACAAATCCTATAGTAATTTTAATAGTATATTTAAATGTTATGATTATGCTTCTACACCATACGCACTTGTATACAAGATCCCTTAGATACAACCATAATGCTTAATTTCATACATTGCCTAGTATTTCAGAATTGTCCAGATGGAGAACCCACCTAACTCACAGTTGGCTCCTGAAATGTTTACCTAATTTTGAGCCCTGTTTGTGAGTTGTAGATTGGACATGGACGATTGGTTGGGACTGGATTTATCCAATTTACCCGAGTACATACCAATAGTCAACTCCGGACAACCAGGTTTTTAAAATTGTGTACACTGTTATTTGCACAATATTCTATCATATTGATCCTGATAGAAGCACACAGCCTAGTCTAAGCTCACACCCTTTTTCCATTAGTGAAACATGCATAAAAACATAGATTTGTTTAGATGGCTGCTACTGGCAGCACCTTGTAAATCATTCATGGTGTGTGTGTGGTGTGGAATGGCATGGAGTGGCGTCACAGAACATGGCATGGTGTGGCGTGGCGTGGCGTGGCGTGGCGTGGCGTGGCGTGGCGTGGCGTGGCGTGGCGTGGCGTGGCGTGGCGTGGCGTGGCGTGGCGTGGCGTGTGGTGTGGTGTGGTGTCGGGTGTGTGAGACTTAACTGCAAAGTTTTGTGTTAATTATTGTCATGTGTCGATGGTGGACAGTTTGGTAAATGTGCTGAATCTGATAAGTGTTGCCTGATGCCATTTTTTTTAGAAACTAATGCACCGAAGCTGCACTGAGCGTCTGTTGGGAATTTGATTAAATATGGTAGTTTGAAATTGTATGTATATATATATATATGTGTATATATATATATATATATATATATGTACATATATATATATATATATACAATGGAACTATTGGCAGAATTTTGGAGGCAGATGGGGCATGGTACCCACTTTTAAGACAACTAATTCAGTGAACATCCTGCTAATGATTACCACCCTTGGCTGATTCTTGGAAAGTTGGCATTACCTTAAGTCAGATCTAATATATGCCTTATGTGCCACATGGCACGAAGAGGATAAATAATATATGCATCTTTTTCTCACCAGGGGGCGAGTCTGTCCTCCACAGACGAGTGGGCGCAGTTCACGAGTCTGTCGATAATGGCGACGACGATGGTACGAGCAACGACTCATCATCTGTCTATTCAACATCGAGTACATCGGGCATCTCGTACAGCGAGGACTCCACGGAGCTCCTCGAGAAACCGGCTCAATCCAGTTCATCAGACGACGACAATATGGTCCCTGCGTGGTTCAGGAAGGGACCGTATATGTACAACGGGCGCACATTCGTTGTCTCCATACCGGGTCTTCTCTTGGTGCTCGCTGTTGGCGGTGAAACGTACGTTTTTTAGGGAGCATTCATGAATCATTAATGTCTACACCGGGCAAAGTAAATGTTGTGGACTCACCAGCTCTAGAAAAGAAAAACTTTATTAATAAACCATGCAATAGGACTTGTGATCAGAGTTATAGCAAAAGCAAATTATGATGGTGAACCGAAGTAGACAGCTTTGGCGATGCGAAGACACCTACTGGATTATACATACATATAGATACCAGGTATATGTATAATATATTGATATTATTTATTGATTCACACAATGGATCCTCACTATTAAGATCACCCATGTGTCTGGGCGAGTGTGACCAGAATAGTGAGATGTCCATATTAATGGGACTAACTGTATATGGAAGTAATTTGGGACTATGATAGGGCGACCTTATTTGGGAGGTGGCTGTATTACCAACGTAACCATTATGCAAGGTTTGACTGAATTTATTTTGTTCTCGCAGCCTGCTGACGGTGATAACATGTGGTGGTCTGGTTGTCCACCTCTGTCTGAGGTCTGGCAACAAGTCAAGGTCAGTAGGTCATCTGGTGTGGTTCCTATGGCAACAGTCTATCATGCTTTTCATTCCCAACGTTGAAACAAACATTGGAACGAGGACTTTTTTTGGTTGTTGCACACAAACTCTTAGAATTCGCAACCTGTCAGTGTTGTTTCAGTAGGAAATATACCAAAGTAGGAAATATACTAGAACTAATGTCAGGCCAAATATGACCGACATGTAACCATTTCTGACAGTTTTCAAATCTTGATCAACACTATTGCTATGAATTATCTTTTTAAATATACATAATAATAGTTATATAGTAAAGTAAAAAATTACAGAACATACCCCTGGATAATAATTTATTTATAAACAGCTTACATAGCAACTGTAGTGAACAACTTGTAATCCATCATATGCATATTAAAAACATTGTAACGGTATATCATTAAAAGCATGAACAGCCATGATATTATTTGTTTTTCATGTTTTAATACTCCTACATATTAGCTTTAAATTCACAGGGATTTTCAATACTTCCCCATCCATTTTGTAGCACCTTAAAGCCAGTGTATTCTACAATAGAAGGATTGAACTAACTCTGATATTTTGCAGGTCCCTCATGGCCTATGTTGCTGCGTTCATCTGTGTTCAAATGATTGTTTTATACTCCGTCGTACCGTTGTTGTGGTAAGTCTTCTTCATTTGTAGGATGTATGTGGTGCCACCTAGTTAATACTAAAATAAACCTGATGACAATATATTGTTCTTGCAACAGAAATAGTCCGGAGATATCTTAATGTTGCAGTCAGTCCACCATAATTCATGCCATCTTGTCCAGCCATTTGCTAACTCTCAAACAAACCTGAATGTGTTTAGTGACTTGTGCTATTGTTTGCATACATTTTGGTGGACATTCTTTGAAATATAGAGCAATAGATTGTTATCATTCTTGACGACATTAATATGGCTTATTGATTTTGATATTGATTAACCTTTTTGTATTGATGTGCCTCTAACTTTGGTTTCTGAGGATTTAGGCGCAAAAGAAGTTATCTTATTATTATTATTATTATTAAAGATGATAATCATTATCATCATTGTGCAGCTGTAGTGTCCCATGGTTGGACGAAGGCCTCAGCATGTTGTTTCCAAATCTGCCTGTCTTACGCTATCCTCTGTCAGATGGTGCCCTTCCAGTTCGTCTCTTCACCGTCTCGCCAGTCTTCCTCTAGATTGGTTCCCTTCATAAGGTCTCCAGGTTGTAATACACGATGTCCATCGGTTATCTCGTAGTCTGCTGATGTGCCCTGCCCAGGTCCACTTCTGTCTTCTGATTCATTCTATCACGTCTATGATCTTTGTCTTCTGCCTTACCCAGATGTTTGTTTTTCTCTCCCGATATGTGATGTTTAACATACTTCTTTCAATCTTTGTATGTGCGGCTGCTAGCTTGTTCTTTGCCTGTATGGTGAGTGCCCATGTTTCCGCGCTGTTTGTCATCGCTGGAAGTACGCATAAGTTTTAGATTTGTCTCTTCAAGCAGGTTCCAAAGTTACCCTCGAAGAAGTCGAGGTGTTTGGTGAATGCTGTCCAGGTGACGGTGATTCTTCTTTGAATCTCCTTGTCTTGGTTTTTGTCTCTGATACTGTATCGCTGTCCCAGATAGACGTAGCTTTCAAAGTTCTCTATCTGCGTGGTGTTGGTATATGTTGGTGTGTCATTTTCTAGCATCACTTTTGTCGTCGAAATGTTCATCTTCAGATCTTGTTTTTCACTTTCATCAGCTAGCTCCTGCAGCATGTTTTGTAGTTCTTGCAGTGTAGTAGCACATATGAGTATGTCATCGGCGAAGCGAAGATGACTGAGATGTTCTCCATCTATCCTCAATCCTCTGGTTTCCCAGATCAGTCTTCGGAATATGCTTTTGAGTGTTACCGTGAACAGCTTGGGTGATATGGTGTCACCCTGTCGTACTCCTCTCTTGTTGTTGATCTTGTTGCTCTTTTTGTGTAGGTAGACTGTCACCGAGCTGTTAGTGTAGATGTCTTTCAGGAGTTCAATGTACACATCTTCTATCCCCTGTTCTTGAAGGGAGCAGTATTGCTTGAGTTTGCACCAAGTCGAAAGCCTTCTCGTAGTCAACGAAAGCGATGCGAGCGGTATATTATATTCTTGGCATTTCTCTTTCAGTTGGTTTACGACATTTATGTGGTCTGTCGTTGAGTACCTGCTTCTGAATCCTGCTTGCTCTCGTGGTTGGTTTTCGTCGAGTGTCTTCTCTAGCGTATTCGTTAGTATATTTGTAAGTATTTTGTAGATGTTTGATAACAGACACATCAGTCTGTAGTTCTTTAAGTCTTTCTTATTTCCATTCTTGAAGATTATCACCATCTTTGCGTTCTTCCATGTGGTGGGTATTCGTCTTTCTGATAAGCATTTAGTATACAGCTTAGCCAGTGTCTTCGAGATGGTATCTTCTCTTGCTTTTAATGTTTACATGGTCATTGCCTGATGTCTTCCCATTCTTCATATCCCTTAGTGATGCTTCCACATCCAATGGTGTTATCTCGGTACCTCTTTCGCGTCGGTGTGAATTATGATACTCTGTTCACTGTCATATAGCTCGGTGTAGAATTCCTCTGTTCGTTCCATGATCATATCTTGGTCTTGTATTTCTCTACCCTGGTTGTCCAGAAGTGTAATCAGTCTGTCTCTGCCTAGTGCCTGTGTTCTTCTGGCTTTCTTCAGGCTCTTTGAGGCCATAATTGTTCCTCGTATGATCTCCTGTTTGTACTTCCTGTTGTCCTCCTTTGCTTTCTTTTTGATGGTCTTGCATATTTCTGCATACTCTATTTGTTTTTTATGGTCGCTGTTATTTCTCATCGTTTCTTCATTAATGCTCATGTCAGTGACGATATTCTTGTCGCTACATGCCTGTTGATTGCTTTGGCTACACTTGTCGCACTTAGTTGGATCATCTCAGTGATGTTTTCGCTCATAGTGTTAATGTCATCTAGTTCTTTTAGTGTCTTGAATCGATTTTGCAGTTCGATTTTGAATTTGATCTTTTTTTATCCTATTTGTGTGATATCTACACTTGGTGGTCTCTTGTTTATCAACTTCTTCCTTTCAGCCTTGATGTCCAGTTTGGTGTTGCTCATTACCATTCTGTGGTCATTTGGTTGATGACAGTTACGTCAGTGACCATGTCTGGCCTGTTTGTCAGGATGTAGTCAATTTCGTTCTTTGTTTCTCCATCTGGCCTTTTCCATGTCCATCTCCTCCCTGCTTTCTTCTGGAACATGGTATTCATGATTTTGTACTTTCTTGATATTGCCCATTCTACCCTGGTGTCATCTCTTTCATTTCTCAAACCTAGGCCAAATTTGCCTGTTGCCGTTTCCGAAATGTTTGCTCATTTCCCTACTTCTTGGCTTTTCTGAGATCTCATCCATGTCGTTGTAGAAGTTGTTTGTGTCTTTTTCTGAGTATGGTGTTGTTGGTGCATATACTTGTACTATCTCTGGGACTGATGCTATTAACCCTCTCTATATTGTCTTTCCATTTTTTTTTTATGAGAAAGCCTACTCCGGCTTGGCCGTTGTTCGCCATGGAATGGTATAGTAAGGTAGTGAAGCATTCCTCTTTTCTTCTGACTTCTCCTATCCCTATCACATCCCATACCAACCTATGTTCTTCCTCCAGTTCTTGTATCTGTTCATCTCTTAGTAGTTCTTACATTATATGTTGCTATCTTCAGTCTACTTACCTTCTCTCGGCGGCTCTTCTTGAGCCAGAGATTCTTAGCACCCCCTGCATGTAGCCCTAGTTGACCCGAACCGCCTCCTTAGTCATAGACTCTTGATGCTGCTGGGGACTGGGGGCCATGGCATCATTGTACTTCGCATGCTGGTGTTGTTGGCCTACCTTTCCATGCTGGCTGGTGCGGGTTGGAAAGGGGCGACATAAGGTGAATGAAATTGCCCAAGTTTCCACAAGGTGGCAGAACCACCATCCGGCCAGCGCCATGATTCAAACCCCAGTCCTTCCGGTTGCCAGTCCGGCACTCTAATCACTCGGCCACTGTGCCCCAGATGAGAATAGTCACATACATATATGCAGTGATATTGTGTTAGTGTTATTCTAGGAAAAGTGACACTGTTTTTGTGGTATAGTCGCACCTCATTATAACGCGCCCCATTATAACGCGGATTTGGTTATAACACAGTCGATTGTGGATTCAGAATTTCTCCGCCAGGGGGAAAACTAGCGCTACGGAACGCTGTATTAATGCGGTTATAACTGTCACTTGTTTTGTGTAAAGTTAACCTTGTGGTTGCCCAATACAGGTGTATTTTTAAAGACTAGTCGACAAACAATAAATTTAACGTTGACGTACAACTGAGCAATGAATCTGGTGTGAGGCACGTCGCTACGTATTTAGTTGTTGCCATTGTTTGTTTTGCACTACCAATGCCATCATGACACCAAGTGTCTCACACCAATCTGTTGTATAACGAGTGCTTTGTTTGTATGATGTACTCCCAGTGTTTGTTAAACCTATGAAGAATTGCATTGACTACAGTCAATTAACTTTAGGTACAGTAAGTGTGGACAGTGGCATCATTTTTTTTCATGCTTACATCAGTGATTCAATTGAGTCCTTTCTCCTCTCACACCTGCCAGTCCTGGCTTCTGTGGATCAGCGCTTTCACCTGGCTTCGACCACTTGTAAAGGGCAATTGAAATCCACAAAATGCCTTGCTTAAGAATGGGATAAATATGTTTTAATGCAGCTTAGTAGTGAAGATCAGTATACTAAAACCGCATAAACATATAAGCTCTTCGCTGCAATGTACGTTACTATATCATCGTTCAGTTGACCGTGGCCTGTTGGTCTGTGATCTACTTTAAAACTGTACACAATTAGTGAGTTTTATTCATTTCAACACTCAAGAGTGTATGACATTTAAACATAATACACATGAAATTGGCTGGCATCTTAATAAGCTTCAGAACCACGTATAGACCGCTCGATGTGCACACTGTGTCTTCAGCGGCGTTCTTGGTGCAGCAGCTGTGACGGTCGTCGTCGTAGCGCCCCTGGTTATAACACGGATTCATTTCGTGGATCCAAAAAAACGCGTTATAACGTGGCACAATTGTATTGTGTTTGAAGGGTGATATTGTGTCTGTATTATTCCAGGAAGTCTTTGTATTGTGTTTGAAGGGTGACATTGTGTCTGTATTATTCCAGGAAGTCTTTGTATTGTGTTTGAAGCATGACATTGAGTCTGTATTATTCCAGGAAGTCTTTGTATTGTGTTTGAAGGGTGACATTGTGTCTGTATTATTCCAGGAAATCTTTGTATTGTGTTTGAAGCGTGACATTGTGTCTGTATTATTCCAGGAAGTCTTTGTATTGTGTTTGAAGCGTGACATTGTGGAAGTCTTTGTATTGTGTTTGAAGCGTGACATTGTGTCTGTATTATTCCAGGAAGTCTTTGTATTGTGTTTGAAGGGTGATATTGTGTCTGTATTATTCCAGGAAGTCTTTGTACACTTACGCGGTGATTGTGCCAACTATCAACATGTTCAGTGCCATGACGGGAGCTTGGTTTCTCCTCACATTTGACAACTTTGTCCACCATGATCCCGAACTTGCCCAGGTTCGTTCACCGAGTCAGTTGTAGCAGACAGCAGGGCAGGATCAGCATTAGATTTGTCTTGGGCTGTGGTTCTGACTGAGATATCTCCAACCATTTATGAATTTTTTTGTCTACCTTTACTGGTTGCAAAATAAACTGAATTAAATCGAAAGAAATATCGGCAGTCTGATGTTATGTTATGTTTTTATAATTTGTGTGCATATTTTGTAGTTGTCGTTTTAACAATAAATGTCAAAGTTATGTTCTTCATAGTCCTTATGTGAATCAGAATATGAAATGTGTGACAGGTCAATTTTACGAGGCAAAAATAGTGTTAAATGTTGTTTCCTATATTTTTGCTTGTCTTGTTTCAGATTAATTTTGCAAATATCGATACTTATTTAGTATTCACCATGAAATGCCAGTAAATTTGTTGCTTTCATAAGAACACTGGACAAACTATGGAATTATTTTTGTACTATGATATAAAGCTCATTATACTTTTACAAATTACCCAATATAAAAATCATAATAAATTCTTTAAATTCTTATTGACCCAACTTCACATATTACTTAATGTCTTAAATTATTCATACACAAAAATAGAATACCAACAGATCTGATTCGCAACGGTCTAAATCAATCACGGAGGAAGTATTAAGCACCAAAAGAAGTAACCAACTTTTATTCAAATCCAACCTTTATCAGCATAATATAACTTTGAGCTTAATATTGATATGGTGTTTTTAGACATATAAACACTGATGTATTGATGTTGATTATGTGATGAGGGTTTGTTATGTTGCAGTATATTGAGGTGCTGCTATTTACCCTCTACCCTGTCTTGTGTGTCGTCATCCTCACCTGGCTCAGTGTCACCCTCATCCCGTGCATCTACACGCCCTACATCTTCACCCTCACAGGGTAAGTTCTATTACCTCAGTTACACCCTCATTCTTCTATATCATCCTCACAGCATAAGTTCATGCCAGAGCAATTTATAATAAATGTTAGATTTTTAAATTATATTAAATCACCACACCTTCTTTTCATAGCCAAGTGTATGTTTCATGGACTTGTGTTATGCATCTGAAAAATGTGTAATTTCACTTTGGAATATGATTTATGTATTCATAGTGTCTAACTAATACAAACTATATATATATATATATATATATACATATATAAATATACACTGTATATTATATATATATATTTATATATATATATATATCAACTCCACAAACTAATAAACAAAAAAGATGAGTGTTATGTTTTTAATACTTTGTATACGAATGATGGTATTTTAAATATAATAAAAAATCAGGTTATTCAAAATCATGACATATATAGAGTATGCATTAAAAACCAACAACAAAAACGAGCAATGTTATTTGATGACACTTTGTTGCAGGTTCGCAGTTTTACAGTTTTATCTCATCCCTGCACCGTCATCGTATCGCAAGCCGGTTGAAGGCCGCAAGGACGACTGCAACGTGCTCGACCCAGTCTTCCCGGCATGCTTTGCCCTTTTCTTCTGTTGGATGCCTATAAGTGTATTCTTGGTGATAACTGCTGCCACTGATGTCAGCCAGACACTCCAGGTGGTAACTGCTGTAAGTAAAGTGCTGTCTCAAAATGTGGTTCATCTTTCAGAAAGTGTTTTGTAATGAATGTTGGTGCAAGGTGGGAGATTAGTATTGTGGCTGAAATGTTTACTGATAGTTGTGAATGATGACACTTTTAACATGTTTCTTAGTTATTTATTATATATATTTTTACTTATTAATCTGATATTTTAATGTTGTGTTTATTTGAATATATATTCCAAAAAACTTTCTTACGATTGTAATATTTTGTATTCGCCTATGAAAGGTTGGCGTTCTACTACAATTTTTAGTAATAATAGTTACAAAATTCTGTATGGCATAATGGAATTCAAGAAGAAATATACATTTCTTACGTATCTTCTTGACAATTAAGTATGCATAATGACTCGGTTGAAAGTTGCAATGCCATATTGGTCTTGGCTCGCACTGAATACTTGCTATTTATTTTTGTAGGTGGAGTGTTTCTTCATAACAACTTTGTCAATTTTCCTGGCAACTTTCTTCAATCTGCGCCATTTCCTGGAAGAAGCAGGTTAGATTTTATCACTTCTATTGCCCTGTGCACAAGTGAAGTCAACAAAAGAGATTTGTGTATAATGAATCAGATTTTGTAGTCTTCTGGGTCTAAGATGAGATAATGTATGATAGTTAGTTAAAAAATTACATGAACCACCAATAGCACAGAAACAACGTGTTGAAAATTTCAATCATTTCTGGTGTGCATTTTTGCTTAGATTCCAAGAGGATACGCCTAAATAGCAGATTGTCCAATTTTAAACATTTTACCATTGCTACATAAATTAAGTTGGGCCAGGTTGACATTTCACACGATTCCACGAAATAATGCAACATTTTAAAACTTGCTCAAACTTGAAAGTTTTGACACATTAAAAAGATGTACTTTGTTGTTGCAGGGTTTTCTTACCACTACATAACACTCACGAGGCAATGGAGTGGGTGTGCCGCTGTGCTGGGATTATGTCAACTCCTCTATTGCCGCCATGTGCTGTCTCACTTGTTACCATGGCTACCAGTTGCTATAGTACTTCATATGACTTTTGGAGCTCTCTGGTCATGCAGGAAGAAAAAGGTATGTTTGCTTCCATTTTGTTTTCTATGCACTCAGAGTTCTATAAGCTGTAGTTGAAAAACTATGTTTTCTTTATGGTATTACAGACAGCACAGGATAACATTTATTGGTGTAACAAAGGAAAAACTTAAAATGTGGCTATAGTGATAGTTTTAAACCGCAAATTTTACTGGCAATTTGTATACTTTTTAACAGCAATAATCACTACAGATATAATTAAATTAAGAAGTCTGTTTTAACAACAATGTACTATATACATTAGCATAACTTGTTGAACTGTTTTCTCTTCTGTAGTTGTACCTGCAAATAGTTACTGTGGGACTATGTCTTTATTACCTCCTGCTCTTTCGAGAATTGCCATGGACATTGGAGTATCCTTATTTGATTGTACTGATACTGCAAAGTATATTTTTCATAAATTCCATAAATAAATGTTGTTGTCAAAATAATGTCAAGCAAATCACTCGCTATAGTACATTATTACAGGGGAATTTGAGCAACAACGAAATATTGATTGTGGAATAATGTCTGGTAAATTATTGTGTATTAACGATAACCATGTATAGGATGTTTTGATGTTATCATACTAAAAGACATGTTATTTTTAATAAGTTATATTAATTCATTAATATAATTTTAAAATATGGTAAAACCTGTCCATTATTACCAGTTACTGCTGCTAATCATAGAGGAATTTCAAAAGTGTCTTTTGTAGATAGGTTTTTCTTATAGTAGATAGGTGTTTTCTTAGGCAAGTTTCACTGTATGGCAGTTCAATAAAACTAAGGATATTATGAACTGGAACTAAACATTTCTGTGATACTAAGGATATTATTGACAGGAACCATACCATTATTTTGCTCTATGATAGGCCACTTTATCATGTGATAAGAAAGGCATAATCCTTCACAACTGTCATAGTTACTACATTGCTAGTGGCAGTGTGGCCATTGGTGTTGTGTTTGCCCTGCTTCTCGCCAACTGTCTGCTGACTGTCGCGTGTATGTACACGTCCCTCTACCACAGCTCAGAGACGTTTGGCTTCCTTCTACTCCTGCAAACTCTAGGTAAGGATGTATATATGTTTATATTATATATGTACATATATATACGTCACTGCGCAGTTCATGTAAACCAATGTAATTGATTCAAATGTGGTGTAATTATTGTAACAACTCGTAGAGCACCATATATCCAGGACCAGCCCATTCATAGGCTTGTAGACATACACTGTATAATGAAACATAGATACATGTGATCATAAATGTTTTTATTTACAAAGTATTCAGATAAATATTGTAATATCGCAGGCACATCTTATTGGGTCTAATCAGCAGATAAACTTCTGTGTTACACCCACACATGTAATCAACATGAATTGCAGTTGCTTGTGAAAGAAGCTAATCATATCTTCTTGTAGTGTGACTAAGAAAATAATTGTTTGGAAAATACTGTAGTCATTGGTAAGTGATGGAGACCTACTGGGTTAGGGTAGAAGGTCGTTCGTGGTGAGAAACAATTTTAGGGACATTTCTTGGAACAGCTTCTTTGTTGTTACAATTACACTAGATACACATGTTTCATTTAATACAAAAATGAATTCAGTTCCCTTTCACCAAGTGACCAGCACATTCCACGATGAGCTCAGTAGTCAAGTCACTTGCTGTAATGGCAATTATTCTAGTACTTGTAGGTTTTGTCTCGTAGTGTGTTTCTTGAGTGTGTCTTATGGTGTTGTAGGTTTTGTGTTGCTGGAGTGGCTTCTACTGCACAGTGGTCTCTACTCTCTACTTCTCATGGCTGCCGTCACTGTCTGCCTCATCTACGTTGTTCTCAGGTGAGACCAGACCATATTTCTTTCTTGATTATTGTACATATTCTGAGCTTGATTTCCAAGGATCTAGGTGCAAAAGAAGTTATTTTATATTTATTATTATGACCATACGAGTGAGCTGTTCAGTAACAGATATTCTCTCAAGTCAGTTGTGTGTGGTAATTTGGTAATTGTAAATATAATATAAATGCCTTGACCTTACACAAAAGAGAGAGAGGAAAGAAAAACTACTAGAAGAGGCTGGGGCGAAGGAGAGTAGAGACATGGTGAAATGGATGGGCCAGGAAAATTGTAAAAATTGTAAAAATCAAGCCCACAAAGGGCAAGGAGGAAAGACACTAAGAATGCCAAAACAGAAAAACCAATGTAAATAACATATATAAACAACTAAAATGCCTTTACACAAATGCAGATAGTTTAATAAATAAACTCACAGAGTTAAAAACTAGAATTCAAGAAAACAATATGGTCACAGAGGTTAACCAAAAAACAGAAGTATTTATTCCATAATATAGCAGACAAACAAGGAAGAGGACTAGCCCTGTACACACATAAATCACTTAGAGCAACACCTTTTATGTCTTTGGAGACAAATTTTCAGAAATTGGTATGGGTGGAGATCAAATTAAATAAAAAAAAGGTAGTCTTCTAATAGGATGTGTCTGTAGAAGCCCAGGTCAAAGTCAAACGTCCTTGACTTAGTTATAACAAACGAAAAAGGTATGATTGATGAAATAGTACATGAGAGTCCTCTTGAGAAAAGTTACCACTTTGTTCTCATGATAACATGCAGGTGTTATGCTGATAAAGCAAGTCGAAAATGAATAAAATACTACTATGAAAAAAGAGATTGTAAAAGTATAAAGGAAAAATTTGATAACACTGATTGGGAAGAAGTAATTGGAAATGGTAAAATATATGACCAATGGACAAAGTTTAAGGAACATATTAAAAAATAGAGGATGATTTTATACCTCATAGAGTAGTTAGTAACATAAGCATGCACAAAGGGAAAGTACCCGTAGACAAGAACTCAGTAAAGACAATTTAAAAGAAACACACTATGGAAGCGTTACATGGAAACTAAAGAAGGGAAATATTATAATGAATACTGTAGGGCTAGAAATCAAGTCCGTATATTAACAAAGAAGATCCAGAAGGAGTTTGAAACAAAGTTAGCATCAGAAGCTAAGTCAAACCCAAGAGCAGTATGGAAATATATGAATTCCAAAACAAAAAGTAGGGAAGGTGTTTCAGATTTGAACATAGATCCTAATGACCGAAATTGAGACTGACAAATTCTGACAGGGAAAAAGCAGATGTCTTAGGTAACTTCTTCTCAAGTGTTTTCAAGGTAGAACCAGATGGTGACATCCCCCGCATCCCGTCGGTGGAATTAAAACACAGCATGGAAAATTTAACTGTTGAGGAGGAAATTGTTAAAGAAAAACAAAATAATCTCAATGTGGGTAAATCAGTAGGACCAGATGGTATACACACTAGATTCCTAAAAGAATTATCGACTCAATTATGTATACTATTAGCTAGGCTTTTTAGTAATTCTCTAGCTATGGATGAGTTACCAAAAGAATGGAAACAGGGAAGGATCTAAGCAATATATAAAAAGGGAAGCCGTAAAAAGGCAGGAAATTACAGACCTGTAAGTATAACGAGTATATTATGCAAATGCATGGAACAATGCATTAAAGACCATGTTGTGAATGATATGTCAAGTAATAACCTTTTCAGTAAACAACAATACCGTTTTATTAAAGGTCGTTCAACAGTACTACACTTGCTAAATGTTATGGAATTGTGGACCAAAGCATTAGATAGAGGATACTATAGACACAGTGTATTTAGATTTCATGAAGGCTTTTGATACCGTCCCCCACAGAAGATTGATAGGCAAACTAGGATCATATGGTATAAAACGCTCAACATTAAGATGGATTGAAGCATTCTTGTCTGATCGTATACAACAGGTCAGCATAAACGGAATAAACTCTGAGTGGACAAGTGTAACCAGCGGCATCCCCAGGGGAGTGTCCTAGGACCGATCCTATTCATTCTGTATATAAACAATCTACCAAGCAATATAGCTTCAGACTTATATATGTTTGCAGACGACACTAAATAGCGCAGATGGCCATAACACTACAAGAAGATTTAGATAAACTTACATCATGGTCTAACCAATGGTTATTAAAATTTCATCCAGACAAATGTAAACTGATGCTCATAGGAAAAAAAGATGAACATATGTATACTTACAATTTTTAAAATCAATAATACGGTCCTTAAATGAAAATAGTTTTATACCACTATATAAAGCTTTAGTACGGAGTCATTTAGATTACGCAGTAAGTATATGGTCCCCTTATAAACAAAAATATAAGGATGCAATAGAAAATGTGCAGAGACGTGCAACTAAACAACACCCAGGAATGAAGGATATTCCTTACCAAGAAAACCTTAAGAGGTTGAAACTCCCTACATTAGCATATAGTAGAACACGCGGAGATATGGTAGAAGTATATAAACTGTTAAAAGGGAAGTATGACATTAATGTATCTTCTAACATTGTCAAGTTATGCAAAGACTGTGAAATAAAGGAAGCAACAAGGGGACATAGTTTGAAATTATTCCAAGAACGTTAACATGTAAATACAAGAAAGGAGAGTTTCAATCTGAGTTACAAAATTATGGAACAATTTACCAGAACAGGTAGTAAATGCACCTAGTATCAACTCATTTAAAAACCGCCTAGATAACCACTGGAGAACAGAATAATTTGTCTACGACTACAAAGCCGCCTTGCCAGGAAGCCATAGAGCTTTTACAGAAACAGACGTAGATCTGACCACCAAAGCCACTGCTTATGGTCAGGAACAATCTAAATAAACCTAAGTAGTAAATAAACCAAATTGTGATGCACCTTGGCGACCACAGGTGGCACACTCACAAGTGGCACACTCACAGGTGGCACACTCACAGGTGGCACACTCACAGGTGGCACACTCACAGGTGGCACACTCACAGGTGGCACACTCACAGGTGGTCATGGGTCATAGTGCAGATTGACCATTTGACTTTGAATGGTTGCTGTGTTTTCTCTAGATGTCTTGCAGGCCCATTGGATGATGGTATGATGCAAGTGGGGTGATTTTTAACTGTCATTTCCCATTTGTTATGGGGGGTGGAGCAAGACTTGATTGTTGTGACAAAGACGTCAATATCTTCTGGTGTGTAGTTTGTATTTGGCTACAATTACTGTAATGTAATACATCATAATCAATTACCTTACTAAGAGTAATGGGAATTGTCTGCAAAAAGAACATGGGTTTTGTAATGCTATATTCGTAAGATATTCACACACAATACGCATTAGATATATTCATACAGCAGAGATACAGACACCAACTAAACTATCATACATTGTTTCAGGTTGCACTACAGCAAGAAGTTGCTATGGCAACCAGCGCTAGCCATCGTGTCTGTGCATCTGACGGTGCTGTGGAACGGAATTAACATCACCTATCCTAGCATGCAGCGGGAGGTGTCCACCAGTCGTACGAGTGACCTCTGTGACTTTCTCGCTGCCTGGCTACTACTGGCAAACCTCTGTGGGATGTATCTGTTCGTGTGGACGCAGTTTCTCGACAAGAAATGGGTTGAGATTTTATTGTTACTTGAAACTCATTTAACTGATTTACGATAATCATATATGTTGATGTTTAGACTTTTTAGTGTGCGAATAGTTTAAATTACATGCACAGTCGGTTTGAACGAATTGACATTGATCGTTAAATCGGGCAACTTGCAAAAGTGTGAATATATTTTATAGTATATGGAGCTGGATCACTTCGCACTTCTCGCAGAGTTTCCATTTGGGATAGTCAAATATAATTTAATAGTTTTTCTGATGATTTCATCAAAACTAAATAAGCCACTTGAATGTGGAAATTCCAACTTTGAGAAACATTTGAATTAATGCTTGGTCCAACATTAAATAAGTTAATACTTTGTCGGATGATATTACCAAGACTTAAATAAGAAGCTGCGCAAATGAGCCAGCCTGTTGTGGATACAATGTACATTTGCTTCTTTGCATAATGTATTTGAAATGAGATTAGAAAGAAAATGTTATTTAGGAGGCAACTTTAATGTTTGTTTCAGACACGGATGTACATTGGTTTAAGTTGGGTGAATTCACTGCTGGCGGCTCAGGCTTTTGTTCCCAAGTTAGCCTGGTTGATCGCTGGCAGAAAGGAACCATGCGTAGCCGACGTTCTTGGTAAGTAAACTACCTCCCCTTCACCTTCACAGAGACAGTTGGTGGAGCGTCACGTCAGTCTCTCAACAATACTTCTCTACTGCACTCTGTCCCTCGTCTGTCTGCTGTCTTCAGTTCCGTCAACTTTTTGATGTTATCAGCTCTTCTGTCTTGGAATTTATAATTGACGTATCTATTACAACGTGACCTGTTGCGTAGCAAAAGGTCTGTCAAGCCATCAAAAAGATGGCTGCCAAACACATGGAACATTCGTACGTTCCGCTATATATTTTTGAAATACTGCCACAAGAGAATTTCTTTACGACAAAAATATAAGACAAAGTTTCTAAATTGACAAATGTAGGAAGGAAATAATTTACAGAAGTTCTTTGTATTTAATGATTGTTTATCTCTTCTTCAATATTTGGTTTGATGTGAGGAGGCCTATATTTCATAGCCTAATTCCCTGATAAATTGTGGTACTTGATGGTTTCTGGCGAAGCAGTGGATGTTTATGTAGTTAGATTTTGAAACCTGGGAAATGGTGATATATAGTATACTATTATACTGATTTAAAACAAAGTTGTCTATTCCATTGCCCAGTATCAGCCAGGGTGGTCATTATTAGCAGGAAGTTCACTTGAATTGTCTTGAATGTGGAAACGCAGTGGGCACACTGAACATCAATTGTTAAACCACTCGACATTCGTTATATTTCCAATAGAGTGTGTTTACAATCTGAACGTTTGTGTACAATTTGAACATTTCGTTGTCGAAATAATCAAATTGAGAACATGTTTCCGGTTTATTAAACACAACTTTGGCGGGGCTGTACCTTTCAACATATTTATTCTAATATTAAGAACATTATATTAAAAACATACAAACAGATAGCTTTGCTCTTTGTTTAAACATAATTTCAAGCCAAAAATAGGGATTTCTAAAAAACAGTATTTTGTGATCTGCTCCTGTTGTAGCCTTCTCCTGCGCAGTTGTCTGTTTGGTCAGCTCAAAGATGGCCTTCTGCCATCGCAGCTTGTGGAAACCAAACAAATACATAGGGACCATCTCGCTGACACTGGCGGTTCTACTGGTCTCTGTACAGCCTTCCTTTCAACTCACCAGGTAATGATGAGATCAAATCAAATCAAATCAAATTTATTGTAACTCATTACAATACATACAATACAAATCAAATTAAGACAAATCCTATATAATAACATAATGAACACAACAAGGGAAGAACATTATATAATGTTATACTCCCTTTTGTATATTTCAATGTAAATATCATTATATTGAAAACAAAAACAGCGTGCAGTTGAAGAATATATAATCATGATTAAAAATTATGTTATATATTAACATCCTTGTGTAAAATAAATTGCTTAAGTATACATTTGTAACTAATGATTGAGTAAGTCGTAAACGTAAGTCTTGTGTTGAAATGATTCCAAATAATAGCACCCTTATTACATATAGCACGAAGTCTTATTTCTAAAGTAGCCTTGGGTATATGAATTTGTGGAGATTGTCTTGTGTTATAACTATGGACATCTTGATTAAGTGTAAACATATTTTCAAAGATTGTTGGTAAAGACCCATCTTGTATTTATACATAAATAGTTGTATTGAATATACATACAATTGTCTAAAAGTTAAGATATTTAGTAATTTAAAGATAGGTTTTGTATGAGCTAATCTATTAGCTGAAACAAGCATTCTCACTACTTTCTTTTGAATCGTAATAATACTTGAACAATATGAGTCAAATGCACCTCCCCATACTTCAATACAATAGGTCAAGTGATGGAATAAAAATGAGTAATACAAGGTGACCAAACATGATCTAGTTAATAATCTGTTGGCTTTGTTGAGAATGCCAACACCTTTAGTAGAAATTTTACATTTAACTTTGTTAATGTGTTCAGCCCAGTTGAGTTTGCTATCAATAGTCACACCAAGAAATGTTGTAGAAGATACTAGTTAATAGCATTATTATTAATTTTAAGTGTTGTCAGTTTGGTGTGTTTTCTGTTTGGTATTCTAAATATCATGTATTGGGTCTTATCAATATTTAAAGAAAGTTTGTTGGCATTTAGCCAAATTATAATTTTGTTTAATTCAAAGTTCATTTTGTTAGTTATATCATCCAAATGATCACCATTTATAAACAGACTAGTGTCATCAGCAAATAATATGAAAAAAAGAATATCTGAGACATTAGCAATATCATTGATATATAATAGAAAAAGCAACGGCCCCAGGATGGAACCTTGCGGTACACCACAAGTAATAGTTTGCTTTGTGGAGCTAGTGTTATTGTAGTACACATGTTGACTTCTATTAAATAAATAACTTTTAATCCAATCATTGGCTATGCCACGGATACCATAACATTGGAGTTTCTGACACAGTAAGTCATGGTCAACTGTATCGAATGCTTAAGATAAATCTAAGAACACCCCTAGCACAAATTGTTTGTTTTGTAAGGCTTCTGATATTTTGTCTACAATGGTTATAAGTGCCATGTTAGTAGAGTGATTTTTTCCAAAACGAAACTGATATTTATACAAAATATTATGCTTATTAATAAAATTTGACAATCTGTTATACATTAGTATTTCCAATATAAAAAAAAAGTAGCCAATATTGAAATTGGCTGGTAGTTAATCAATAAGTTTTTTCTTTGACTTTGTAAATAGAGATGACCCCTTTTATTGTTACATGTGGAACACATTGCTGTTTTTGATTCTAACAAAGCCTCAACATCCAACTGCTTATAAATAGAATACATTGACATTAAGTGATTCAGTAACTGTTAATGTGAACTTGAATTATTTGACCTTGTGAATCAATGTACCCCATTATATGTTTACCTTCAAATAGATTATATTTTATTAATTTGCTGTGTGTATAGACCGCATGTATCTTTATAGTACTAAAATTAATCAAATATATATATGTAATAAACTGGAAGTTTTTATTTTATTTAACAATTCAGTATTTTGTATTTTCATACAGATCTGACGTCTTGAAATGGCTGCTGCTTGGCAGCGCAGCAAGCTTCATCTTGGTGGTTGCCCGGGCAACGACCTTGAAGTCAATGACCCGACTGCACACTGCTAGCGTTGTGATTGGCTTCCCTGTTGGACTTGCACTAGCAACTTTTGTATGTGTTTTTTATTGTAGTTGTTTCTCTAATAGCATCTTATTTTGCAGAATATAATTACATGAAATCGCAAGTAATTTTTTATGTGTAAAATAAAAAGGATGCTTCCTGTATGTGGCTTAACCTCAATATGATTAAGTATATAATGTTGCAAAGATAATTATAACCACGTTGTCATTTGTTTTAACATGATCACATGTTATACACAATAATTGGAGGTTACACAAGGATCATTTTATTTGTCTCAAACAAGAAGCAAAATAAACACATTGAAAAACAAATGGTATAAATACATTCAAATATTCAACTGTCAAATGTACAATAAAAATAAACAATCAACACAATGATATATTTATATATTTAGCAATGAAAAGGTTTGCTGTGGGGAGGGAGACTCCTGCTAAGAACACTGATCACTATCGTAGGAGTCGCCCAGATTAAAAATAGGACATGTTCCTTATGTTATTATTCCGATATTTTATATAACAAAAGAAAAACAACAAAAACAATAAATAGTATAAAATAATTATTACATGAAACCAAATATGTTTTAATTGTCTATCTCTTACATGTAATCAGTTTAATATGTGATGTTGTGTTGTACTGGTGTGTGTTGTGTGTACGTGTGTGTGGAAAGCGTGCATGCACGTGTAAATATTAAAAGCTTATATTGTATTTGCATGAACTGTGTTACATTCTGTCATGAGTAATTTAGTTCATTTGGCATAAATCTATTCTCTCTTGCATGTTCCCCAATCCGGTATGATATTGAAAAACAAGTTCAATCACATGACCGCACTGTTCTTGTGTCCAGCTGTTTGACGACGCAGAGACCGTCTCTGTCCACCTTCTCTACGGCCTGCTGACCACTGTGTGTGTGGAACTCACCCTCGCTGCCTGGACACCCATCCACAACCTTGAGACTGTCATCATATCCGGGTCAGTGAAAGATCACGGGGTCATGTAACATGCCGGATACTGGTGTAACGTGGCTAACCCGCATGTTTTATACAATGTTCTGGTCATTTACTTATTACTTAATACTTATTAGTTATTACTTAGTTATATTTTTGAGATAACATTTTGTTGCTTTTTAAAATGATTTTTCGTCAGAACTAAGAACAGTTGTGACTGATTATGTATAACAAATATATCAACATCTCTGTGCTGTCTGGGTAATTTTGTTTTACTAAACCCCCAAATTTCATAATGATATGATTTGAAAAGCCTTAATGGTGCATGCTATCACATGTAGATGGTTTTAAATATGTTTTTTCTCTTTCTGACATTGCATGAAAACTTTTAATCATCTGAATACTTTTTCCACAGACTGAGCATCTTGCTTGTCACATCACTCATTCTCTCAATGGTAGACTGGCTTACCAAGTCTGCTGCCCAGATTGGGGGCCATTACTGGTCGCCGGGGATGCTGGGAAGGGCAGGATTCTTCCTGGTCACGGCGGTCATCTTGAAAACAATCTCATTTCTACAAGAGGCAAGTAGTCATTTTTAAATGTTCACATAATATAATCACATAACTTTCATTTTGTAAGTGTTCCTGTTTATGTGTGATATTTGAGTGATAATATTAAGCAATTTCTTCTTCATGGTTTCACAAATTGAGTCGACTTGCTGCTTTTTCATTTGCATTTCATTATAATTCATATTACGGTATGCATGGTACATGATTATACATTTAACAGTTGTATCCCAGTTGTGAATGCACATATTACATTTGCTTGTTGAATCTTTGCAGAGTGAATTTCTAACAGCTCATGGAAGCCTTCGCAAATCTAAGCTGCCAATCTTGGGGAACCTTCTCACGACTCTAGCATTCATCTCTGTCTGCTGGCTCCAGCCTCTGCCACACTGGGAACACTGGGTAGGATCAAGTCGCATCTCGCCCTGTCGTTGTCACATACATGCCCCATGCATATGACATACATGCACTGTGCATGTGACATAAATGCACTGTGCATGTGACATACATGCACTGTGGATGTGAGATACATGCACTGTGCATGTGACATACATGCACTGTGCATGTGACATACATGCACTGTGCATGTGACATATGTGCCCCATGCGTGTGACATACATGCACTGTGCATGCGAGATACATGCACTGTGAATATAATATTACAATATGATGTATATATGCCCTGTGCAATGTGTATGTGATACGAGTTGTATACATGGTGTACCCCCTCTGTGCATGTGAATCTAGACTCGTGACGTGTGAGAAAGTGTGACTGCAAATGGTTTTATTATTACCTGAAAAAGTTGTGCCCAAATTCAGGCTAAACTTTTGTATTCTCGTAACAACTGGATAACTGGAACAAAGCTCAATCCACGTTTAACTGTGTTGATCTACCAGCTCTGACCTTCTCAGCGGCCTTGGTAGACAGGTACATGGTTTATCTCATGTTGTTATTCTTACCATTTTAGAAAGTAACACAAAATGTTTATATTTAGATAATTATGAATTATTAGAGTACAGACCTGCAGGTCAAGTTTAAATTCTGTATTTGCATAACCCCCCTATAAAACTTATAAACTATGCAGAAACTCTTAGATCTAACCAAGTTCTTGACACTCTTGATTACTGATGGACATTCATAAATATTAATTACCATAATCTTCGTGTTAACAACCGGTATTTTTTCGTTGCAGGTGCTGGCGTGTTCGTGTATCACGTTTCTCTTCCAGCAGGACCCGATCGTGCTGTACGACCTCCGACGGACCAATCAGATCACTCTCCCGATCCTGGTTGCCACAGTCACCGTCATGGGGTCTGCCATTGGCGGTTGTCACATCTGGTCTAGCCACCATTTCACCTTTATGTCTTTTGTACACCTGGTCGAACTGTGCCTTATCCTTCTCCAGATTCCCGTCATGTTTGTCTTCCTCAGCATTCTTTGGAACGGTCAGTTCTACATCAGCGAGCGATTTGTCGTGTTTCTCATGCCACTGGCAAGTATCCTTTTCCTCGTTGGAAGCACATGCATTGCACTTTTGTTTGGCTTGTATACATTACTTGTCGGTATCTGGCTAATGGTCTACAAGTTGCCACTGAAGGCAGCTGTAGAACAATAGTTTGTCATTAATCAATATTTAATTCGAGATAGTTACTGTTTTCATATTTCACTGTTCAATTTACTTTTTTCTTCAGCTTCTTGAGTGGTTCTCGTCAATCTGTCTTCTGCTAGGTGTAAGTAAGCGTAACAAAGAGAGCTGCCAAAATGTGACTGTTAAAAAAGTAAATTTGAAATACGAACAAGTAATTGATGGAATCAGTACGCCGCTATTTGCCTAGGCTAGAATCAAAATTATGCATGTGACATGCGTCAAGCTTTGCATCGCCAATAATGATTACATAAGTATGATCAGACTGTTTATTTATTGCATAAACCAGAAAGCACTTATTACCAAACTACAAATTCTTAAGAATTATTGATAAGAGTCACAACATCAAAGTTTGTTGTTATTTTACACAATATTCTTGTTTTAGAATTGGCATTGCCTCCATCTTTTAACTGCAAGTTCAGGTCAGGTTTTATTTTAATTTTATGCTGTGTAGTATGCGTTGTTTGAACTTTTGTTTAGTATTTCAGCAGTGGGAAATATTTCTTGCTTTCCTACTAAGAACTACAACAAAAGCAGTGAATGTGTCCTAGGAATTATAAACTAGTGGAACAGTTCAGACTTCTGTCAGGTTTGTAAGACTATTTATGCATTTACAAGTTATCAGCAGTGTTCTTTGATCTGTACAATGCATTTCAACCGATTTATACTTCTAGATACAGTTTTATGTGGATATTTATTTGAATAAAGTGGTTTTTATTTTGTTTATCCAGTGTTGTAATTGATGGCTTTCCGGTTCATGGAAAGAAACACAGGTGATGTTTTGATCAACCATTTAATTAATAATACATATACCGTACGTCAACCTCCATGGATAAAAATATACAATGTTTTGTGTTAAATCGGCACATGAAATTCAACCCCAGTTTGACTGATGTCTAGAATTTAATGACTGATTGCAAAGAAACTGATTATACCTGTGACCGTGTTGATTTCACCGAGGTGCAACAGGACTGTGGTATAAGAAATACAATTCAGTGAGTTCTTGCGACAAACAGACATTCTACATTGATTAATATTTGTTCAAAACATGATGCGAGTGATAACATCTTTGTAATATGACACTGTACAGTGACTCCACAATTACAAGGGACAAAATGAACACGTCTTTCAACAAAGTATCTTTGACACGATATGGCGGTAGGCGCTGTCCAAGATACAACAGCAACACCCACAAACAGTTGAAACAACGCGTAACTTTGCAAGATCTCATTGTCGTAGGGCTGCTTGCTTGTCTACAACAGTACTATTCAACGACGTCAAATTCACAAGTACATAGTTGCTGGGTCTTGCATTAGAGATATCATACGTCCTATTTAGTATTTTTCAGAGGAAGAACCAGTTTCATACACCACCAGTGGAATCTTGCTGATGTTCCATAATCGTATTTCATTCAAAAACAACTTATTAACAATCTGTTTTCATCACCAGTAGACAATGTCATGTTACCCTTCACATCACAGCTCGTTTGTATCCATTTGTGGGCGGGGCTAATGTGATCTGGGCGCTGTTACACTATCAATTGTGGACATATGGCAATAACATATATTATTAACAATCGACAGACACTCAAAGTTTAATTGTATTAATGTACAGCTCATATCCTTACACGCACTAGTTGTTATACACATTGTTAACCTCTTTAGCTCAAGTCACCATTGATGCACTGTTTAATTATTTTGTATCATGACACCTGTAAACCATAGAGAACAATCAGGCACATGTCGGCAGTGTTGCCACATGAATTAAACAGTAATTAAGAAGTTGCACTCTGAGCAAGTGTGGTTGGTTGTCTTAGTTGGATCAACTTTGCTATGAATTGTATTCTCTACCAAGTATTTTTTATTTTTTCAATTTAATTAAATGCTTTATTTCAGACACAAATACATTTAGTGATACATATATTGGTCCATATATCCCTACCACTGTATAGCAAGTCTTATTTATGAGGCATATATAACAACATTCTTATTCATGAGGCATAATTATTAGGGCAATAACTCAAGTATTAGGGCAACAACTCAAGTATTAGGGCTAGTAATGAATCTAATGATACATAGACTATCGACACATCATGATAGTTGATGTGATAATTAAGCAGTGTTGGTAGTAAATTTAGCAATTTATAGTTATCATTGATGCACTGAACTGTCAATAGCAACATTAGTTGGCAAAATAAATCAGCAGTGTTTTACTTGTGCGTAAAAAAGACAATGTTTGTGAACATGCTTTTTCAATGAGTGTTTTATTTTAGTTATTTATTGATCTAACACCAACAACAATTATCCATTATGGCTGCGTCATCCATGGATGTCCACCATTTTGGGAATCTACCACCTCCAAGGTTAGACAATGGCGTCGTCAATAAATTAAGGTTTGGACAGATTTTCCTGTGTAATCAGCAATTTCATGATACTGGCGCGACGCACAACAAAACACCACAGCAATAGTTATCACACTATAGCAACAGTACTGTAATAATAGAGATATCACAACGGTCACCTCTCTAACATTACCATGTTGCTGTAACCTAAATGTGTCTAGGTCATTGTTAGGTTAGAAGTGGTTTGGTGGCAACGCACACAATGTGGCAACTGTATTTGTGCTTGTAGCTTTAATTAGTTATTTTGCTGATTTTTTTCTCCAATAAGACAATAACCGATATTAGTATTTTAAAACAATTCTTAGCCTTCCATTCTTGGCCAACATAAATGCAAAACATTAGATCGGGTGTTAATGAACAACTGAAGGAAGGAATTAGTTAAATCAACTAATTGCATAATTATTCAAAATAATTAGACCAAAGAATTTCAGACAGAATTCCTAAAACTTGAGAATT
The DNA here is from genome assembly GCA_963995525.1 of Escarpia spicata. Taxonomy (NCBI): domain Eukaryota; kingdom Metazoa; phylum Annelida; class Polychaeta; order Sabellida; family Siboglinidae; genus Escarpia; species Escarpia spicata. Next base: position 46,727,906 of record OZ023218.1, read on the forward strand.
GCAAACATTGAAGTGTAAACGTTTTTTCATGAAATATAGCAGGATTTAATTTATGCTATCATCTTCAGACATAACAACGCTGGCACAAACAGTAAAGGGACATTGAAGCTCTCCTATAAAGAAAGCACACACAGAGGCAGCAAATGAAATCGGCAAAGTCAGGAAGCAACTGCTTCTGGCAAACTCTGGGTGAGATTATTATTGACAACTCTATTGGCACGTGCAGACATTGTGACCAATCACACGTGTTCAGGGTAAAACATCAGCGTCACAAACCACATTGACACAACAAGTGATGTCACAGAAATATCAGCATACGTGTCGTAAACAACGGGCACCGCATGAAATGGCGATACACAATGAACCCCCTGTGGTCGCTGGTCACGGCAAACTTCAATTGTTTGTGTTCCAATGTGCGGCCACTTACATCGGGCGCTCTGCTCTGTAGGTGTAGAGGGCGCCACCCTTGGGATCCATGTTGGCGATAATTCTTGGACTTGTGGCCACATTCTCGGGTCCTGTCCATCACAGACTCTCGATAGTCGGACGTTGTCACACTGCTAAGAGCAACAGCCGCGAGATTTCTGTTCAGGTTCGTCATCTACAATGACCACATTGCGCCGGGCTGACGATGAACGGTTTGTTCCGTTCACCTTCTGCTCTGCCTCTCCGGCTTTCTCCAGCATTCCTGCAGGCACAAATACATATTAAATGTATGAAAATATAATGTTCAACATATTCTGGATAGACCATTATTTGTGTTTACATTGGCGACAAAGTGAATTTTTTAATGCAGTTTGCAATTTACATAATGAATTTTCTAAAAACAAACGATGCTAATATTTATTCTTTCATCAACCTACTACTGACACTAGAATCAATGCCAATTATACTCACTTTTACTCAGATCAAGGAACAGTTCTTCGATTCCTTTGTCCAACTTTGCTGATGTGTGGAAATGCTTCGCTCCAACAGATTTTGCATAACTGCAAAGAAACATAGAAGACTGTGTATTGGTACATTATTATAGTACATGGCATCCAGTCCTTGGGACTCAAAGCACTCTACCATTAACACCATGGCAGATTCAAACACCAACTTGACTTCTTTGGGATGCATTAATCGACCTGGATATACTGCACAAAGACTGTTCACATACAGTGATACATCCACCACAATCTGTGGCCAGGTACTTGTTTATATAACCGAGTGAACTAACACAATGTTCACACACATCCACCACAATCTGTAGCCAGGTACTTGTTTACATAACTGAGTGAACTAACACAATGTTCACACACATCCACCACAATCTGTGGCCAGGTACTTGTTTATATAACTGAGTGAACTAACACAATGTTCACATACATCCACCACAATCTGTAGCCAGGTACTTGTTTATATAACTGAGTAAACTAACACAATGTTCACCACAATCTGTAGCCAGGTACTTGTTTATATAACTGAGTGAACTGACACAATGTGCTGTGAATGAAATTTTATTTGCTAAGCTGCGAAAGGGCTACATGAGAATTTGAAACAAGGTTCCCTATACTATGAAACGATCTAGTGAAAGACTGTTTCAAACTGTATTATGATGACCCAACCCCATGAGACTCATATAAAATGGTTCACACACACGTTCACACAACTGATGTCAAGCAACAAAATCAGAGTAAAAATCAGCTGTTAAAAACAGCTTAAGTTTAAGGTGGCTCTGGTGGCAGACATGCTTGTTTGGAATTAATCATTTCTAATAATATATATATTTATCTCGCAATTTACTATATAGTTGTTTTATATAGTTATGTATTTATATATATATATACTTATTTTACTACGGATGATATATAATACAATTTACATCAATGTCATCTTTGATTTAATTTCTCCAATTCAGTTTTGTATTTGTATGTTTTACTTGTATTAGTTTTATTATACTGGGGTTCTACTTTGGATTTTAGTGTATAAATAAAGTTATTATTATAAAAGTTTTGAAGATAGACAAACATTTTTTTCTCAGACTGCCTAAGACATCAAGCAATACTCTAGTCCAAAAAGAATTAAGTTTCTAGGTTGCTTATTGACATTTCCATGCTTTTAAAGACAATTAAAATATATATCAAAAATCACCTCAAAATGGCATTTTATTTAATTTTGAAAAATACCATGAAAGAAAAATGTGCATGTTTGTAAGCACAAATATATTATTGACATTCAGATGGGTTTGTTTTGTGAACAAATGCATATTAAGCGTGCTAGTTTCATAAAAATTTTACAACAATGTTGAAAGACACCCAAAACGTGAAGTGTATTTTCGTGTTTACGACTAGCCTAAGGCCCCACGTGCTAGTCTGTGTTTTGGTGACACCTGATTGGTCAGGGGTCAACCCCGGATTACTGACAAATGGCGGCTTGTTGAGCATGGAACGGCGTTCGGTCGCAAAACAAGAAGCCAGTCAATGCTGGTGGTACATTGGTTATTTAACATCATGATGCAAAATCATGCAATTATGTACATCATATGTAATCGTCATAAGACAAGACACTGGTATAAGAATAACCAGACCATATGATACGCGTTCCCGGCGAGCGAATTTACACTCACAGACATCTGCGCTGGCATGAAACTGACATCATCATTTCTACGGAAACGTTGTTATAGTTTCCAAGAATTTGAAGGGGAATTCCACCGAGACATACAAAGTAGTAGTTTTTAAAGCACGGACTGCTGACATATGTCATTGGTGCCATGTTTTCTTTTGCAATACATATGTTCATACCAACACCTACTAATGTTCTATGAAAAAAAAGTAAAGAAATCAACAGACACGATAACTGCTACTCAAACCATAACAAGTCTGGATTTTTTGGGATGCATATTCATAGGCATCGGAACATGGTGAATATTGGGGGTCTGAAACCCTCCAACTGCATTCCACTTTGAGGCCCACTAAAAACCTGCAAATGCACACCCTTGACAAAATATTAGGGGGCTAAATACATCTCCATCCCCCACGCTGGTTCAAACGCCTATAAGATTGTTTGAGTAGATGGGAAAAAATCCTCTAAAATGAATGGTTTGTTCACATCTGGCATTTTACTATAACTTGAGAAAATATTTTTAAAACCGACCAATCATTAAGCATGTATCATAGACTGACCAATCACTAAGTCCATATCATAGACTGACCAATCACTAAGTCCATATCATAGACTGACCAATCATTAAGCCTGTATGATACTAACCTCTCTGCCTCCTCTGCTGGCACGTGTCTGTCTTTCTCCAGGTCGGTCTTGTTGCCTGCTATACACAGTGCAATGTCGCTGCCCAGCATCTTGCGTAGCTCCTTCACCCAACTCTTCACCTGCAGTCACATGACAGTCACATGACACAACCTGATGATGTAATGCACACACAATGATTGTGTGGTCAAATAAATACCAGAGCACTGCCAAATCTGACTCTGCTGGTATAGCCAAAACTTTAGGTTATCTCTTACAGCCGGGGTTAAATACTGTTTAAACCATTATTAAAATACATAACTTTTTGTTCATTTACACTATTTCTTTTACGCATTTATGATAAACAAACTGGCATCTATTGCATTAAATAGGTAGGTAGGAAGGTGTGTTTATTTTCCCAATATTGTACATGTAATGTAGACTAGTAATACAAATAAACCATACATATAGACATATAGTGTAACTGGTTAACGCAAAAGATATGAAAATTAAGGATGTACAATATAATACCATATGCTATTACTAGGATTAAACTTATCATAGACAATGCACAGTTTTTAATTATAGTGCAGCAATATCCTTTGATTACAATAGAACACACACCTAAATATCTTAAAAACATTAATTTCAAAAACAGAATCAACTACAAAGTTTTGCCAGTAATAATTTTTAATTACATAACAGAGCCCAATTGTGTTTAGAGCAGACACTTGCAGACATCTGAGGGAAAACTGACCTTCTGGAAGGAATCCTCATCAGTGATGTCATAGACTAGAATAGCACCATTGCTGTCTCGATAGTATATCGGCCCGAGAGCGTGAAACCGCTCTTGTCCAGCGGTGTCCTACAGAGAACATCTCAAATTAAATGTCAATTTTTTTAACAACTGTCAACTGATCATTCATGTAATGTAATGAAACTTAGATAATTACCTTTTTAAAACATGTTATATTGATCATAACTTTTTTTTAGGTTTACATAGTTCAAAAAGTCCAGATATTTCCATACTTTTGGCCCAAGTCTAGCTAGTTTTTGTTACTAGTTACTTATACATACAATTATTTATTGTAACGTGTATCTTCTATGATTGTGATGGATTATATCAATTTAATCAAATGTCCTGTATGAGTGCATGGGCCACACAGTACCAGCTTATTCTATTAATTTGCTACAGTACCAGCTAGCACCTAGTACCCTGTCAAAATGTTTTTATGCAATATACAAAACGATCTTTTAATAAAAAATATTCATTCATTGTTTAACAGTGTATTTTATCAAACATTGTCACATTTACTTGGAATTTTTTAATAACCAAAAATTATCATTGATTTATAACATTTTGGTGGATCATGACTACATAAATCTGTGTCACAAAACTGTTGCGAGCGAACACTGAAAGGATGGGCTTAGGATAATTAATAAACACGGTGTGATGTGTAAAGAAACTAATGGCCCCACTTATAGGTTTAGGCTAAATCTTGATATAGTGTAACTCTTCAGTAGGTAGTTGGGATTATAGTTAGTGTGAATGAAGGGTGTGCTTGGTTAGTACGGTACAGTGCATAAGGTCTACTGTGATTACAGTAGTAATGCTGTTGTTTTATATATCTATAACAATACTGCTAATGTTGTATGTGCCGAAATGTGGGCTCTGTCATCCAGAGGTACAGGAGACTAGTATGGGCTCAGTCACAGGCCTGGCCTTGGGATGTAGAGCCCACATTTCTCTCTCTTTAACTTAATCTCTTTAATAAACGTCATTCATTTGGCCTTATTTCATCACTATTCATGACTTGTGTTGGTGCTTGCATAAAGAAACTTACTTGTACCTGTGTCATTAATATGTATGCTTGAAAACTTCACAGTAAATTTGAATTGGTAATTTTGCCTGCAAAATGGCAACTAGGTACACACACTGGTGTACCTGATCATGACCTCACTTACCATTATAATTATGTATGCAAAGCTGTGCTGTGAGGTAGAATCGAAGAACCACTTTAAAGGCAAACATAATACAAACAGTAAACAATCACGATAGGTATCATCCCTATTTGCATTTCAGGGTTTACTTGTACTTGTACTTACACAGGAAAGTACAGTCAACGATCCTTACCCATATAGCCAGGTTGACTCTCTTCCCATGAATGTTGAGTTTCTTATTCAGGAACGATGCCTGCAAAGAATTAAATACATACAATGTAACAACGTATGCAATCACATCTACAATCTACACAATACCCTAGGAAATTATTTATTTACAATTCATAAACAATCTTGCAAACCATGACTAATTTACACAAGAGGTCTACAAAGTTATTGTGGTTAATGAAAATTTTAATTTATCCAATCAAATCAATTTTTATTGCTTAAATAGGGTTATTAAGCATGCATCATATTATTAAATGTTAACACACTAGCGATTATAATCATTTGAAATTAGTTCAGGTTCGTTTGTGTTAACACAGTTTTTACCAGTAAATGCTGCATGATCATTTTAGGTTTTTGTTACATCAATAGTTGTATTTTTCTAACTCAAAAATTATCAATATAAAGTCATGTACAACATATATATATCCAATCTACTGCATATATAGTAAAAACGAAGGTTTAAAATAAAATAACACATAGCACACCATTATCCAGCAGATGGCTCCACATGTGAGTCGCTAAAGGCCAGGGTGCAGTTATGGGCAGATGTGGATCCTGACAGATCATAATATAGTTTAACCTAGATGGGTTAATGGCAGCAGGAGTTCACGGCACTTATGGCAGCAAACTAGGGAATGAGGATCCAAATAAGTTTCTCAAGCTGCCATCTACAATCTAATTCCTTGATGACTTGTCAGGCCTTGACATTAAGGTTTTGAATCCACTGGCCCAGGGGGCCAGTAGATTTGAAAAGTCAGTGGCCCGCCTGTGAAAGTTACTGGCCTGGATTTTGTGTTACCGTCAAAAATACGCTCATTCTGAGGTGCAAAACATTATTAGTCTTTTTTTTATAATTTTACCAACAAAGGTGTTAGAAGTTACTATACATAAATTGATTGTTCAAAGTGAGATGTCCAAAGCTAACAATATTGTAATATACTCAGATGCATATATACAATATATGCCAAGTTTAAATAAAATGTGGCCAGTGTGACGACAGCTAGTCAGTCCGAGTCGGTAGTTAAGTTGACGCCGCTTTCATGTACAGGTCAATCAAGGCATTATACTATTTCATGGTTCATTTGCTAGATGGCACCACCCAAAATAGGTGGCCTTCACCATGTCCTTGTTGACACAGCATTACATTTGGTTTCTGTCACTTTAGCCACTAGTTACATTTGGATTTAAGCTGTATTCCTTTCATATATCTAGAGTAGAAAAAGCGTGCATAACTCTAAAGTCAAGGCAGCTTCCATCCACCGTACTAAGTGTGTCCAAGGGACAAGGCGGGACCATAGATATACACAGTACATGCTAGTTGAACAAGATCGCTAAGCGGCTATCAGTTGGCACATGATACAGTGACGCCCACATACAGCACAGCACCAAGTTTTCATCGTAATATCTCATGCTAACTATTAACTGACTTCAGTTAGTCAGTGTTGTAACTGTACAATGGGTTCAGACAGTTGCCTCACTAATATGCCAGTATCTGTGACATCTCAATAGGCCTGTAATTGGTACAGAGTCACTCACTGTCTGAGGGATGAGTCTTGTTAGATTACCGAGTAGTAGTGGAGAGTGAGTGCAAACTGCTTGATTTGTTGGTTGTACTTTCTATTCCTTGTCGATCCTCGGCTGTTGGAGAGTTGGTTGCGAAAGGTGTGTTGGGCCATCCCACCAAAGTTACTTCGTAGCAGTGCCAACTCATCTTTTTCAAGTAGCGTCTGTTCTCCAATGGACTTGAGAAGGTCTGTCATTTTGTGTATCTTCTGCTGCTTCTGCCTAACCTTCTGAGTCAACGTCTTTATTTTCCTCTTTAATTTTGCTCTTTTCTGAACCATCTTTAAAGATAATGGCTGGTCTCGCAAGATGTAACCGTGTTCTATATTTAAACTCCTCGCTACTTTGGTTGGACTTGCATGAACATCCTGATCTTCCACAACAGTACTCAAGTGACTACTGTCTCCAGATACTTCAGCAGGAAGCTTTCTAGCGTTTCTAGGCTGGCGTACGCTTAGGTTGCAGGTGGGAAGGGAAATTGAAAATGGAGGGAACTGCCGAATCATGGAGTCTTCTTCCGATCTTGTTGGGATGAACCACAAAACATTTGACTTCAAAATTATCACTACAGAAAAAGCTGCTCGTTGTTGGTGTCCCGTCGTTTCTCCTGATTGCTTCAATCCACACAGCTCAGCATTATGGCCTTTTCTTTTCATCTGGAGATCTACAGGAGGCAGTATCCATTATCAGTAATTATTAGTCGTAATATATTATCCCATTAAGCTTTTAGATTAATACAAAACATGTCGACCATGCTAGGACTCTGCACACTAATATTAATAAATAACGTTTTGGTATATATGATAATTCAACCAACTTATATGTTGTCAATTTGCACATGATTGTAATGTTTTTAAAACTGTTAATTTTCTAAATTAATGGCAATGAGGCATGTTCGTGCAGACTATTACCTAAGCTATATTGTATAATTGAGGATTCTCACATGTGGAAAGATATGCCAGATCCTGTCTTCTCACTCTTCTGTCGGTTGGTGCAGTAGTAAGCTACACAGGAAATAACCATATTTGCTGTTTCACAATAACTATTGTAACCAGCAAGCTTCCAAATGTTGTCGAGAGTTAAAAACAGAAACACGTTGCTCGCTCCAGTGTGAGCCACTCAAATGTCCACAGTGTAGGATACTCCAACTGGGATATTGACCTCAGGTTAAATTCATTTCCACGCCACAACCCTTCCCCAAATGGATAAGCTGGAGGCTACAGCCTACTCCATTAATTAATCATCAGTCACTTTGTCAAGGAAGCATGATGACAAATCTCCAGATCACTACCCCTAACTAACCTAAATCTGGTGGCTGCTGGCCTACCCCGTTAATTAATCATGAGATATCTTACCTAGGGAGCACAGTTACACATATACAAGTTAAAATGTCCTATGCCAGACATTTATTACATGTTATATACATTGTCAAACAATGCTGTGCTGTACGTCATGCCAGTGGATGCAACAGTTCCTGTCGTACAGTTGGATGGCAGCCAGCGGTCCACGGCAGCGAGCCAGCTTATCGCTTTAGTCTATAGGGGAATGATTAATGATGTAACTCTATGGGCGGGACTTAAAAAATGGCGTCTCTCGTCATAAAAACCTGTGCTGCCAGTGGTTAGAAAATTTATTTGATGGATTCTGAATGCTGAGGCACACAGCCCTTTTTTCACAATATGGTAAGCAACTACAATCATTCCAGTTTGTAGCAGGTCTGTGAGTTCAGTTCTCTGAGGACGTAAGAACCATAGAAGTTCTCTTATGTCAAATGCAAGACGTTTTCGAAACAGCAGCCTATATCATGGACTAGAAGCCTCAATCGACAGTTCAGATGTTGTAACCACTGTACCAAAACACCTTACTTAGCACTTGGAGAATTTCAAGTCAAGCAGGTCCATTACATATTCTTTCAGCAGGTACGTGACTGTGTTGTCATCTATTGTATTATGTCTTTATATAAAATATGAAGCTGACAATTATAACTGATCCCTTTTTGACTTTGTATCCGTCTCAACTTAACTCACACTTCATACCCATGACAGTGTATATATTATAAAGCATACATTCAAAAGATTTGTGGAAACTGCTTTCATTTTCACTTTCAGTACAAATGAAACAAGATTTAAGTTTTCCATTTAACGCAAACAAGTCATCGATCTTCATTAAATCATTACTGTTCTGTGCCTGGTGACGGATTTTATCACATGCGTACCAGCGATAATTATAATAATGTTTCTTTCCGACAAACGTCCAGAATTATGTATAGCCATAGGCATAGCCTCAGGCATAGGCCCCACATACTACTAGTACATACAAGTAAATACAAAAATTAATAATTCATGTCGTGCCCGAATGGTAGCAGTTTGTAATATATACACTAATACCGTCCAAGCGAGAAAAACATAGGCACATTATAGATATATTAAATATATTGTTTTACACAACTTACCTGTAATGTTGTGATATGTTTATCATTGAATTTGTTTTCTACATATTGCAAGACCAATGATGTTTTTCCGACAGCCCCTTCACCAAGCAGAACTATTTTGAAAGAATTATCACGGGTTCCTGAACTAGATGTTGCCATACTAAATCACTAAACAATTAGGATATACGCAGTAGACAGTGTGACATGTTAGTAATAATGTTAACGTTTCTGCCTCATCGGAAGTCGCTCGCCAAGATAAACATGACAAATATGGCGCCCCCCAGTGTGGTGTGACGTCGGGTCATGTGAGTTGGAGCCGCATGCAACAACAATAAAATAGTTTAAGTTCTTTTGATAATATTAAGTATTGCCAACTGTTTCTGAAAACAACTAAGTAAATTATAGTTTATTTGTCATACAGTGTTGGATCTCTGTATCTGGATGTGTGGACATTTACTCATGTCCCTGTACGTTTACTTGTGCCTTTAATAGCTTTAGCGTCCCGAGTGACGTCAGATGTACACAAGTCAAGATGGCACGAGATGGAACTGAGCAGGTATTAAAACTGTTTTAAAGTACACTACAGTAGTAAATTCCTTGATTAAATCACACGAATGCTTCATGGTGTTGTTTGTTGTTAGCACTGTTCAATGTATCGTATTGACGTTGCATACATGCTTGCACTCAAAGGCTATAATGTTATGACAGCTCCGGTATTCCGTGTTAATCAATTAAATGTTGACAAAACAAAATGTCAAAAAATCGGCGTTTGTAAATAATGGTTTTCAAACAGTTAATCACGTTGCGACGATTTAGGCACACATGTTTCCTGAATGAGCAACCACACTTAAACCAGGAAACGTTTAATAAAATTAGCAGGTTTAATTGCTAACTAGGAAGAATATCAGTTATTTATAACATTTATTAGTTCTTACAGGTCCTCTTCTGGCTTCTAGGCTGTGATGCCTCTTACGCCAGCTCTGATGTTTGTCGTCAAACTATATGGTGCGCATGCGTCTGACGAGTTGTTCCATAATAGGGGTGGGGCTGTGTAATCGAGCTTAATTGGGTGGTTTTTCCATAAGTTGTCTAATTTTCCCTAAAAGAACTGAACTGATGGAGCCTCTACCACAGACTGTGGGAGGCTGTTCCATACGTCCGTGCATCGGTGTATAAATGAATTTTTTTAAATGTTTAACCGACAACGTCCTTTGAATATTTTTAGGTGATGTCCTCGCGTACATGATTCAGTATCCCTCAAAGTTATAAAGTTCGATGTCACAGCTGTGTCATATTTGTCTGTTAAAATCCTATACATTTCAATCATGTCTCCTCTGAGGCGACGATATGACAGAGTTGGTAATTTTAGTCTTTGCAGACGTTCATTGTATTCAAGATCTTTAAAACCTGGAATTAATTTGGTTGCTCTACGCTGAACTTTTCAAGAGCTGTAATGTTTTTCATTAAGAATGGAGGATAGGATGTTGCCTTGTCCACAATACACAAGTGTCGTTCAAAACAGCTACTAAAATATATCAGTTGACAAGTTTCCATCTATAAATGACTATCTGTCAGTCCGGCTCTCAAAAATGTAATACATCATTTTCAAATGTTATGTCTAAAAGCATATTCATTACACTCGTCATAACGCACCCCGTTATAACGTGGATTCGGTTATAACGCGGTCGGTCGTGGACCCCAAATTTCTGCCGCCAGGGGGAAAATGGGCGCTATGACAAACTATATTAACACGGTAATAACTGTCAATTGTTTTGTGTGAAGTTATCCCCGTCTTTGTCCATGACATGTGTATATTCAAAGACTAGTTGGCGGACAATAAATTTAACATTGACGTACAACTGCAAAGAATCAAGTGTGAGGCGCATAACTACGTTGCCGTTGTTTATTCCGCACTGCCAATGCTATCAAAGGTATAAGTTTCTGTGACTATAATTATGGTCAATTTTAACTTTAGGAACAGTAAATGTGGAGCGAGGTATTGTTTGTTTTGCGCCGACATCAAACGAATCGTTTCCAATCTGCTAGTCATGGCTTATGCTCATGGCTTCCGCAGATCCCGAGTTCACCTGGTTTCGGTGCCGGGCGGCTTGTAAAGTGCAATTGAAATTCACAAATACGCCTTACTTAAGAATGGGTTAAATACGTTTTTATACAGCTTAGTAGGCAAGATCAGTAAGCTAACATTGCGTAACAAATATTAGCTTTTCACTGTGATGAACGCAAAGCTACCTCCTGTAGCCTGTACTGGTGCACCGATATTAATTTGTCAATCGCATATGAATTGGTGAATCGTAATATTGTTCGGCATGGTAAATGTGCTTTCTAAATTGCTATTTTGATATTGATTGAAAGACAAAGTTAAGCCAATTGTGAGCGTACTTATAGCTTTAAATCTTTAATCAACTCTAACACAGCGTTTGTCAAATCATTTGCATATTCAGCTGCTGAGTGCCAGGTCATTATTTTGGATCTTATGTCAGCGGTACCCTATTATCGTTCAGTTGATCGTGGCTTATTGGTCCGTTGTTTATTTAAAAACGGTACAAAATTCATGAATTTTATTCAGTTTAACATTCAACAGTGTATGACATTTAAACAGAATACACATTGGCTGGCAGTTAGTTTAATAAGCTTCATAAACTGCGTATAGACTGCGCGACGTGCACAATTTGGCTTCGATGGCGTTTTTCGTGCAGCAGCAGTGTCGCCGTCAGTCGTCGTTGTAACGCCCCTGATGGCAGATACGGGAACGCACCATGTTTATAACGCGGATTCATTCAGTGGACCCCGACTACCGCGTTATAACGAGATGCGACTGTATAAAAGTTTGAAATTTTCAAATAATGATTTTGGTCATGTTTCTTAAAGATACATATTGTACCGGTAGTTAATTTTGTAACTCTGAATGAAAAGCTCTTCTTTCTTGTATTTACATGTGAACGTTCTTGGAATAATTTCAAACTATGACCCCTTGTTCCTTCCTTTATTTCACAGTCTGCATAACATGACAATGTTAGAAGATACATTAATATCATACTTCCCTTTTAACAATTTATATATTTCTGTCATATATCTGTGTGTTTTTTATATGCTAATGTAGGGAGTTTCAACCTCTTAAGTCTTTCCTGGTAAGGAATATCCTTAATTCCTGGGAGTTGCTTAGTTGCATGTCTCTGCACATTTTTATTGCATCCTGATATTTTTGTTTATAAGGGAACCATATACTTACTGCGTAATCTAAATGACTCCGTACTAAAGCTTTATATAGTGGTATAAAATTATTTTCGTTTAAGGAACGTATTGGTGATTTTAAAATTGTAAGTATACATATGTTCATCTTTTTTTCCTATGAGCATCGGTTTACATTTGTCTGGTTGAAATTTTAATAACCATTGGTTTGACTATGATGTAAGTTTATCTAAATCATCTTGTCATGGTCATCTGCGCTATTAACTATTCTAAAAACTTTGATGTCGTCAGCAAACATATAAGTCTGAAGCTATAATATTTGGTAGATTGTTTATATACAGAATGAATAGGATTGGTCCTAGGACACTCCCCTGGGGGGGTGCCGCTGGTTACACTTGTCCACTCAAGAGTTTGTTCCGTTGATGCTGACCTGTTGTATAAAATCAGACAAGAATGCTTCAGTCCATCTTAATGTTGAGCCTTATACCGTATGATTCTAGTTTGCCTATCAATCTTCTGCAGGGGACGATATCAAAAGCCTTCATGAAATCTAAATACACTGTGTCTAGACTCTATAGAGTCTCCTCTATCTAATGCTTTGGTCCACAATTCCATAACATTTAGCAGTTGTAGTACTGTTGAACGACCTTTATAAAACCATATTGTTGTACTGAAAAGGTTATTACTTGTCACATGTTTAATAACATGGTCTTTAATGCATTGTTCCATGCATTTGCATAATATACTCGTTATGCTTCCCGTTTTATATATTGCTGAGGTCCTCCCCTGTTTCCATTCCTTTGGTTGCTCACTCATAGCTAGAGAATTATTAAAAAGCCTAGCTAATGTTATACATAATTGGGTCGATAATTCTTTTAATAATAATAATAATTTATTTCTTATATAGCGCCCCATCCAAATAATTGTTCTGGGGCGCTTTACAATGGTTATTGCAAATAAATAACATATCATACAATATATAGTTAAAATACTAAAGTGCTACACCATATGCAATGATTACTACTAAATAAAATCAACTATACTGTCATAAAATATATAAATTAACACAAGTATGCAAGCTATTAAAACAATAAAATAGATTAATAATAATAATAATAATGAAGGTATCAATATATATGATAATCTATCATCAAATGTTAAAATAATTTGTGAAAAGATGTGTCTTCAGTGCCACTTTGAACTGATTGATGCTGACACGTTTTAGTTTCTCAATTACTGTTGCTGGCAATCCATTAAGAAGACTATTGCTGCAGTCAATTTGCGAAATGACTAGTGTTGTTTTGTGTGTTCTTTGTTTAAGTATCGACAAATGCGTCCAATGCTATGGAGGTGGTAATACTACTAAGACATTTCTGCAAATGTTTGTTACATGTCACTCAAGGGGCATATTGGAATCAAAGGTCACCCCCAAGTTTCTGGCGTGTGTGTTGGGTAACATGCGAACTTTTCTGATAGTTCCTCTGTCAGGAAGAATGTTTTTGGTTGCTGATTTCGGTTGGATGATGATGATCTCCATTTTGTCATCATTGAGTTTTAGCATGTTGATTTTCATCCATTGACGGATACTGGCAACACAGAGTTTTATTTTTGTGATGGCAATGTTGGGTGAAATATTATCGCTCAAGCTAAATTCTTGGAAAAGTTGGATGTCATCGGCATATAGATGGTAAGCTATGCCATGGTGGTTGAGTAGCGATGCGAGAGGAGTCATATATATAGTGAACAGTAACTGTCCTAGGACTGACCCCTATGGGACACCACAGGACAGTTTGTGAGGTTTAGACTGCTCACCGGCAATCAACACCATGTATTGTCTGTGTTGTAAGTAGGCAGCAAACCATGACAAATAATTATCTTGGATGAAGATGGTGATACTCAATGTGATTAAAAGAATGGCATGGTCAATTGTATCAAATGCAGCACTCAGATCAATTAGCAGCAGAACACACCTTTGCCTTCTTCCATGCACTGAATCACATTGTTATGCAAGTGCAGAAGAGCAGTTGCAGTACTACAGTCCTGTCAGTAAGCTGATTGCAACAGCATATACGGGTTGTTTTTACGCATGTGTGCAATTAACCGGTTTGCCACAATCCTCTCGACTAACTTTAATAAAAAGCACATGTTCGAAATAGGCCGATAGCTTTTCAAAATTTCGCTATCAAGATTTCAATATGGGTGTGATGACAGCAACTTTAATTTCATCAGGCATTCCTTCCAGCAAACACTTGTTGATGATATTCATAGTAGGCGTTGTCATGACATCAGAGCACTATTTTATTAAGTTTGAAGGCATCGGGTCAAGTTTGCAAGTCTTCGATGATGACTTGCTCAGTAGTTTCTTCTCATGTGACAGGCATGAAAGTAGAGAGATGACAGTCTCTGAGAGAGTGATCTATGCTCACAAAGGCAGTACTCACAGCATGGACACGCGGCGCTTATAGTGTGGTGCGAATGCACTGGATTTTATCGTCAAAGTAGTGTGTAAAGTCGTTGGCGAGCAATTCTTAAATTTGTAGGTCGGTAGTGTTGCTGTGATACCCCAATGCAGCAGTTCAGTTTGTTTGCCATGTTGTAGAATTGCGCTTTTGGTTCCAGATGTCCGACAATTTGTCCTCGTAATGGATCTTTTTCGCTTCATCACATATGTTGTTGACTTTGTTTCTTTGCTGTACATACATATCTCAGTGCACTGTTAATCATGTCCTCCTGTATTGATGTTTAAGCCGCTTATGTTTAGCTTTTGCAACTTTGATGTCCGCGTTGTACCATGGCCAGTTGTTCTTCACGGTGATGGTGCACTCTCTAGCAGGAGCAGGTTGGTCGAGTATTGACAACAAAGTATAGTTGTAATGAGAATATGCCGCTGCTGCCGATTCGCTGGCTTGCTGAACAGTCAGATCAGAGCAAGTAATGTCATGGCTGATTTTCTGATGGTTGATAGTTTTCAACATACGCACAGTCATTGTTCTCTTTGGTGGGACTTTAGTTGTAATTGGGACCGTAAAGATAACGGCGGAGTGGTCAGAATTGACAGAATCACCACATGTGACATCTTCAACAGACAGCTCATCACATCTCGTTACGATAACATCGAGGATGTGGCCTTTCTCATGAGTTGCTTGGGCTGTTGGTGGTTTGTTGTAGAGAGAAGGTCAATAATTGGTTTGGTTTGTGCACTGGTGGGATTGTCAAAGTGAAAGTTCAGGTCCCCAGTTAGTAGCAGCTGACCGGATGTAAGTGTGAGGTCATTAAGGAGATCCACAAACTCTCTCAGAAATACTGGAACATTTGGTGATTTCGGTTTTGGTGGAGGCCTGTACAAATCGCAATAGGAATTTAGGGTGTATACCATCTGATCCTACTGATTTACCCACGTTGAGATTATTTAGTTTTTCTTTAACAATTTCCTCCTCAAAAGTCAAATTTTCCATGCTGCTGCTACCTTGAAAACACTTGAGAAAAAGTGATCTAAGACATCTGCCTTTTCCCTGTCAGAATTTGTCAGTCTCGATTGTGGGTCATTAGGATCTATGTTCAAATCTGAAACACCTTCCCTACTTTTTCTTTTGGAATTCATGTATTTCCAGACTGCTCTTGGGTTTGATTTAGCTTATGAATTATGATGCTATCTTTGTTTCAAATTCCTTCTGGATCTGCCTTTTTACTTTACAGACTTGATTTCTAGCCCTACAGTATTCATTATAATATTTCTCTTCTTTAGTTTCCATGTAACGCTTCCATAGAGTGCATTTCTTTGTAATTGTCTTTACTGATTTCTGTCTCTTTGTGTATGTTTGTGTTACTAACTACTCAATGAGATATAAACTCATCCTCTATTTTGTTATGTTCCTTAAACTGTGTCCATTGGTCATCTATTGTACCATTGCCAGTTACTTCTTCCCAATCAGTGTTATCCCCTTGTGGGCAGCATAACATGCTGGAAGAGAAAATTATCTATATATTTTCTAAAAATTTAAATTCTGAACTCTCAAGATTATGTGAGGCTATACACCAATTGTGCCAGTCTATATTTGGATAGTTAAAGTCTCCAAGCAGAAGAAAGTGTGAGAGTTGATAACTCATTGCCTTGTTAATCTCTTTATTCAGAAATTCATCATTGATGCTCGAACTTCCTGGGCTTCTATAAACACAACCTATTAGAAGATTATCTTTTTTTATTTAATTTGATCTCCACCCGTACCAACTCCTGAAAATGTGTCACCAAAGACAGAAAGTGTGTTGCCTTAAGTGATTTACGAGTGAACAGGACTAGTCCTCTTCCTTGTTTGTTTACTATATTATGGAATAAATCATATTCATTTAATGCTAGTTCTGCTGGGTTTAATAAATGTTTCTTGTTTTTTGGTTTTATTTCTGTGATCCTTATTACCATGCATTTGTTTTCTTGAACTGTAGTTTTGAACTCTATGAGGTTATTTATTAAACTCTCAGCATTTGTGTAAAGGCATTTTAGTTGTTTATGTGTATAATTTATGTTGTTTATATAGGTTTTTTTGTTTTGTCATTCTTAGTGTCTTTCCTCCTCGCCCTTTGTGGGCTTGATTTTTACCATTTTCCTGGCCCATGGTGGGCCTCTCACTCTGTATACGCATTTTTCCATGTCTCTACTCACCTTCGCCCTTGCTTCCTCGAGTAGTTTTTCCTTCCTTTATCTCTTTTTTTGTGTAAGGTCATGTTGAATGCTGAGACATTTATATTTTGGGTCAGCCTCATTCAGGTTTGAAAGGTTTTGGAATAACTTCATTTTTTTGTCTGTGTCTTTCATAATTACCTTAAGTGGTCTTGGTTTGTTGTTACTCTCTCCAGTTGTTTTTGCCTTAACCTGACCACTTTCTCTACCTCTGTATGCACATATAGATTGTGGTTGTATACCTCATTTAATAGCCCCTCAACTAAAAGTTAACTTCTCTGGATATTCTTTCAGCTATTTCTTTAACTGTGTCCTGTAACATTTCGTTATTAACTCTGTCGGTGGTATGAGTATGGATGGCTTTCTCGGTTGGTTGATTTGCAATAAATTCCTTTCTTACAATTTCTTTCACTTCTTGTTCGTTGCATTTGTTCTGTAGTTTTTTAGTCTAGTCGTGCATTTATTGTTTCAAGGCACAGCTCACATCTTTCCTGGATTAATTTCTCGTTTAGTATGTTTTTTTAAATTTTTGGTTTGCATCCGATACGAAACCACATGCATCCAGGTTTTCTCATGGCTTCATACTCTCCTGCTGTGAATGTTAACCACCTGATGCAGTAATGCTGTTCACAGCACTCACACTCTAGTACTTTGTCTTTTTCGCGTTTGAAGGTTTTTCCACAATCCTCACATTTCCATGCCTCACCTGATTCTGAGTTTTTGCTACCCTTCCTGGCACCCTTATTGTTATTTGTGAGCTTCGTGGCTACTGCTTGGGCATATCCTCTGCTTTCTTGAATGTCACTCATTTTGTAGTAAATTCCTGATTGTTATAGTCTTGGTCTAATGTTTATTAATCCAATCTATATATGCAACAATTTAAAGCTAACCCTATGATAATAAACTGTAACTTCTTTACAGTCCAATTTCGAACTTGTTCCCATTTAGATCTACATATCACAACAAAACTCAATAGGTATTCTTATCATGCTGTTGTACAGTGATGCATGCTTTGGGATCCAAGGCGTTTGTGCAGTTGATGAGGAAAAAACTTAAATTTATCTGCTCCAACCCAGGGCTACTCTGGGTATCATAGACGCCTTGGTGAAATGAGCCTGTTAGTAGTAATAGTAAACAGAAGTGGGTAGTGCAGATCTAAGTATACTGACTTGAAGTATTTGTTTATGTTTTCTGCCGGAAGTAAGAGGGCCGAGAAATTGGCAGAAAATACTAGTTGTAGCTTTACAATTTAACAGTGCGATTTACTTTGATCAACTAGTAATTTAAACATAGCAACATGTGGGGTCAATTAGTGTTCAATGCATTACTGCTGGGGTGAAATACTCTTTCTCAGCTGGAAAAAACAAAGAACAATGACTACATTATACGGAGCCACTGGCATAAACAAACCGCCGCCTAACCGCCTCACTAGAAGTTTTCCTAAGTGTCTAGGCACAGTAGCATCTGACTTATGAACAATTTGTTGATTATTTGTATGTGCATATTATAAATGCCACCAGGTATATGTTCAAATGCTTAATGCACCTACAAAGTGGAAATATTTTGGAACAACTTGGTTGGGCAGGACTTTGTGTTTCTGAGTATTCCATGTGAACAGAGCAGGTGTAGGAAATTAATGTTTAGCATTCTCTGTAGCAGATAAAACATCCAGTGTCCAACTAGGCTGAAATGCTCTGATAGTTTTGTAACTTTAAAGACAAATTTTATAGTAATATTTTTTATTGGCTGTTTCCCGTCATGCGTTGTAAACAATGGTGTTGATATCACTGTCCAAATAAAAAAGAGGCACATAGTTTCACACCAAACTAAACATGCATCATTGCTTGTAGGGACAAATGATCGGCAATAAATAATAGACAGTTGTTCATTTTGCAGGTTTTATTTGAGAGAGAAGGTGTATACATTCACACCACAATTGTCGCCCAGCAGAACGAAGATGCCTTGGTTTCGGGAAAAATGGTGTTATCACGACGGGTAAGATATATAGTTCTTATTTATTTGTCCCAGTACTAAGTAGTAGACAGACAGTTGTTCTTTATCACCAGTGTAAAGGACTCTCTTTGAAAAGGTGTCGAGAAGAAATATAAATTTACACATGTATCCATTGGTAATTTTTTAAAGAATATAGTTGAATGCTTCATTTTATGTTATTTTTAGCAATTTTTAAGTGACGATTTATGATAGCAATCATACAAGAATGCATGCCACACATGAACACATGTTCCATGCACACACACGCATGCATGCACGCACACCACACACACACAAACACACACACACCACACACCGCACACCGCACACCGCACACCGCACACCGCACACACACACACACAAACACCACACACACACATAGGGATTCCCTTGGCCAGCGGAAATGCGTCAATGACTCGTTGAATGCTGGAATGCTGCATACTTTTTTGCCACATGTGCCCCAGAGACACATACAAAAACATTGTGTTTATCTGAGGAGGGGTGCTTGTATAAAAACCAGGTACACCACCTCGATTTTGCTGTTATAACTATAGTTTTTATCCCATAATCCCAGGCATATTTACGCTATAAAAAAAATTGCATCTTAGGGCATTTTAAATCCTAAAAGAAACTCTTTTGAGAGGAAATTAAATTATAAGTTTTGAGAAAATCACCTGATTAAATTAGCCCTATTAAATTATACTATACAGTAAGACTATTACATGTAAGACTAGAACACAGCATTGTTTTTTTCCAAAGTTTGACCCAAGGTGACGGGGGTATTTATAATTAATGTACTGTTTGTGACCCTTGGTGACGGAGGCATGATTTATAAACATTTATTTTTTGTTTATAATGTACTCCAATTGTAATATTTAGCAAACATACCCGGTACATGAATTTTAAAACGTGCATATATTTTACATGCATGGATATTATGTTGTATGTATATGAACGGATTGCACTCTGTTCGGGAAGAGTTGAAAGTTGGCGATAATATGGTGTCATCAACTAAAGCTTATAAAACATGTCAACGACAGGCAAGGGGTAGGCAAGGCACAAGGGTATTGATTAGACTGTTCTCAGTGTCTAGTCATCAGTGTAAGATGTGATTTAAATAACTGCATTCAGGCCATTGTTCTTTTTGTTGTCCGTGCGGCCTGTGTCTATGTTCGGGCACAGATTGGAACAAACCAGAGCGCAATGTGGGCCTCAAAATGCGCTAAGCTCAAGATGCAATATTTTTATACCGTAAATATGCCTTGGATGATGTGGAATGACTTAATTATCGCATTTAGGCAAAACTATAGTTAATAACGGCAACTTCAAGGTGGGCCCGGATTCTACACGAGTGCCTCTCATTTTTCTCAGATTTCTCAGACACGTTTTTGTATGCATCATTTGAGCACATGCAGCATAAAAGTATGCGGCATTCCAGCGTACAACGCATCATTGACTTGCTTCCGCGCACCAAGGGAATCCCTGTATATGTAGCTGTTTTAATGGTTGGTAAAACCATCTAGGAATGCACTATGAACAGTCTGTGGTATTGTTTAATTTATATAGATAGTTTAATATGTATTGGTGATGTACAACAAGCCTAACATAATGTACAGTACATTGTACACATCTGTACAACACTATTTGCCAGACTCTATGTACACATCTGTGCATGATCTACCATACAGTGTGTTTCCTGTGCATGTTAACACCTGGGCAATATCCTATACAGTCAGTTATGATGTATTAATTTTAGTATAATTAAATATAACAACCTTATGTATTATTATAATATATGTGAACAACATTCTGTGGATAATTTCACTAATTTAAACTGTTGCACATAGTATGTTTAATTTACAATTGAAAAAGGAACCATAAGCAATTTGCGTCGTTTCCATTGCTTATAGTTGATTGTTTGTATCATTGATTGTGTATATGAATATGAAATTATGTTATTATTTGAGACAATCATTAAAGCACTTTGTTTCTACTGTACTGTGTTTGTTTTCAAAGCCGGAAGGACTCTTTATTGAGTGGACGCCAATGGAGGAACCGGACAACGAGTCGAACCAGGGCGACACAGAGTGGACAGTGGTAGACACAGTGGGCTACAAGAATGACCGCGGCAAAGCTGAGTCAGGTAGTTCAGGCTCGACAACATTTGTAATAATTGTAATTTGTTAACGTATTTTCACTGAAAGTAGTAATTACTCGTGTTTGTTCCTTGTTTTTCTGGGTATAAGGTAGTAATAGGTCAAATAATGTAATTATCATACATCTTAACCTTTTTCAATACTGTTGTCAACATTTGATTTTTTATGGTACAATAATGTAGCTACTGGAATTGTTACTGCATTTATTTAAATTAATCTGTACCCTACAAAGATTACATTGTTCAAATGTCCATTGGATAATATTTATTGCAGGATTCTTCACCTGATGTAGTAGTATATTATTGCTTTGACAATGCTTATAATTGGCTAGCCCTTATGCCTGTTTTTGCAAGAAGAAAACATGAAAAAAACATGTTTAGTTATTTAACCATGTACAAACATTTCTGTCGCACCTAAATCATTGCAAACCTGAGCTCAGGCCTCGGAGGCTTATTACAACACTAGGTTAGACAGTTTTAATTTGTTGAAATCTGTAAACTATAAAAGAAGTTGTTAAAATGACAAGTCTTCAGATGACAGCAAAAGTTTGTTATTTTCCCTATTGACAAACATGGAGTTAATTCCGTAGAGTTGGTGCATCATTCAGGAAAACCCTTGTGTTAATGTGTGTTTCTCATGGCATCAGAACATGTTTGATTCCATCTTTCAGGGTCAGTGACAATGAAGTCGCGGGTGTCGTCTCCACCCACCCACCACAAGTACATGATCAACTTTGACATCAGCGATCTGAAGAGTTTCCGCCGGTCAAGTCCACGACTTGGCTGGTCGTACATCATCTTCATCCTGAAGTGCGGCACCACGTATCCAGCACTGCACTTCCACCAGGGTGGCACGAAGGCCTTCATCAAACAGCTTGAGACACACCTCGTCATCAAGAAGTAAGTCAAGCCTGACTGCACTTGGGCTGGGAGCTTGCTAGATGGGATAACTGATTCTCCATAGTTTTAACCAGACTTAAAAAGACTGCCATCCAAAGCTACAAGCTCCAGATGACTTGTGGAAAGGAAGTCTGATTTATAGAGGGTACAAAATGTTTCATCTATGTTACGTACAATGCATAGGCCACTTTTACCAGATGTCTATCAATTTAATTGTTAAAAATATTCACTGTTATTAGTCAGCCTGACAATGTAATAGTCTTTTTGCTGTGCAGATGATGAAGATATAAATTTTTCAGATTTTGTGATGTTGATGTCAGTGAGTTGTGGCAGTTCGTAATCATTGTTGTTCTCTTGATAAAGGTCTCCCAAGGACTCGTGTTTGTTCCTCGTGCGAGAACACGACCCACAGGCGCTCTCAAAATCATTCGATGAACTCAAACTGTTTGATGAGGAGCAGGCTGACGACATGCTGACAGTGAGTGTGTTCACCCGCCAGTATTGAGATGACCCCCTAACCGAATGTATGCTCTGTAGATGAGGCGATTACTCTCATTTTTGTTTGTTAGTCAGAAATGTGTTTCAAAGTTGAGTTAACAAATGGGTTTTGGTAAAAGTGCTGGTAAGACATTGTTAAAGGGGAACAAAAGGCGTTTTTTAACTATACATCTAAACGAGTTAATACAAACTGCAATCAACAATGTCATGCCAGTGGTTTACTTGGAATATGTTCTCACAGTGGTGTATTCTGGTGAAATCTTGTAGTTCCTGACATATTGGGACCCATCAGATTATGTTTGGCGTAGGCACAGCTGTGATGCATGGCATTCTCATTTTGGTTTACATGTTTATGAACATGTCAGTTCATATATTGGTTTCTCATGTCTTCAATTCAGAAGCTGAGTTTCACTTTGATATGCATGAACAAGTGTTATGATGCCATGCCGTGCATCATGCAGATGTAACCTAGTACACATTGCTGGGCTCATTATGTAGCCATTGTAATCAACTTGACAAATCGTCAGATTCTGCATCATACAGATTTACATAGTTTGATACATGAATCTATAATGTCAAATATATTGTTTGATGAATATGCGTTTGTGTGAACACAACATGTCAAACAAAAATACACTTTTTCATTATTAATCAACACTTACATAATTGCATGAATAGTTCTATGGGCAATCATTAATATCTTATTAAGAACATCACTTGTATATTGACTAGATACACCCCATTATTTCTATGGTTCAGTCATGAAGTATAATTTTCTTACGATGGCTGCAGTCACATTTTGCAATGACATAAAAAATATAAATGAGAACCATATATATTCCCAGGTTTTCTTGGATTAAAAAAAAAAATTCCAAGCTAAGCTTATACTTAATTCACATAGTAACACATAATCCATTTAGCCTTTTCATATCTACATTATATTAGACTTGAGATAGTGATAGCATCAACAAAAATAATATATATTAAAATACATTCAAGGATACGTATATATATACGTATATACGTATACATAACAGAAATGTCATGCTTCCAAAGCAGCGATGACACTCCTTCGCAACATATTCATTCTTCTGACCCTAGAAATTCATCAAAGACCCGTATACAGCAACCTGGGGCGGTTTCTCGAAGGTGACCAACTTTCTGCGTGACACGCTGCTCATGCCCGAACCCGAAGTTCGGCCACAGGAAGACGTCGCCGAAATACTGCTTGAGTGCGTGCCAGGCATGGCAATAAACAACCAGGAAGAACCCGGCTTTGAAATGATTACCACTGTAAGTTGTCATCCCTGTTAGTACCAAAATCAGAATCAAAAAGTGTTTTCAATTAGATTTATACAGATAACAGTTCTACTAAGAAAGATTCCATTGACATGTTTTAATGCAAAAGCTGCTGCTTTTGCTTTTCTTTGACAGAACATAGAATTCCACTAAGCTCTATTTGGGATAGAGGCAGCAGTTGCTGGTTATTGTGTTTCTAGCATTTTTTACATTTGTAATTTGGGTGAAACCAAGATAGATGCGTCATTGACACTAACACGTGGTGTAGTTGGTATTTTGTAATGTCTCGCACAGTGCATACTTCACCATTTTACAATGTCATGTTTTTACAGCCAGTTTTACTATACCTGAGCCCAAAATCTGCTTGCTATCTATATGCATTTTGGATCTTGGTTTGTTTGTAAACATAATTATATTTAATGTATTGGCGCAGTGTGCTGTCTTGGCTCTACCTGTGTAGAGTGAAGGTATTGATAATAATAATAATGACAAACTTCTATAGCGCCTAAATCCCTATGAATCTGAGCTCAGAGGCGCAGCATACAAGAATCATTGGGAAAATTCGTTAACCAGCACTTGTTACAAAAACTGTGGATGCAGTGTTTTGCCTGGGCAAGTCATTGTTAGTTCTGACGTATCATGTTGACACAAACCATTCACACTGGTATGTGTAGATGGAGGAATCAACCCCATCTTGTGGGGTGAGATGTTCTCAAGGATTAAGAACGTTTCCATAGGTATCACCACCTACAGGATATCTTCACCCCAAACCAGGCACAACCTGTCATCTATTTCTACATCCTGCAAAAAAGTTGAACATTTGCAAATAAAACAATTTTAAGATTTTTTGTTTTATTCATATTACATCAGTAACTCATAACATTATATCGTAGTGAAAAGTAAATTAATCAAGAAAAAAACAAAAAACAATTAAAATTACCATAAAACATGAGAAAAGCAGGAGATATTTGCTTGAAATCAGGAGGACTTGTCAGAAATTACCAAAAAGCAGGGATCTCCAGTCATAGCCAAAGACAAAGGATGTCTGTTGATGGACTGGGTAAACTTGTGTTGCATCTAACCATTTCTTTATTACAGCAAGAACTGCCACCCCGACCGGAGGTGAAAAGGTCAACACCCCTGACCCCTCAGCACTGGTCACAGCACATGGACAATCAGGGTCAAGTGAAGGACGTGGAAAGTCTGAAGGAAGCCATCTTTAGAGGCGTCAGTACTTCATGCATACATTATAACGACTGAGGCATCAGTATTTCATGCAGTTGATGCATGCTACATTGCAGTTTGTCTGTATCAAAATCAAAATTATGCTTGTGGTCTCTGTTGAGCTTTGCGATGCCAACATTGTTTTCAAAAGTAATATTAATGCGTTACTAGTGCGGCATGACACCTGCTAAATCAACTTTTCAGTATACAGTTCATGCTTGAACAACTTTGTCTGATGTTTTTACCATAATAAACTATTTCGGCCAGAAATCCTTAAAAACTACATTAATATATATGTATTTGAACACCTAAAAATAAGTAAATTCTCAGCTGTGTGAAAACATACAGTCATTATGTACTGCCTGTATTCAGACAGGTAAAAATAACAGGTGTCAAAAACAATTCTATTTGTAGACAGTGTCCAGATACACACAGTCATAATGGTGGACATTGGGAGAGTGGAGATCCCACTCAGTGTCCAGATACACACAGTCATAATGGTGGACATTGGGAGAGTGGAGATCCCACTCAGTGTCCAGATACACACAGTCATAATGGTGAACATTGGGAGAGTGGAGATCCCACTCAGTGTCCAGATACACACAGTCATAATGGTGGACATTGGGAGAGTGGAGATCCCATTCAGTGTCCAGATACACACAGTCATAATGGTGGACATTGGGAGAGTGGAGATCCCACTCAGTGTCCAGATACACACAGTCATAATGGTGAACATTGGGAGAGTGGAGATCCCACTCAGTGTCCAGATACACACAGTCATAATGGTGGACATTGGGAGAGTGGAGATCCCACTCAGTGTCCAGATACACACAGTCATAATGGTGGACATTGGGAGAGTGGAGATCCCACTCAGTGTCCAGATACACACAGTCATAATGGTGGACATTGGGAGAGTGGAGATCCCACTCAAAACATGGTAGTCCACAAATTAACATAAAATGTAAAAACATTTTCGTTATCAGTTTTGGAAGTACACATTTTGATATTTGCTGACAAGATGGCGGTCGTGCTGCCCGAGACTTTTTAAGAGTTGACAGCCTGACTGTACAGATGATAGTCTCAGGCCATTCTCAGTAATTCAGTAATTCAGGCACTGAATGTAATCAAGTAAATTGTTGTATTTCTGCCTACTGTAGTTTTTGAAGAAAAACAAAAACGTCTGTTCTTTTGATTTGATTGCTGTTGCTTTATGTACAGCAGTCTTGCTGAGTTGGCTGAGCATACTTTCAAACAGTGTGTTGTGATTGGTTCACAGGGAGTTGACCCCAGTATCAGGATCGAGGTCTGGAAGTTTCTTCTCAAATACTACAGCTGGGACTCAACCTATCAGAGTCGCACTGAACAACGCAAGAAGAAAGTGTACGTCCCATCTATGTCGCTGGCTGTTCATTTTAATTCATAGCAAGATTATTAACTTTGCAGGGTCTTTTCTTTATAGGCAAACCCTCTCATAAAAAATGTTTGACAGTTTTCTCAGGCACTAAAATGTGTATAGGAAAACTGAAGTAGAATTTCTTAGAAAAAACATACATTACATTTTTTAAGTTATTAAATATGCATTTTTATAGCGATGACTATTTCTGTTTAAAACTTCAATGGAAATTAGTTATAGAAGTACCCAAAAACTGAAATGGTTGCATATGAGGCTGATCATCATGTGATAAAAACACATTTAGAATGTGCAGCAGAAATTATTGAAGAAAGGTTTTGTTTCAATTATATTTTTTTGGAATTTTTACAGGGATGATTATTTTCGAATGAAATTGCAATGGAAGTCAGTGACAGAAGAACAGGAAAGGCGAAACAGTTTCATACGAGACCGAAAAAGTCTTATTGGTGAGTGTTCCTAAGGATAACTGTCCCTCTTAATTATATGGATGGAATGGGACAGTACTGCTTTCTCGTTGAGAAAATTGTGTTTAATCTGAATAATATCACCCATTATTGGCATGAATTTAAACTAGTAGAAAAGTGGGCAAATGGGGGGCCAGTAATATATCAACATAATAAAAGTGTAATACATTTTTTTTATGATATCGTGGAGATAATTACATTAGTTTAAGGCCAGACACCCCAGGTGAAATGGTGTTTTTTGACAAAAAGTTTTCTGCCAGATTATAATAATAATAATAATAATAACAAGATAACTTCTATTGCGCCTAAATCCTTGGAAACCAAGCTCAGAGGCGCATCAAAACAAAAGGGTTGGTCAATCTCAAAATCCATAAGTAGTTTTTCAGTTGTCAACAGATGGGTCAGGGCGCTAGGGAGCTACGGTGGATAAGCAAGGTTGTAAAGATATGTTTTTAAATGACGACGGAATTTTGTAATATTTTCAACTGATCTAACACTAAGAGGAAGCATATTCCAAAGAGTTGGTGCAGCAACAGAAAAAGCCCTAGTTCCAATGTTAGTGTTGACTCTAGGAACAAAAAGTAGGTCAGAACTAGATGATCGAAGCTGGATAGATTTTCTTACAGGAGTAAGCAATAAATGCAAATAAGATGGTTGTTTATTGGACAGTGCCTGGTATGTAATGGTACATATCTTAAATATTATACGATATCGTACAGGAAGCCAATGCAAAGACTTCAAAAGTGGCACAGAGCGAGAAAAACGAGGAGATCTTTTATGATACCTTTGTATGCATACTATCAATAAAGTTCACTTCTATGACAATTACGTACCTCTAAGTGAGTTTTATTCATGAATCAAGCATGTTGATATCAAGTAATCAAATCCATTATGCAATCTTCATCGACCATTTTCTGAAATTTCACACGGGGGCCTGGCCAAAAAAGTTCTAGATATTTTTTACTCTGTATGATCCATTCCATACTTTGGGCAAAACAACTTGCACGGTTTGCACAACTTAAAAAAAATAATCTTATCTACCTGCCGGGTCTGGCCTTAAAGAACTTGTTACAGCATTATTACTATTACCATAGCTATTATCACCCTACAACAAAGATGGATTTCTTGGTTTGTGTGTCAGCATATCCTATTTAAACAAAACCACTGTTTTTATGTATCTTGATGCTCCAACTAATACATATGTGACAACACTTTCAGAGAAGGACGTGACACGCACAGACCGCACTCACCACTTCTTCCACGGAGAGGACAACCCAAACATCTCGGTCCTCTATGACATCCTCATGACCTACTGCATGTACAACTTTGATCTCGGTACGTCCTACATGTCAGTGCTGTTCATAGTTTTCTTAAACCTAGAAGCGACCAATGAAAATCCTCTGTAATATACTGTTCCTATAAAAATTATAACTTTGCTAATATTTGTAATAAAAATATGACTGAATTTATTGCTAAAGGAATGCTTTATTATAATAAAATTACAATAACTATATTACATACTAAAATTATGGGGATATTAGTATCTGAATTTCATCCAAAAAATAGTTTAAAAAAACTATAATTTCATTGTGCTGCCATATAATTACTGAGTGGCTGTACATGCTACACCCAGTGAGATAAATGTAGCCATGTATGTTAGCTGCCAAATAACACAGAAATTAAACAAATCCATTGAGAATTTTTATTTGTATGATTTTTTCTGACAAAACTAGGCCGATTCAAGCAGGCCGATCACTACCGCACTCATTACTGTTGCAACCCATGCACTCGCCCGGAGAAACATCGCGCTGCTAATTTGTTGAATTTTCACATAAAAAAACACCCCAAAGTCATTCTATCCGAACCAGTATAATAACCTTATTTATGAATACTGTCAGGCATTTGTCAAAATATTGATGCAGAAACTTGAGATAATCCGATGTAAACTTTTGAAGTGGATAAGTTGCCAAACACTACTCCGCCATTTTGTTTTCGACTTTCGCTTTGGAGGGCTGATGATGCTACATTTGAAACCATGGTTCTGATTTGCTGAATTATGTCATTTTTTGGCTGATCAGCCAATGACAGAGCTTTCCATCAATACCCCGTGTGCGGGAGTCTAAACTTTAGGAATGGATGCGTAAATTCAATATGGAGGACTTAGTAAAATCACCAGAATGTGGGTGTTAACTGCGTCACGTGTTTTGTATCATTGAATCTGCTCACAAATAAATATATACGATCTCAAAAAATCTATCAACTATCAATAGATACCAAATGTTTGCGTGTCAGTTGCGTGTGATGGAAATGAAAATTGTTACAACAAAGGCAGGTACAGTTGGGCCGAATTTTGGTACTGGCCACTCCAAAGGTTAAAGCAGCGTTGTATGTTCTGTTTCTGAAAATCAGTTGGGTGTGGTAGTTATTAGCAGGACGTTTTTTAATCAGTTGGGTGTGGTAATTATTAGCAGGATAAGACTTCACTATTATGCTCCCTAATTTGTCAGACAGTATACCTTCAATATATTCTAGTATTAAGAAAAATTTCTAAATAAATGTTAATATATCAGGAATGAGGTACCTTTACTGATGGCTTCTCTGGTGTGATTGCCCTTCTGTGGTCAGGTTACGTGCAAGGAATGAGTGACTTGTTGGCTCCCATTCTCGTTGTCATGGAGAATGAAGTAGATGCTTTCTGGTGTTTTGCCGGATTTATGGAACTTCTGGTGAGTGGAAATGACTGCGTGAATAAGTTAGCAAGCGAGCTCTTGCTAATTAGACTTATTAGTTGTACTTTCATGTGTTAATTTAGTTTAAAAACTGTCATTGAAAAGTAAGACTTGTGTGCATGTGTTCTGATGCCTTAGTCGTTGATGTCTGTGCGTGTACTTTTATGATGGTCATATAAATGTACGTTCCATAATTATTTTTTGGGCATAAAAACAAAACAGCCGTGCCTATAACAAATTGCAGGAAATCTGTATGGTGGTCCATCTGCCATTCTTTTTGTTCTGTCTTTTCCTGTTTATTTCTGTGTGCCTGTCACTGCATTTTCTGTGTTTCAGTACCACAACTTTGACATTGACCAGGCAGGAATGAAGACACAACTGGTTCAGCTGCACACACTTGTCAGGTTTACTGACCCCAAACTCTGCAACTACCTCGGTGCGTCCACCCCACAGCTGCACTCACAGCCAACTCAATCAAATATATAAACACCAGTAACTTAATAACACTTTAATTTTTTTCCGTTTTTTTAATGCAACAGTGACCATCATAACTGTTTAAAAAATATTCTATGTCAAAAACAATTTTATATCAGTATTCTTTTATAACGTTGCTTCAATCTGATATTACACATTTTACAAGCAAATCAAAGGTTGTATATCAACAGTGTTTGGCTGTGTTCTAAACGTGACTTTCCAGCCTCACCTATTATAATATAATCTTTATTTTCCATATCATAAATGGCAATTGTTCAGTATTTAAAATGTGGTTATATTTAAGTATCAAAAAATCAGAATTTGCACTGCACATTGTCTACTGTCAATGAGTGTTGGCCATCTACTCTTTATGTAGAAGCAAATAAGTGGTTGCAAATCTAGGTTTGGCCTTGTTTTAAACACGACTCACGGGCCTTTTGTGTACACATGTTGGGATTGTGTATTTCTTAGTACATCGTACGTAATGTGTCATGTTTGTGTTTGCAGAGAGTCACGACTCGGGCAACATGTACTTAGTACATCGTAAGTAATGTGTCATGTTTGTGTTTGCAGAGAGTCACGACTCAGGCAACATGTATTTAGTACATCGTAAGTAATGTCATGTTTGTGTTTGCAGAGAGTCACGACTCAGGCAACATGTACTTAGTACATCGTAAGTAATGTGTCATGTTTGTGTTTGCAGAGAGTCACGACTCAGGCAACATGTACTTCTGCTTCCGCTGGCTTCTCATCATCTTCAAGCGAGAGTTCTCATTCCCCGACATCATGCGACTGTGGGAGGTTAGTTCAAGGTCAATGCATGACTTAACATTACAAAGTCTGATAGTTTTATCACAAACTCATAAAAACACACCTTGAAGCTTGTGGTTTAAGGAACAATTAGAATTTTCATTTACAATTATCTGTTGATGAATATCAGCTGTGTCGTTCAGTTTATCCATGACCAGCTGTTGATGATTTCTAGTATCTGAACAAAGTTTTTTATGTCAGGTGTTTATGTTACGTCTCCCACCCAGTTTTCTTGTTACATCTCCCATCCAGTTTTCTTGTTACATCTCCCTCCTAGTTTTCTTGTTACATCTCCCATCCAGTTTTCTTGTTACGTCTCCCTCCTAGTTTTCTTGTTTCATCTCCCATCCAGTTTTCTTGTTACATCTCCCTCCCAGTTTTCTTGTTACGTCTCCCACCCAGTTTTCTTGTTACGTCTCCCACCCAGTTTTCTTGTTACGTCTCCCACCCAGTTTTCTTGTTACGTCTCCCTCCCAGTTTTCTTGTTACGCCTCCCACCCAGTTTTCTTGTTACGTCTCCCATCCAGTTTTCTTGTTACGTCTCCCACCCAGTTTTCTTGTTACGTCTCCCACCCAGTTTTCTTGTTACGTCTCCCATCCAGTTTTCTTGTTACGTCTCCCACCCAGTTTTCTTGTTACGTCTCCCACCCAGTTTTCTTGTTATGTCTCCAATCCAGTTTTCTTGTTACATCTCCCACCTAGTTTTCTTGCCCCCCGTCACATGACATCAGTGTGTGATCAGGATCCGCTGCAGACAGATCGAAACATTGCAAGTTTCAAATACAGCTCCAATGTAAGTTTAGTTCTCGCTATTCATACCTTGCCCTTTGTTTTTTGTCACAAATACAAACACGAGGCCCAGATTTGAAAAGAAAATACGCCAGAATGTCTGACAGCTTCACCTTCATGGTGATTATTTTTAGAAAGCTTGTTGAATCAGTCTGTCTTATGTGGCCCAGAAAGGTCTCCACTCCCAGCTAGTGCAAATAGTGACCCGTCCCATCCATTTAGACACTTTGGATAGTCTGGTGATGTTTCAGGTGCTGTGGACTGGTAAACCTTGCGATAACTTCCACCTCCTGATCTGTCTCGCTCTACTCGACACGGAGAAGATCACACTCATCGAAAACAATTTTGGCTTCACCGAGATACTGAAGGTAGGCGCTGCATGCGGCCGGGTGTGAACTGAGAACCTGACAATGATCTTGATTTTTGTGTTTTGGGAATAATTGCCTGTTATTGCCTCTCATCGCTGGTTGGATGGGTAATTACAGGCACTTTCTGGAGTTTGTACATAGTTGGGGATAAATGTCAGGGGTAATGTAGTCAACTACCAAGTGTACCACTCCTGGCTTGTACATAGTTGGGGATAAATGTCAGGGGTAATGTAGTCAACTACCAAGGGTACCACTCTTGGTGTGTGAGGATGGCATACGTGGAAGAAATTGCTGTTTGAAGCATTTAATTTTTCATTCTGAACATTCAAAATAAGAGATGAATGTAAACATGTTCAAGTGCGGTGGTTGTTATATATTACTTTGTATTGAGTAGTTTTTCTCTAGCAATTGTATATCTAGCAGTAGAAAATGTTTCGTCTTCTGTTACAACAGCACATCAACGACTTATCGGGACAAATCGAGCTCTCAGAAACCATCAACAAAGCCGAGGGAATCTATCTTCAACTGAGCACGTGCAAACATCTCCCAGCTGCCGTGGCAGACATCATTGGTATCGAACAACCATCAGCGCCCTCTGGTGGTGATGGCATCGACGGTGCAAGCAGCACACGTAGCAGTCCCGATCACACGTCGCTGCAGATCAGCACAAATGGCACAGAGGGCAGCACCGGAGAGAAATCGCTGGCAGTTCAACTTTCCTGCGGAGGATCAAATGACACAACGGACACGAGAACAACAACGCCAGACGACAGTAGTATCGAGATACTTCCTGTTGACCACATGGACCTTGTATTATAAATAGTATCTGGATACTTCAGGTATTATTACTGGTTCGTAGTATTGAGATACTTCCTGTTGATAGCATAGATATGAGCTTATAAATAGTATTACAGTACTGCCTGGCATTATTAGAATAATATCAAGACAACTCCTGTTGACAAGAAGATCTGTTGTTCCAAGGTAGTATCAAGATACTTTTGGATATTAGTAGTATCAAGATACTTCTTGTTGACAATATGGAACGGGTGGTGTGAGTGCTATCATGATACTTCTAGTTGAAGACATGGATCAGCCATTGTGAATAGTATCCCGATACTTCCGGTTGACAACCTGATCCCGGTTGCGAGTAGTATCAAACGACTTCCTGTAATTATGGTTGGCTGAGCACTGGTAAATGTACAAATTGTTCTGTGTCATTTGTATTAGATGGTGCTGTTACGTGATTATGATTTATAGAAACCGGGAACTTTTACTATTAGAGTCTGACCATCGAAGAACTAATCAAATTCTTCAATCGGTATCATCCTAAGGTATGATATCATACAAGGAGCATGACTTTGTAAATAATGAGCAGAAATTTGTGGTTGATAATATTTACGGAATACTGTGTATTATTTTGAATGAAGCTCGATGGCAGATTTGCTAATGACCGAGTTGATAAACGATTGGTTTACAATCAAGGGTAGTAAGTTGTCGGATGGGGTGTTGGAGAACAGGGCAGACAGGAATGCTTACCTTGGTGGTCAGGTTGTTATTGGCCCTCTGCAGACCAAAAGGGCATTACCAACACAGATTCATAGTTTTGTTCTATCCCTCTGCACAGCTTTAATTGCAATAGGATGAAGGCTAAATGTCGCCCTGGCTATTGGCCTTTGCAAATTACTATATGTAAAGACAATTCTTTTTATGATTTAAACAAGGCACAGTATTTATTGACTGACTATTTTATTCACACACTACACATAAGGTCATCATAAAACCATATTCACGGTGACCAAAACCAGTCAAAGTATTTAAATTTAATTAATACTTGCAGGACAAATTCAATACATGGTCTAATTACTGTCACTTTAAAGGCATTGTGTGTGTACAAATGACTGACCTCTGATGAAGCAGCACTCCAATGTATTCATGCCACCTGTTGGTGATATTCACTTCTCACAATACATGCCTTCACGCCAAGACATTTCACAGGTTCCTGGAATTCCTGCTTGTGTTGCTTAGCAACTGGTCTGCCTGAATTGGGACTAGCCTATGGTAATTAAAAGCCTTGTTTCTGCAGTGTTTCCACACTAGAACGCACACATAGTACCCACACAAAGATAAAATATCACTCTCTCCTCACCATAATGAATCTGTTGTTACTAATTAATTATGCGAACCAAGTTTTTCTGACGAGATTGCACTGTGTAGCTGTAAAATGCTAAGACAGATATCCAGACAGTGGCCTAACTGTGCATCGGAAGCTGCTTAGAATCTTTATGTATAGTAATGTTGTATAAAAATGTTGAGTTACTGTTTGTAAATGTGCTGTCATGCTACAGAACGTACAGCCAGCAGTACATGTATGCCTTCAAGTAGTGGTGTTGAATGTTGCCTGTGGTAATATATGAAATGTACTCAAGTGAAATATAATGTGTATTTAAGTCATAAAAACATTTCTGAAGAACTGATGTTTGTTCATGGTGTGATTTGCAATCTATCAATAAGTTTGAATTAAGTCACATTATTTATTTAATTGTCGTGAGCACAGACCAACAAATGTTAATTTTCTATAACAAAGAGAACAATGTTTATTGAGTTCCACAACAATGGCACTAGAAATTACACCACTGACATCATCATCCATGCCAAAATACATGTAGAAGTACATGAACAAGAAACAAGACCATTCTTCAACATAAACATGATCATTCGACACAGCCATTACAATCTAATGTCTGCTTTCCAACAAACTAAATTATTGAAATAAATAAAATCGTCAATTAAATCTGTTATAAACCCACATCCACATATCACAACCTGTTGAAGTAAAGAACTATTCGTTAATTAATCTTATTATCTTAACGCGTTAGCATAAGCAAAAATCACTATTACCACCTACACTGGCACAGACTTTTTATTAACTAACCTTATCAACTCGGCGCCTTACATCTTTATTTTGAGTAAACACATCATTTCAAATGTCACATGTATAAGGCGACAAGTACTGTGTGAAATCAATAAATATTGTGGGGCAAGATTGGCAATTTTTTAGCTGCATGGATGAAGTGTTGCTCTACCAAATCAAGAACTCATTCTCAAAGAGAACAATAAACTTTGTGTATAGCCCTCGTTAACAACCCCAATCTCTCACATTTTAAAACTGTTTTTATACAATTTATTATAATTACTCAAAGTGCATTTTATGTACTAAAAATTAGTTTTGAATAAAAACTTTATCATATATATTAATGGTGCTTTTTTGTCAAACATTGTCACATGTACTTAGACATTTTGAATAACAGTTTCAATTACATTTAATTTAAATGTGCTATTACATAGAATCAAATATCTTCTCTCGAATACATATTTCTGTGCATGCAAAATTTCACATCGACAAAGTCAATTTTGAATTTGAAAAAGGAGAGAAACAAAAACGTTCATTCTTCCTCTAAAAACAAGATAGAATACGTTGCACACAGATAGGATGTGGTAAGCAAGTGGTGTGCTGTGCCAATGCAGCTCTGGGGAAATCAATAGGACTGACAAGAAAACAGGCATCCCTCGGTCACACATCCATGTAATTTCCTGTGCATTACTGATTAATTAATTCATATAATACCATAATATACATAATAATACTGTACAGGAAACATGAGCCATGCTCTCTTGCTTGAATCTCCCTCCCAACATTGGTTCAGCATGCCTTTGTTTCTAGTGCGATACAAGGTAAGGGGTGCTTTCAAAACATCGATATATGGCACTGTGGAATCAATGTAATTTGCCCCAGATCTCCCGACTGAAACTTAAGAGTTACATAGACCCGAGTGCAACTTTACATTCAGCTGCTTTAACACTAAACTGTATGCATGTGCTTGCAGTTGGTCACTTGGGGGTGATTGAACATGTTTGCTTGCAGTTGGTCACTTGGGGGGTAGTTGAACATGTTTGCTTCCAGTTAGTCACTTGGGGGTAGTTGAACATGTTTGCTTGCAGTTGGTCACTTGGGGGTAGTTGAACATGTTTGCTTCCAGTTAGTCACTTGGGGTTGGTTGGATATGTTTGCAAAGTCATAAAATATGTTTATCAGGGGTGGAGATGGTTTGGTCGTTACATATTGCAGGAAAAATTAATTCCTGCAGCCAGCCAGCGGGTGTAACATGCAGTTAATACAAACTGAACCTAACTGTAATTTTGGATTGTAAAAAATACAAGTGCTAAGTGGTGGAGGAGGGAGTTGAACCAGTGCCAAACACACGACCTATTGATGGGGAGGGGGGTTGACCAGTGCCAAACACACGACCTATTGATGGGGAGGGGGGTTGACCAGTGCCAAACACACGACCTATTGGTGGGGAGGGGGTTGAACCAGTGCTAAACACACGACCTATTGGTGGGGAGGGGGTTGAACCAGTGCTAAACACACGACCTATTGGTGGGGAGGGGGTTGAACCAGTGCTAAACACACGACCTATTGGTGGGGAGGGGGTTGAAACAGTGCTAAACACGTAACATTTTTGGCCTTTGCGAACCTATGAGACCATCCCTTTATAACTGATTAAAAAAAATAGTGGTTTTTAAATGTTCAATTGATGCTAAACAGAACAGCTTCTAACACCATGAAAACAATTCAGTGTGGTGTCATAAAGCGATGCATTTCCCCCACAACTGTTTTAATTTCCTATGAACTAGTCACCAACCAACTTGTTATCATTGGCACCAAAGTATTAACCACCTTTTCACTTATCATGACAACTGATGAACGTAAGACAGCAAGAATTAAACTTACTTTTTGGAGCAATAGTTGAAACATGCGACATTTCAACCTGTCTACTGCGGATCTTGTTCACGCATTGATGTCATGTGATGTGGCTCAGATTCAGGCGGAACAATCTGGTTGTAGATGTGGGTGGTACCCATGATCTCGGTTCATTGCGGGGGAACAAGATCCACTGGAGATGGGTTGAAATGTCAACAATTGCTCCAAAGTAAGTTTAATTCTTGCCATCTAATTTGAATCTTGTAGCCATGAACAATATCTTTATAAATGATGTAAAAACAGTTTAAGTAATAAATACTATGACATAAGTTAAACAATATAACACAGCAATTTGGCATGTTAAAATAATTACAGGCATAGATCATTTTGGACATCTACAGATACCGAGAAACAGAATTTGCAGTGTCAACATATGGTGTCAAGTATAGTGGTGGCTGCAAATGACACCATTCACTTGGCAGTCATCAACACACGATAACTACACAATTCAACAAGCGTCACTCACAAAATATTTATGATTCCATTCTCGAGACAAATTATACAAAATACTGCACATATATCACACATAGATACCATAACCTTCAAAATGTATAAACCACCTCTAAAACTGAATGGCCAATACGACAGTAGTTCATGACTAGATACAATATATTTACATACATGTTATGTTAGCTGTGTACCATTGCTATGTATCACTTGTGTTCACTGGAGATATTCTAACCCATAAATCCAGCTGCCACACTTCTTTTCCAACATTTCCAGCAAAGATGTCATAATTCATCGATACATGACTGTAAACTTTAGTGGTAAATCCATTGTATTGACATGCCCACGGCTAGTAAACACATTGTATCGACATGCCCACAGCTAGTAAACACATTGTATCGACATGTCCACGGTTAGTAAACCCATTGTATGGACATGCCCACGGCTAGTAAACACATTGTATGGACATGCCCACAGCTAGTAAACACATTGTATGGACATGTCCACGGCTAGTAAATCCATTGTATTGACATGTCCACGGCTAGTAAACCCATTGTATGGACATGCCCACGGCTAGTAAATCCATTGTATTGACATGTCCACGGCTAGTAAACCCATTGTATGGACATGCCCACGGCTAGTAAACACAATAAAACTATAGAAATTGTACCTGGTGAAATGTGGTAACATTGTTGGACAAAACACCAGACTTAACGACCCAGATTTGTTGGCATTATATAGACAGTGGTGGATATTTGTATACAAAGTCTTCACGTAGTAAATGAAGTGTGGCTGAATGCTTCCCAGATATAAGTTGAGATGGTATTCGACTGAACAGGTCTGCCAGGGAGTAAATTATAAAGCACTTTGAGCAGTCCTAGACTAAATAGCATGCTATATCTATGAACTTTACTTTTCTTTAGAAGATTACTTTTGATATCCTTCAAATTTGTTTTTGGAAGGCTACGGTTAGCACATAATTAGCTGAATAAATATCAATTAACATTTAACAAGGTACCATGTCTTGTTACGTACACCCAGTTATTGATGATATAAGTAATTGCAATAGCAGTGCACAGTGTTCAGCTTATCTAGTTCCAAAGGTGTTTACATAGTTACCATACTGTACCTAATTTCATACACCTTTCCCGTTAGTTAGTACCACAAATTCTACCCGTGTCACACATCATTTTGTCTGTCTCAAAATTTCACTTGTCTTAACAAATGATCTTTCTAAGACATAATTTATTTTAAGCATATCTTAACTATCTAGAACATCAGTTTTTAAACTTAATCTAATGCTTGCCTTACCTCTAATCAAAACAACACTGTCTTAATTGTTATCTCACCCACAGTAGTAGCTAGCACCTGAATAAGCCCCAGTAGAGTTCATTGATTTTCTTATTCAATGTGATGTAGCATTAACAGTTTGGCAGGCCACTCCCAGTGCTTGCCTTTGAGTAAGACATTGCATGTCTGCGGGTGATACAGAACAAGACTTCAGACTAGGTCGCACAAGCTATATAGGACAGGCCTTTGAACTAGATTGTACAGGTCTTTGGACAGGGTGACAGAGGCTTTTGGACAAGATGGTGCAAAGTCTTTTCATGTTTGATTTGCAAGAACCATGCACAGTCAACAAATAATGTCTGCTTTGGCAGTGCAATGAATGAACACTGTGGCACCTTCACCTCGTGCATGACAATCACACAGAAGAGACCTTGACTGCTGACAATTTGTTTGCGCAAACATGAATTTTATACATGTTGTATAGATGTGATTTTTGTTCAGGAAAACTATAAGGCAATATGTTAACCTATCAAACTGTCCAACAAAACATATGTACACACAAATTCAGCAACAATAATCACTTGCAAAGTGCAGCTATCCAGCAACACTGGAGCTCATCAACCCCGCACGATTCCAGGGGAACATCTTAGTCTTAATGTACGCCACATGTTACCCTGCTGGTTAAACCGTCGTGTCAGTGGTCTGACGTGTGACTCCCATCACCAGATACTTGCGTCATTGAGATCCACACGACGCGTCACTACGATTGTGTCCGTCTTTCAAACACAGAATCATCACGTGTGCTGCTCTGGCCTGCCAGTGTGTGGAATACGTCCGGCCGTGCCAATGTACCCCTCCGGATCCTCACACACATGTACTACGATGGCCGGATGTTTCTCCGACGCAGCCTCAAATTCGTGCGCCTCTCCTACAATCATGACAGTGACCATGTCAACCTCGTTACTACGAACAGATAATGGCTGAGTGGGAAACAGGTAGACAAGATGGGAGCCTTTGAAGCACTTTCATCATGCCAGTGAAGCCAGTATTTTTTAGAAATACGTCATGTCCCAGATGCCCTAGATCAGTAGATGTGCTTTTCCCACTGTAATAATAATGACAAACTTCTATAGCGCCTAAATCCCCAGTAATCTGAGCTCGGAGGCGGAACATACAAGAAGCTTTGGGCAAAATCATTAAGATGGACAAGCAAGAGTAATCATTAGAGCAAGGGACCGTTGAAGGTTAGGGTGGGAACGCAATTTTCTATAAATAAGTCTAAATTTGTTTACAACAGCCATGACATCATTTTAATTATAGTAAGTATCACAATATGTATAGTGACCAATGTATCGCGATGCGTGCCATGACCAATGTATCGCAATGCGTGCCATGACTAATGTATCACGATACATACTGTGACCAATGTATCACAATATGTATCGTGATCAATTTATCGTGATACAAATGGTAACAAGTACATCACGATACATATCATGACCAATGTATCGTGATACATATTGTGACCAATGTATTGATACATATCATGAATACGTACTCTGATACGTATTGTGACCAATGTATCGTGATACATATTGTGCCCAATGTTTTGCGATACATATCATGAATATGTATCATGATACGTATTGCGACCAATGTATCATGATACATACCGTGAGAGTACCATACCATCACAACTCTACCAACACCACAAGAACCAAGAGTGAGTGACCTACCAGGCGTGAGGCCAGCGAGGGCGGTCAAGAGGTCGTAGTTCACGATGGGCTCGTGTTCTGGGGCGGACTCCCAACCGACGGGAGGGGAGCTGGGCGGGGAAATGAGGAAGTTGCGGGGTGGGATGGGTGGCTGTAGGTGCAGGTGGTATGACGAATTATCCACAGTCGGCTGTCAACAAACAAACATACATTTATACAGTTTGTTTATATTATATGCATTCCAGAATTGGAATTATTCAATGTGAAAGTAGTGGAATCTGAATCAGTTTGGATGGAATCAGATGTGAAAGCAGCAGGATTGGAATTACCTTCTATGATATTGGAACATAATGTCATATATATGAAGACAAATCAGGAAATCACCACTGTTACAGTATCTCCCAAGTGTGCTGTAACTCCCAATTAATTAGTGTACTTGCCAAAATAGCAAGTACATTTAGGCACACAATCTTGGCATAAAATCAGGGGTAAGACCACATTTAAATTTTACATAGGCGGCCATTATAACGTTTCCTTCATTTCCTGCTAAATTTGACGAACAATTTTCTTGATACTTTCACAGCATATTTAACCTCCATTGACACAAGTGCTGTGGAAAACTCGTAAAATTCTCATACCTCAGTTTTCAGAAAAATCCACCCAAACCTGACACCCCTCAATTTCGTCCCAATCTGGTGACGTATTTTGAAATATTGGTGCATTCTGTAAAATAGCCACTGTGCGAATACGCGAGCGACTAGCGTATGTTTATTGCTACCTCGTGAAAGATCTAATGCAGTAGTACATTCAGTATTCACTGGACTGACATGTGCCATGCCAAAGTGCTCGAACAAAATTCACACATGACACCAAAACAGTATTTTCAAGGGCACTCTTTCGGTTGGTAATGGCGGACGAATCCTTAATGTGGTCTTACCCCATCACCTGTCTACCGGGTCTTAGGGTTTAATTTAGGCAAAGTCAGGTTGCCATGGTGAAATAAAAATACTTGTAAAATATACATGTATAAATAATAATATAAATTAGCGATAATAACTTACTCTATCTTTACTTATGTCATCCACTTAACATGGTCACACGATGAGTTTTAACACTGTAGTGATGTTTAATGGAATCATAATAGTAATGGTGGAATCATAATTTCCATGGGTGTATATAGTCCAAATCACTTATTCTCATATATTCAATAATGCAAATAATACTCTGAATTAGACTGACCTATCACCTTGTGCCCAACTATCATACACTAGATATATGCCATGTGCCCCCTGGCGAATGGGCGTAACACTACGATGTATCAACAAACCTTCTAATAATAGTAATATCGCTCAAGAAAATAAAGGTAATCTAAAATACTCTCTAACTTCTAACTATAATCGGTTTTTAATATGTCTACGGGTAGGTAATGAATAATACCGGCGCACAATTATACTTATCTGAACAATATTTCCACTGCTTTTCCGATTTTTTCTGCACCGCAAAATCTCAGTGATCCAGACCCAAGATTTTCCCGTCAATCTTAGATCTACACACATTGTGGACAGCAGAATAGATTCAATTTCTCCAACTTACCATGTGTGAAAAGTAACAATATATGACATGGCCGCACACATTTGTCTGGTGCAGGTTTAATTTTGCCGACTTTGCAGCTTTCTGCGAATCAAAGACAATGCGGGCTCGACTGAAACTCTTCAGGTATTGAAACGACGCCATATTGTCGTAGGCTCGGAATACTTCCTCAAACTCTGCCTGAAACAAAGACACTTAAGATCAACTTAATGCTATAGGGCGATACCACGGAAGTGAGCCTGAGAGGTAACATTCTATAATTGCATTAGGACAGACAAATCTTGACCCATTTACTATGTCTACATCTCCTTGTTAAAACAAGTTAAAAAATATGATTTTGTAAAATTTATGGGAAATAATGGCCATTTTCTATATAGATATTTATTATGTCATGTAATTTATTATACCTATTTTCAAAATTCAAATAACATCACATTGTAAATTTGTTTAAAGAAGTTAAGTAGGTGTACTCAGATATCACTAG
This sequence comes from Escarpia spicata, assembly GCA_963995525.1. Taxonomy (NCBI): domain Eukaryota; kingdom Metazoa; phylum Annelida; class Polychaeta; order Sabellida; family Siboglinidae; genus Escarpia; species Escarpia spicata. The sequence goes on from OZ023218.1 coordinate 46,770,640, forward strand.
GTTAAAATGAAATGAAATTTAGAAAGCAACATTTTTGTTAAGTTATATATAATTTAAAAACTCAACTCGTCATGTCACACATGTAATGCAATTTTCAAAAAACTTAATTTGTTTACAAATATAATTTGTTTTAAATCTCCAATTGGTTTATAACTCAACATATGAATACTTCTGTAATACCAAAATATAAGACGTGAAAAAATATTTAACTATATAAAATTTGAAATATATGTGTGTCAACCATGTAACGTTACATCTGTCAGTCTATTACCTATGTATATCATTACCAAATATATTTTAAAGACTTTTAATTTAAAACTTATTAACTATAACTGAATTGCTAATGTGATACAGTGGGGCAACGTCACATCAGCTCCTGTTGAGAGACACAGTACTTGACACCTTTGGGGAAATATACCCTCAATTCCCTCTTTTTAATGTCTGATTTGCTTGGGTTCATCCTAAAATATGTCATTTGTCACTATTCGTCTGGTCACAAATATGTCACATAATTTATTGTTTTATCGCAATTAGCTTACCTAATTATGTTTTCCAAAATTATGGCATGCATTTGTTATGCAAACTCAGTAAATAGTGCATTACTAGGTCAATTTCAGCAAATTACTGTCAATTTCACAAGCGTCACACGTAACAAAACTATGTTACACCTGTTTGACAGTTTGTCATATTTAAATTTTTTTCACAGTCATTTATGCATACACAGGGTTTTCCTAGATACATATATATATGTCTGTTTAGGATAATGCCACTTATGTCCATGCATTATATAGTCTTATAGTTATATAAATTATCAATATTACTAGGTAAATTTCTGATAATTTTAGAAAATTACTAGGTCAAATTCACAAGCATCACATACATAGCAAAACATGCCAAACAGTCTTAAAATATTAACCAATCACAATGTTATGCAGGTACACTAACACTGCATACTTATACATGTGTACTTATTTATGATAAAGAAACTTAGTACAGTCGCGCCTCGTTATAACGTGGTAGTCGGGGTCCACGAAATGAATCCGCGTTATAAACGGGGCGCGTTCCCATATCTGCCGTCAGGGGCGCTACGACGACGACTGACACCGCTGCCGCACGAAGAACGCCACCGAAGCCAACCAAAATGTGCACGTCGCGCAATCTATAAGCAGTTTATGAAGCTTATTAAACTGCCAGTCAGTGTCTATTCTGTTTAAATGTCATACACTGTTGGACACTGTTGAATGCAGAACTGATTAAAATTCATGAACTGTGTACCATTTTAAAATAAACAACGGACCAACAAGCCACGGTCAACTGAACGATAATAATGGTACCGCTGACGTAAGATCTAAAATAATGACCCGGCATTCGGCAGCCAAATACGCAAATGATTTGACAAACGCTGTGTTAGAGTTGATTAAGGACTTAAAGCTATAAGTACGCTTACAATTGGCTTAACTTCATCTTTCAATCAATATCAAAATACAAATTTAGAAAGCACATCTACCGTGCCGAACAATACTACGATTCACCAATTCATATGCGGTTGACAAATTAATATTTTGCCATTTTTGGCTCACCAGTACAGGCAGTAGCTTTGCGTTCATCGCCGAGAAAAAGCTAATATTTGTTACGCAATGTTAGCTTACTGATCTTGACTACTAAGCTGTATTAAAACGTATTTAATCCATTCTTATGCAAGGCGTATTTGTGAATTTCAATTGCACTTTACAAGCCGCCCTGCGCTGAAACCAAGTGAACTCGCGATCCGCAGAAGCCATGAGCATGACTAGCAGATTGGAAACGATTCGTTTGATGTCGGCGCAAAACAAATAATACCTCGCTCCACATTTACTGTTCTTAAAGTTAAAATTGACATTAATTATAGTCAAAGAAACTGCTACCTTTGATAGCATTGGCAGTTCAGAATAAACAACGGCAACGTAGTGACTCGCCTCACACTTGATTCGTTGCAGTTGTACGTCAACGTTAAATTTATTGTCCGACAAATAGTCTTTCAATATACATGTTCGTGGACAGACGGGGATAACTTCACACAAAATAATTGATAGTTATTACCGTGTTAATATAGTTTGTCATAGCGCCCATTTTTACCCTGGCGGCAGAAATTCGGGGTCCACGACTGACCGCGTTATAACCGAATCCGCGTTATAACTGAATCCGCGTTATAACGGGGCGCGACTGTAACATACTTCCATAACTTCACAGACTTTTGGCAATAACTACAGCAATAGAACTTATATAATATGCTTAGTCTTTTGGTTTTCCTTCTTGTTTGGAGGGTGTCCCACTGGAGGTGTGTTATCATTTCTGGCTTTCTAGGGTAGTTGTGCTTACACAATCTGGCGGCTTGTCTTTGGGTACTTTCTACACTACAGCTTTGATATTCTTTAGGCAATGGCGATCCGATGATGCTGATGCGTATTCAAGTACCTTTGGCAACAGCTACTAGGCATATTTTTGGTACACCTGACATTATAATATATATGGCTATGACTTAACTTTAAGATTTAAGCATGCAATCTTTATGTTGTTACTTTTTTCTGTTTCTGCTTCATTTCCTGGGACAGCAAGCTGGCTTCGGCCAGTGCCAGCGTTGTTGTCTCATATTGGACGTCTTCCTTTCTTGGTTTTTGGTGGTAAACAGACCCGAGTTCAATTCTTAAATTTGAATTGGAATTGAACAACAAAATGCACAAATTTGAACTGAATTGGAATTGAATAAAACCCAAATAGATTTAATTGGAATTGAATCCCGCAAAGATGAATTAAATGAACTGACCGAAATGGAAAATAAATTTATGACGTTTTTCTAAATAGAGATGTATAAACTACAAAATATATGTTAAATTGTAACGTTTTCAGATGTGTCTCTTTTGGTCAAAGATCAAAGTAAAACAACCAACAGCAGAACTACCAGTATTGTGCAAAAGGATTTGTCACAAGACAAAACATGGGTTGCAATTCTTTGTCTAGCAGTTATCTGCTCTCTCAGTGTCTATGACTATATACCCCAGTTTTACGAGCAGCATAGAACAGAGCTTCTAAGTGCTAATTGGAATCACTGCTAATTAACCACCAGAGACCAAAATTACTGTTTGTAGAGGAGGTGAATTAAAGGGAATAAAAACATTTATTGCTTGAATTAATGTTAAATTAGATCCTGCTATATATTTCCATGTCCACCAACCAAAACAAATCCCCAAAAATCTAAGAATTAGAAATTCCACATTTTATGTTGTACATCCGGACATTTTCGAATACGCATATTTTTGGCGCGCTTTTTGGGATGCTGAGATGTGACGTCAGACATGACTCTGCCGGTACAGCGACCGCTTGTTTACATTCATTCTCAGCAATATGACGGCAGAGGTGGCTGTGTAATGCGAATATCATCATGGTTCATTGTGCGGCATTCGGTTGTAATGCAAACTCTTCTAAGCATAGAGCAACACACCAATTTTTATCAGTTCCCTACGGATCCAGTTTTATTGAAGAAATGGATCGCAAAAATCAAGCGAGCTAACATCAAGCCGACGAAACACAGCCGGCTTTGCTCCGGTCATTTTGAGAAAAACTGTTTTGATCGCGATCCGGAGATGTTGGCAACCCTTGGATATCCTGGTGCTCGAATATCGTTGAAAAGCGATGCAGTCCCAACAATATTCCCGGTAGTAGAAGCTGCATTGATGCCGTCAATCCGCCGAAGACAGGCGTCGGCACGAGCAGGATCGACGGCCGCTTTGCCCAAGCCGGCTCCGCAACTACACCCATGGCTTCTTCGGGGTACCAGGTTCCTTCTATGAGTGGTGAATTTACGAGGTCTGCTTACCGAGAGGGGCAACGAATCAAGGTAATTCTTATATGTAATTTCTGCTATTATTATTATTCTGTAGGTCTAGTATGCCTGAACTGGACGGTCTCGTGTGTCAAAATAAGTTATTCAACTTATTGTTATTGTACCCCATTGGTTCCAATCATATCACGCAACTCTTCCTAAGTATCTTATATTCTAAATGTTGTAGTTATGCACGATACTACTATAATAAATCTACATATACTCAGTTTTGTGGAAAATTTGATAGTGTAATCAAATCGATTCAGGTGACTGTTACAGGATTGTAAGGCAATAAAACAAAAACGTCAACAAATTAATTGATGCTAGTTTGTTAGTTATGCATTTAATTAATCTATGTACTTTTACATGCAAATAAGAAATAATTATTTTAATTATACTCATTGCCGAGTCAGGTTAGTCTGTTATCATAAGTTTGTTAAACCGTAAGAAGCAATACTTAAATATGTTCACATTCGGATGTGGGTCGTTGCCCAGCTACCAAGTGTGAAAATGGTAATTTGCCAAGTTGTGAAACAATAACAATAAATGCAATGCAAGTTGCAAACCTATCTATTGTATATTTAGTAGATGATTAGTTATAACCAAAAATAAAATGTTCACAAGTAATATATTGTCACATTTTCCAGGTAATTGTTTGCATAAAAGTGTAACAACAAAAGTAACTATGTCTCTGTGTAGATTCTGTAAGCGTGATATCAATTATTTATGATGTTTTTATCATAGAATAAACAATACATACCTTGCAACTTGAAATTAATTTATTAATTTGTATTTTTCACAGCTAGGCAAAGTCTTTTCACACTTGGAAGCTGGGCAAATGACTAGACAAATGGATGTACTCCTTTCTGACAAGATGGTAAAAGACAGAATTTTGTTTGCTTTTGTCAGAAACCTACAACAATTAATTTTTTTGCAAATTCTATAAGGGTAATTTGTTATTTCAGTTATTTGCTGACATTCTGGCAGCAGCTCGAGATAGTCCACCGTCGACCAAGAATGGGTCATCTGAAGATACAGCAACTGAATATGACAGCTCTCGTACGGATTCCTGTGATTCAGAGGATTCCACAACTGAGTCAGTCACAGCTTCCACTCCAAAAAGGAGCAGCAAATGCTTTCAGGTTGACATCAGGCCATCAACTCGCACGAGAAGAGTGCAAGCAGTCTGTGCATCAGAGCAGGTTGCTGTGCAGGTGACATCAGCAGTGAGGTCAACGAGTGTGCAGTGCAGTTTGTTGACTGGTCCGATTAGTGACTCGAGTGACTCAAACGGGGAGGAAGTGACATCTGCTGCAGATCCAGAGTATGTTTGCTCTAACAATGAGTCGACTAGTCCTGACAGCAGCAATAGTGACAGCGATGACCATGTCGACCAGTACACTGACACAGAGGAGGGTGTTACAAACAAGACTCCCTTGAGGAAAGATTGCTGCCCTTCCAAGGAGAGGTACTTCTTGGTGGCAGAGTCTTCACTTGTCATCTTTTCGCACGTTGCCGAAACTGCACTGGTCAAACCAATGTCGTAGTGCAGCAGTTTCTCTGCTCAATGGGAAGTTGCCCTGAAAAGATAATTGGTCTGTAGATGTGAAGCTATGCTATTTATTAGCATGTCATAGGTAAAGTGATCAACAAAATGGACTAGATAACTTGTTTATCAATGCCATCGAAGCCATATTCTCATCTGCCTGCAGGGGAAGTATTCCCATGGGTGTTGTTTGGCTTATAACCATTGTCTGTGCACCCTGTGGTGATTCACATTGTGTTACCAGGTCTATACAGTTACCAACATTTGGAATGATTCATCCCAGTAACACTGTGTTATGAAACTTGCTTGATGAATTTGTAATGATTCAACCCAGTAAAACTGTGTTCTGAAACTTGCTTGATGAATTTGTAATAAATATGTCACACAAAAAATGTGATTAAAAATGCTATGTCCTTATCATTTTTATGGACATAGTCGTAGGGCATATACATACCCACTGGTAACATCTCACATATAAGACCCCTAAGGTTACATTAAACCCCTAGGTCTAGGACATAACCCTTCAGGCTATAACCCATTACCATAATTATTCAATTGTTCTGCATGTTGTTTTAATGTTTATTTTAGTTTATTTTGATTATATAGTAGCTATATTGTTATGTGTCAGACTCGTAGTAATACAAATCATTGTTCCACATAAATGACATAATCTAGAGCTGTCATTATATATGATATTATGGTCATCTCGCGAACAACTGTCCATCTAAAAAAGTGTGGGTTTTGTCCAGAGGGGTGATATCGTAAGTAGCTATAACGTCCTAAACTCGATCCGCATAAACCAGACAGTTCGTAACTTTGTGAAGTTTGTCTTTGACAAGTCTGTTTATAATTACTTCGTCCGATGACCTACTTAGCTACAACCTCTAGCTAACTCTCTGTACAGCTTCGACACCGCATTTTATAATATAACGTCTAACGTACTAAAACGATATAGTTGTTATTGTCGACAGTTTTCACACCATATGTGTCATTATAATGAAGTTAAAGCTTACCAGTCGGTGTTGCATGAGCGAACATTGTGACTGTCCAACTCCGCATCATCTTCTTCGCTACCGTCGCTGAAACGCTCGGAAAGAGCGGAATCAGGCGAATCATCCGCTGTAACCGTTCCCGCTAGTGGCTCAATATCGTATGATTTCACTTGAAACTCTGGGAAACTCCCACTAGCCATGATGTTACAAGAGAATGGAGAGAACAACAATGGCGATGCATAGATGTCAACAAAGCCGCGAATCAGGATTGACGTCACGATATCACGTGATCGCCTAGCTCATTAAATTTCAACTTTCTGCGGGAATCTACACAGACGGGTTTAAAATAGAATTTTGTCTACAAACGTATTTTTTTGTATTTGTTTAATGTTGTCAAATGTTACATACAATGTTAATCTCTGTGTACACATGGAAAACGGATTTTAGTTAATACCTTGTTTTTATTTCCTTTAACATTTGCCAATGTCCAAAGTTCAGCATCCCCTTTGTTCTTTAGCCAGGCTGCAAAATGGTACCATACTAGATACTGGTACATGTTGCATAACTTGAGTCAACACAACCCTTCATAACGCTCAGATTGCATTACTTGGCACAAGGCCTGCTTAGCACCGTCTCTCTTCTGAGAATGAAGCAGGCATTTTATTATGGACTTCATGGCTTATGCTTAATTAAATAATTAACAAATTAGAAGGCTTTTGTTTGCTTAAATGGATTTTCACTGGGGCTTCATTGCACATCAATGTACAGAAACTTAATAAGTCACAACAAATTTACAAAACAGCTATTGTTGCCGATTTGAATTAAAATTGAATTGAGTAAAAAAGAATAGCATTTAATTGGAATTGATTTTTTTTTTGAGTACGTTGAACTGAATTAAAATTGATCCTTGAATTTGAATTGATAAAAGGGAATTGAATCCAGGTCCGGTAGTAAATTTCACTGGGTTGACTGCTCAAGGAATAGGTGTCAAGCCCTTTCTTTTTAGGATTTTGTTCTTTTTATACCTCCCTTCAAAGGATGTGAGTCAACAGTTGGAGTACTTAGTTCTTACATCAAGAATGGTCAATAACTGCCCATGATTAAGCATTGAGACCGTCTCAACATTTTGTTTTCCGTATTTGTTTTCTAATTTCTCTGTAGTGTAGATTTTGATGCTATATATTGTTGTTACTGTTGTGTTGATGTTGTTGTTTTTTGGGGTAATGGTCGGAATGCACCTCTGCCTGAATGCACCAGTCGCAATGCACCAACTGCCTAGTCGCAATGCCCCAACCACCTGGTCGCAATGCTCCAATGGTTTGGCGCAATGCACCTCTTATGGTATCTATATATTATAAAACATTATGGTTTCTCTGTTTGTTTATTTGTTGGTTTGTTAGTTTTTCCCGGGGCAAGTCGGCTAGTATAATAACTTCTTTAAGTATCGCCCATACGACTTTGCGTATATTACTATATATGTATGTATGTATATATATATACATATATAGTAATATGGTTGATATCGTAAATGTATTATATATATATAATACATTTATGATATCAACCATAACATAATAAAGTAGTGCTGGTTCGATATTCGATATATCGAAGTATCGCGATACTTGTGAAAGTTCGATACCGATACTTCGTGGTATCGCGATACTTCGATATTTTGGTATCGAACGGCCACAGTTCGATATTTCGATACCTTCGATACCATCGATATTTCGATACCTTCGATACCTTCGATATTTCGATACCTTCGATACTTTGTCGATACCTATACTTCGATATCGAGTCCATTTGACGTCGAGGCGAAGACGTAACATCGTTTTCGAAGACGAAGTTACGGCCGGACGTACGGAAAGTACGGTTACTCCGCTGTGGGCTTCGCTTCCTAACTTGACAGGGTTGACTACGTTGTATGTATTAGGCCGCTTAGGCGTGGTTCTTTAAGCTTTATTGTGGAGTAAGTTTCCAAAAAAGTCTGTATATAAATAATTATTTGAGTGCGATCTCAGCTTAGCCTCGATTATTCAAGCCTCGTTACGACGTTGGGTGGCACTACCGTTTGCTTCACCACTTTACCTTGCCCACTCTACAGCGTCCCAAAAACACACAACATTCCAGTAATTTAAAGAGTGTTTATTGCACGCAGTAGTATTCATGAATCTAGTTTAATATAAAAATAATAATATAAATAATTATTCAAGCGCGACATACTAGACTCGTTTACCCTGGTTCCGTTTGGTGGCGCTATGTTTTGCTGTTTGATGGCGCCACCGTTTGCCGTACTCGCTCAACCAAGATGAACGACAAAATGTCAAAACGCACATCGTCAATTTGGCAGTTTTTTTTTACAAATACGGAAACACTGTAGAGTGTCTACTATGCCAGAAACGCTCCCCCCAAACTAGTGGGGGAAATACATCGAATTTGACGAAACATGTCACTGTCCATCATCCAAGAGACTACTAAAACATGATGATTTAACTTAGTCTTAAAGTTAAGGAAGTCGTGGTAACAGTAAGTTGAGTAACACTAACAACAACGTCAACGAGAACGACGTGTTCCATCAAAATTTTCGTCAGAAACCAAGCAATGGACATTTAGTAGTAGTAACAGTCGAAGTGAATCGCCATCAGTTGCAGAGTCTACTGCGGCATCAGCGTCAAGAAGTGACGTACGCGATGTGACTACCAGTTTTATTTATTTAGGACTAGGTCTAGGTATTCTATTGCTATTGTCTGTAATACTGTATTGTTTTAATGTTACATTACAATTACTTTTACAACATTAATAAATTAGAATTAAACAATTACAATTTACAACTGTTATTTGGTTATTGAAATAAAATGAAAATTGCATATTAATCGTTGTTTGCATAACTATATCAATTAGTATGTATCAATGGTTAAGTTGAAAATTAAATAGGTGTACCATATAGACTACTATAGTTCCCAATAGACGCTCAGAGCGTGTGCTAAGACTTTGGTGCATGACTATTTGTTTCTCTAAAGTGGTACCAGGCAACACTTTTTCAAACACACATAGTCAGCAGTGCACATCTACCAAACTGACTGATACAACATCAACACATGACAAGAATGCAACTTGTTTAACAAGATTGCCATCCAGAGAATTAACTCTAGATAGCAGGTGGACAAGGAAGCCCTTTGGCTTATCGAGAGTCCAACCCTTTTATCTACATATATCCAGCCCTTCTGAGGTATGTGTCGATTTTATTTTTAAACATATTCACATTACTAGCACCCACACAATCAGGAGATAATCTGTTCCATTCAGCTAAAGGCACACATGCACACTATGAATGACCTATCAAGCATTTGCAAGGTGGTGCTAGCAACAGTATTGCCATCAGTTATGTCTAGCATGCATTCACTCATGAAAAATCTACTTTTATACATGTTTCCCTTATGAAAAACAGTGTGTGCTTCTATGCCACTAGTTTAGATGGATAGTGTGTTTCTATTGGGATCTATACTGTATATGAATTAGACTTACAACGTAAGTATCGAACAAAATTCTGGTATCGATCGATATCGAAAAATTCTGGTATCGAACCAGCACTATAATAAAGGTATATATATGTAGTCCCTCCCTGTATTCAACCAGCTGTCCAAACCAACATAAATTAGATTTCTATGATGTCAAAAGCTTTATTTCAATGTACGTTGTACAATCTTTTTGGTACAATGCCGTTATTCAAACAAACTGACATGCTCAATAAAACAATGCCAGAGTAGCTAGCCAATTAGTGTAGGCACACATCCAAAACAACCAACATAAAAGATCTGCTCAACGCATGAGCCGGATGCCTATTAGGTTATTACTACATGACTTCTACACATTAAAGGACAATATGTATTCGATATTTAATGATAGGTTATGTAATACAATCATACACGTGTATGCGAAGACAAAACATAGTTTACTTTTAAGGATGTACAGAAAGTCAACGAAACATGTTATTTCTATATTAATTATGCAATTAATATTTAAAGTTTTAATATATACAACTGTATTATCTATATATATGCAAAGGTTTGACAATTTTACAATCAGTGGAGCATTCCGACCAAAAGTGGTGCATTGCGACCAGACCGTTGGAGCATTGTGACTACGCCATTGGAGCATTCCGACTATGCGGTTGGAGCATTGCGACTAGGTTTTGTGCATTCAGGTAGTGGTGCATTCAGGCAGTGGGGCATTCCGACTATAATTCGTTTTTTGTCTTGTTTGCCTAGTCTAGGCGGTTCATCTAGGCTAGCTCGTGTCTGGGGACTAGACACTACTGGCAGTAGCTAGACCCTAGGCTAGTTTGTAAAGTTGTAGTTGTATAGGTCTGGGTGGTCTCTCCAAATCCAATCTCTTAGACTTAGTTAACACAACTAATTTTGGCCAGTTAAGTAAAAGGTTGTCAATTATTAACAGCGTCCGCTGACTTATAGTGACTAGGTGGTCCCGTTGCTGTCGATTCGGTGGTTTACCGGCTCGGCCCAGCCACCCCAGCCCAGCCCCAGGATACTAGTTTACTACACGGAGAACAGAACAGTGACTGGGTGAGTTTGGTATCCAGTGACTGAGACTGAGTGAGTTAGCTCGTTGGAGTCGTCTTACCTTGGAGTGTTCGTTATCAAAAACCGACTCGTTCACTTTTGTTACTATAAGTGCATTAGCACCGTTCGAATCCATGGACTGTACTGAGTCGGTAACCACTGAGTCGGAGGTATCATCGTCCATGCGCATCCGCCCCATCCCTTTCACTACGGCGCCAACCGCATTTCGCGATTTCTCATCCGCCATTTTGACACTCTTGTATTGATGCACGCTTTCCCAGACGATAGGAAATTCGCCGTGGCTATTTCTAGAGCAGCTCCAGAATAATAGCGTAGTCTATTTTCTAGAGTAGTCTCGCTTAACCGACTCTCGCCCGGCTGCGTGACTTCGCTGGGAAGAGAGTCTGGTTCTGAAGCCGCCCTTTAAATGTTATCCGCTAGATGGCAACACTAAATTATAAAAACAAATAACATTTAACTATTCTGTTGATCAATTGTGTCGATATAACCAACGTTTAAAGTTGATTCGAAATCAGTGCTACCTTATACAAAATTACTCTTATGTATTATTTTATTTTAATGTTAACGTGAGAGCCAATCAGCATGTTTATCCTGGTTCAGGATAAACATAAACCACTGCAAAACAATAATTTATGTTTATTTTGTGTGTGACATGTTTCAATTTAAGTTTAATAGTTTTTTTATAGCATAGTATTATCTGATAAAAGTGTATCCTTATTTAATTTGTTATTTCATAGTTGGCCTGAGAGCCAATCATCGTCTCTACCTAAATCTGGGGTAAAGCCGGGCAGAGCCTATTTCCCAGGCAGTCGTGAGGGGCGAAAAAGTGGTGTCATCTCACGGCACCTGGGGCGGCGAACCGCGAATGTGAGGTAATGTGATCGTTATTTCTAGAGGTCGCTATATGTGCTTCTGGCATTTGGAAACTAAATGTCATTGGGCAACGTCTCCAAGAGCTTAGTACTAAATTCCAACTATACGTCACTAACACCTACACACAATGTAAAGCTCATTACAAGGTAACCTGGATGCACCCCAGATCCAATACATGGTATCAACTAGGCCTTGTTCTGGTTCGACGATGCAACCTGAACGATGTCACCAACAACTAGATGATACCACAGTGCAGACTGCCGTCTTCGCAAGCCAGGGTTGTTTGCCATGCAAGGGTAGCCCTGGCATATCTAAGCGAAGTGCGGAAGTTAGCTGAGTCAAACTAGTAATTGACTTCGCCAGTCTTAACTGCGTCACTCGTGAGAACAGCGCAAATACCCGCCCCAATTTGAAGACGGATAAACGATCGACTTCTGGGAATCCCAATACAATGGTCCGTTCGCCCATTAGTATGAGCAGCTGAACGGTATTGTGTTTCGAATAATTGCTTCTATTTCCTAAACATTGCATGAAACACGAGCCGCGATTGGTTGAAATGACCACCTGACCTGCCGCCAACCACTGATATATTGAGCGATTTCATAGGCTGAGCTTAAATTCAGAGTTTCACAAAGCGATCAGCCATGGTGTACTGCTGGCTGGCATTGATGTAATCAGCAGCAACGACCCCTGATGCGCGAGGATGCAGACTGCGCGACACGGATCAGTCTTGTCATCTCAAGTATGAAACTGTTGCCGAAGTCATATACTACCACAGTGGAAAGTTAGGGTTGATATAACCAAAACTTGTATCCAGCACAAACCAAATCGATCAACTAGATGGAAACGGGAATGCAAATGATTATTGACGGCTTCCCAAACAAACAATTCACAAATCAGCCTTGCACACCTTTGGCATAAGCCATTGACATAACCCAGACCGGCTCATAGCTAGTCTTGGCACTATGAAACCTGTAATTGAGACAAAACGCAAAGCACTCCTTGGATTCAAAAGCAGACCAAATGAGACCACCAGTACATGCTATAGGGCTTCCAGAAGTCTTGCTCAAAGAAAAATCAGGCAAGGGCTTAACCAATACTACATTGGCCTAAGTGAGGATATTGAGACAGCGGCAAACACTGCGAACCTAAAACATATTATGTATGCGGGCAGCTGTAGGTCCCACAATAAGGAAAACTGCAGCTCTCAAATCGAAAGATGGTGTCACACTAACAAAAAGAGATGACCAAATGAATCGCTGGATTGAGTACTTCTCTGACCTTCTACAATTGGCAAAGTCCCTTCTATGGAGATAATGGAAGTACTTGATAACGAACCATCTGCAGAGACGAGTAAGGTTGGCAATCAGGTATTGTTACCACCACCAATGGTGTGAAGCAGAGATGTGTTCTGGCCCCGACGCTTTTGGGGATATTGTTCTCCATTCTACTCAAGGAAGCTATGCAAAATGCCAACATTGCTAATCCTGGAGTGGGTCTGAGGATCAGGCTTGACGCAAACATCTACTCAACATCATACTTAAAGGGCAAGAAAAACAACAACAGCACTTCACGTGTGCGATGCCCTCTATGCTGATGATGATGCCTTCTGCTCCCATTGAAATACTTGCACAGCTTTTGGCCTCAAAATCAACATCAACAAGACTGTCACCATGAGCCATGGCAATCAAAAAGCCAAAGTCACTGTTAATGGTGAGCCTATCTAAACTGTGGAGAATTTCTACTTAGGCTCTATAATGTCTAAAACCTTTACACTTGACAAAGAATTGGATACAAGACTTGGCAAAGTAGCAAAATCCTTTGGAAGACTCACTAATCATGTCTGGTCCAACAAGAGCCTAACATTGCACACCAAGCTGAAAATGTACCATGCTTGTGTTGTCAGCATTTTATTGTATGGTTCAGAGACATGGACAACGTACCGCAAACAAGAATGGAAACTCAACAGTTTTCACCTTCGTTGTCTGCGAACAATCCTTGGCGTAAAATGGCAGGATAACATTACTAATCTTGAGACCCTGCAGTGCTGCAAGTCAACGCTACTAAGCAACATCTTCAAACACAGACGCCTACGATGGCTTGGACACGTACAGCGTATGCCCAGTGATCGCCTCCCAGAGGCCATCTTATACGGGGACTTGACTGAGGGCAAACGTCCAGAAGGCAGACCCAAATTAATATTCAAAGATGTGGTCAAGAGATATCTAAAAGACTACAGCATCGACCTTCTACGTTGGCAGCGTTTGCTGAAGACAGATGTGATGTTGCATGTAGTTAGAATACGCATGAACGTCAAACGACAATTATTCGCCAGTGCAAAACAATAACCCGGCTCCAAATAGACGGAAATGTCAGCACGTTAAACGGGTAACCGGAAACGCGAATACACTACAACTCCCTTTTGTTTTATTCCAAAGAGTCATCGTTCTCACATTGTCTCTGAAACTGTTTAACGATTATTTCGTGCAACATTTCTCTGAGTGCTTTTGCACTCTCCTGGCCAGTGGGGTTTATTATACCCATTGATCTGGCTTAATACAACTCACAGTCTATTTCTTCACATAGTCTTTCATCCATGCTGGTTCCACCCTGACACGCACTGGGCGCGCGGACGGCACATCAAGTGTGTCATGCATCACCGGTAAGTCTGTGTCAATGACAACGGGCGCCAGTGCACGTTCCTCGTCCATTTCCAGGCTGCTATTCAGCTTCTTCATATGTGCAATGTTTCTTGTCTTTAGCTGCTTGTCTGCTCTCTGGATAGTCACACCATTGCCTTCACGGTTCACGACGTCATACCTGCAGTTCTCTCATCCAGTCCTTCTACTCTACCTCTGCAATCTTGATGACTTTCATCAGAGTAGAGGTAAAACGTTGTACTTCCCCGCTGCTCTGTGGCCAGTATGGGACGCCTTTCAAGTGCTGTATCCATAGATACTCAAGAAATCCTTCAAATTCTGCAACAAACTGTGGTCCGATGTAACTCCTCAAGTTGAATGGTAGACCATGTGTGGCGAACATGGTCTCCAAGCACTTCACAATGTTCTGAGCATTCGTGTTACGCATACACACTACTGCCACCTGGAGAAATAGTCGACGACCACCAGGAGACTTTCTTCGTCTGGCAGTGGTCCACAGAGATCAACTGCGATGTCATCCCATGGTTCCTGTGGCACTTTATTGGCTCGGGACGTGGTCGGCCACCCACCAATTGGCATGGATAACAGCCCTCGAGAAGGGCTTCAACGTTCCTGTCCATTCTCGGCCACCACACTTCCTCCCTCAACCTGGCCTTGGTGCGCACAATGCCTTGGTGTCGCTCATGAGCCAGGACCAAGGCTTGTCTTTGCAACTTTTTTGGGATCACGATGCGACTTCCTCTCACCACAATATGTCCCACAACCCACAACTCATCTCGCACAGCCTTGAACACTTCACTCAAGGTCAGTCCAGTTGTCTTCTTGGATTCCACGTCGTACTTCTGATAACAACGGATGTTCGGCAGACTCGCATTCGATTTGCTTGGCCGTCATAGCTGCGGGGACAGAGTCTATCACAACAGAGTAGGCGTAATCTTCTACACAGACACCAGACTCGGTCTCGCTTCCTTCTATTGGCAGCCTACTCAACCCGTCTGCTGAGTGTTGCCATACTGGGATGTACCTGACCCTGAAGCTGTATTGCTGTAGGCTTAACAGCCATCGCTCCAACCTCGCATTAGGTGGCATTGCCTGTCCTACGTACATTTGTACGAGGGGTTTGTGATCTGTATGCGCTTCAAACACTCTTCCGTACAGATAGAGATTAAACTTTTCACACGCATATTTCACAGCCAAGGCTTCTTTTTCAAACTGGGAATATCTGGTTTCTGGGTCGCGAAGCTTCCTGTTGGCATAGTACACTGGCATAGTACTTCCTTAGTCCATTTCCACTTCACTTTGTCATGTGTCAGCTTTCACAGCGGCTGTATGATCGTAGCAAAGTCTGGAATAAACGTGGAGCTGAACAGTGCTGAACAGAGAAAGCTTCTTACTTCTGCTGCGTTTTTTGGCTTTGGCGCTGTTGCCATTGTCTTGATCTTGTCATCCGTTACCTGAAGATCTTTGTCTGACATGGGGTGTCCCATGAAGTTGACCTACCCCACTCTGAAGTTAAGTTTTTCGAAGTTGACCGTCAGACCGTTTTCTGCAAACTTCTTCACAACCCCCAGCAGTCGCTCATAATGTTGGTCATCATCGGCATCTCCAACGATCAGATCATAGTGGATGTTAAACGCTCCAGGACAGTCCTGCACCACCTGTCTGATGAAGTGGTTGAATTTTCCAGAGGCCATGTTCACTCCGAATACTAGGCGTTTATACCTGTAGAGACCATTCGGTGCCGCGAATGTGGTGATATCCCGGGAGACTGGATGTGATTCCACCTGTTCAAATCGATTTTTGCGAACACTTTCATTTCCCCCATCGCTTGCACTGTCTCTTCTACTGTAGAGATAGGTTGGCTCTCCCTTATTGTGGCCCTGCTCATTTCTCGCATATCCAGGCACACCCGGACATCTCCATTCGCCTTCTCCACAGCGGCTAGGGGATTCACCCACCGTGTAGGACCATCCACTTTTTCAATTACATTCAAGTCTTCCAACTCTTTCAGCTTTCACACAACATTCTCCCTTCTACTGAACGGTATTCTTCTGATTGGATGAGCTAATTATTTGATTT
This sequence comes from Escarpia spicata, assembly GCA_963995525.1. Lineage (NCBI taxonomy): Eukaryota > Metazoa > Annelida > Polychaeta > Sabellida > Siboglinidae > Escarpia > Escarpia spicata. The sequence goes on from OZ023218.1 coordinate 46,787,250, forward strand.
TTACCAACAAATAAGGCAACTTAACTAATTGTCTAATTAGGCACATGGTGCGGTTGGTTTCCAAATGGAAGTCCATAATAAATGAAAAATAACTCCGTTTGGCACCTGCTACGATTTATACTACAACGACTACTACTACTACCACAACTACTACTATTACTACTACTACTGACAGTGGCGGCAATAATAATAGTAATGAAGTAGTCGCTGCTGAAGGAGTTGATGGAAACATTGTCATCTTTGGAGGATCTGTGGATACAAGCTCTCTGACCATCGGCCACTTGCCACACTAGTGCACTGATGTGCATCCTGTCACCAACAACATAAAATAGTCACCTGTCCCAGCTGCTATCATGACTTCATTCAGCTGACTGATGGAAACTGTTTGTGGATAGACCAGGCGAAGCAGGTCCTGAAAAACAAAACTGGGACCAAGGATAACACATCTTGGGCCACATTTCAGACAGTGCCCACAGAGTGACCATGATCCGGCACTCAATGTATGTCTTGAAGAAAACCGTGGCACAGCTGAATCCTAAGCGGATAGCAGTGGAACTGGAACTAGAGGTGTGACAAGTGACATACCAGAAGATGCATGCATAACAAGAAGTTCGTTATCCTATTATCTTGTCGTATGACAGAACCAGCACGGACATTGAAAAGGCACGAAAGGAACATTTCGCAAAGAAGAACGATGTGCAACTGATCCCACCGACCAAGTCAGCTCTGGAGGAACATGCCAAGAGGGTGGCCTACGATGGAGGCAGCAGAGCTACCTCCACAAACCAGCTGCGGCTGGGCCAAGAATGAGAACGGCATGTATGAGTCGCACTGGACAAGACTACCCAAGGCAGCCCACACCTGGTGTGAGATAACCTCATGCAAGTTCAAGAAGGGTTGTGTGAAGCGTTGCTTCTTCTTCTTCTTCCACTCAAGTACAGGCTTCCTGTTGGAGTACTAGCTAGTTTACCAGTTTTGTTGCCGCCTCATTCTTCTCCCCTTGACGCAGTTCGCATCCGCGGTGGATAATACTTCTTTCTGTATTATCATAATACAGTCAATATGAACGATGCATAACTGGCATTTATTCAGCCATCACACACAGCACGTTGCGGCGCCACGCAGTACCTCGGAGTCCCAGATGTACCCATCAAAACCTTTCACTCCGCGATATAAACTTCCAATGTTATATAGTCAATAGCATGGCACCCTGCAGTTGTAGCTTACTACTGTCGAAATGTGTTGACTCATTACAGCTGTTTACGGAGGGTGGTGTCTACATCACGGGTATATGCAGTTTTCGTTTAGATTCAGGTTTGTACCATCGGTATATGATGCCTTTTGAACATATGTCCAGATCCATAAATCGACTCGGGTCATCATATTTCGCTCTTCCGTTGAGCTGTAAGAGTCGGGATGTTTGCTCTGCAGCTTTGTGTCTCAAATTGTTTCAATGTTAAGAGCGTCTTTCATTCATGACTCCAGCTCTTCTGAAGTTACGTTTGGATAAAACCGGGGCGCGAAGACGTTCGCTGTTGGCTTCCTTTTTCACTGCGATAACTCGTCCGGTTGTAACGCGCATATCAAGTCTTGGAGGAGGCCTCTTTGGTTTGGGCATGTAGGATGGTTTTCGTACGTTGATGTCAAGTCGTGTTGGTCCGTGTGCAGGATGTTGCCGGTCACTGCGCCTCCCAGACCGGTTACGCTTAACTACTTCATTCCATAGCTGCCCTGGAGCGGTGGCACTGTCTGTTAACTGTAGCATATCCACATCCTTGGACTGAATTGGCAGATGCATCCGTCGCATCCGTCGCTTCCGTCGCGTCCGTCGCGTCCGTCGCTTCCGTCGCTTCCGCCGCTTCCATCGCTTCCGTCACATCCGTCATAATACTCACTTGGGTTGTATCAATGATTGTATCACCACTGCACGATGTAGCTTCCACAATGATGATACGATCATTGAGTTTTTGTGTAATGTCAAATTGCGTTTTTAGCCCCGTCGCTAAATCGCTAACCTCATCATTGAGGCTCTCTGGTCGTTGTAAGAGGAGGGAGATATCTACTTTGTCAAATGATATTGGCGGCAAAGTTGACAGATCTTTCGCAACAGGTACACAGATTCTCAATGCTATCGTGGATTTTTTCACGATGTCTTGGATGTTTTGTGTTTTCATTTGTGGCCCTTTTCGGGTGATGTGTCTGTCGCTTCTGTGGCAAGAGGTGAACAAAGGGGACCTACTTACTTCAACATCTGTTATCGAACAGTGTATTTTCTGCTACGGCGTTTGACGACATTTTAGAGTAACGTGTACCGGGTATTCGAAAGTCGAGCGGCACAGTTTTGCACCCTTTGTAAACGTTACATCACCGTCCGAGAGACCGGGAGATACACACAAAAATCCGAGAGACTGCCAAATTTCACGGGAGAGTTGGCAGGTACCGAACGGTGATGTAGTTACCTTTCTCGGACATCGTGCAGAATGTACAGGAGAACTACGATGGGCCACATATATCAAACCGCGCAGAGACGTTACACATTTCAAAGGGCTGAACGCAAGCAAGATTCCTTTAATATTACAATTTACATACGGTTATCTTGTTCGGCGCGGAGAATTTCGAGAATAGTGACATTTATACGAACATGATGGTACCGTAGTGACTTGACTAATTTCGCCACGTAGCCTACTATATTACTGGGAGTCTCGCTGATATTTTGTTGGTTTGTTTATTTACTTCTTCCAATAAATACATTGCTCAAACGCAAATTAGTGACAGTAAGCACCTGTTGATTGGGAGCATCCAGTTCTGCCGGAGGCGCTGGTGTTGTCTTGGTAAAGCGCTTTTGTCTACGTTTGAATCTAATTGGGACTCACTCGAATGCCCAAGGTTACGTAGTGAAGAAGTGGGCGGCTTGCAGCCAATTAAAGAGAACTGCACGGGAAGTCGTACATGACACACGGGATGGGAAGAATACCAGTACAACAACGATGAAACTGTGGTTTCACAACAGTAGAATGTCCAACGTAATAATGCGATGGACATCAATACGATATATAATTAATATAACACAGCATAATAACGGACTTCAGGAAAGTGATATAGTATGGGGTATGAGGCGTGTTGGTTAACTGAACAATTGTATTTAACATATGGAGGAACACAGAATGTAACATCAAAGGGGAGCCGAGTGAGTAATACTCCCCTGCTGGTACACAACCTCTCCACAGGCAAACTCAGCACAACCTGCTCACGTAATATCATGGATATTGGGCTTCATGCAGCCCTAAGCGAATGTGCTAGCGATTTCTAAGAAGCATGAGGCCTTCATGCTCTGCCAATCACCAACCTACACTGTATATTTTAACATTGCATAAACAGCGAACCCACCATCTTATAAATTAATATTAATAAAATACAAATAAATACAGTAATTACATAAATATACTAAACTAATTATCTTAGCTACAGTTCTATGTAGAAATAAGACATTGCCAATTCATTTAACTGAACTAATGTACATGTAGGTATAAAATAAATAAATTAAATAAGTTAATTAATACATAAGATATATAAAACAAATCAATGCAGAGACTAAACTATGCCACATTGGACACGAACGAGAGTCGAAAAAAAGTCTTTAAGCGTGCCTTGAAAGTAGAGAGACAATCAGACGCTTTAATGTCATTAGGCAAAGTGTTAATTCCACAAAGTTGCCGCGGCGACCGCAAACGAACTGTCCCTAGCTTTGACATGAGTCAGCAGGACCGTTAACATGTTACTGTTGGTAGAGCGCAGGGCATACAAGGTCGCATCAATATTTCGGGGCATCGTCATGCACAGTTTTATATGTAAATGTAGTAATACCATAACTGCCAGCAAGGCTTTGCTGCACTTGGGACACTGCGATAGCGCACCACGACATCCGCCTAGCTATGACCTGGGAGAAGGGTTGAATAAATTAGTATCTGAACGCCATACTTGTCTCTGTCATTCGTCCGTCTTAGTACTCACATTTCTACAAACACACGCAACATTAGATGGTGGCAGCGGTCTAAAAAGAAGCCCGAACACGGCCCGAAGACATGGCAGACAATAACCAGCCGGTACAGCAAGCAGCACAACCGCAATTCAACCCTGTCCAGGTACCGTTACCAGATCGGTTTCACTTCACCTCGCCTGACACCTGGCCAGCATGGATCAGACGCTTCGACCGCTTCAGGATCGCGTCGGGTCTATCCAACCGTCCCGCTAATGACCAAATTAGCACGTTGGTCTATGCGATGGGCGATCAAGCTGAGGACATACTGAATACATTGCATGTCCCAGACGGTGCTACATATGATCAATTAAAACAGACGCTCGACGCGGATTTCGGAGTTCGCCGAAACCTCATCATAGAAAGAGCCAAATTCAATCGACGAGTACAACAACCGGGAGAGTCTGTGGATGTTTTCATCCAAGATTTGTACCGATTGGCTGAACACTGCGACTACGGCGACTTAAGGGAACAGTTGATCCGCGATCGCGTCGTAGTCGGGGTGATTGATGACGCCCTGTCCGATCGCCTGCAGGCGCAGGCCGACTTGACACTCGATCAGTCAGTCCAGTTGAGTCGGCAAGCCGAGGCTAGGAAGCGGCAACGGAAAGTTGTACGCGGCGACACGAAACCAAACCCGACGGCTATCGAGTTCGCCAAGAGGGGTCAACGATCAACGGCGAGTAATAGCACGACTACGACCAGACATCACGCCGGCAAATGCAAGTGGTGTGGCCAACAGCAGCATGACAGGAAGGTCTGCCCTGCGAGACAAACCATATGTCACAACTGTCAGAAAACTGGCCACTTCAGCTCTGTGTGTCGGAGCAGGCCAGAAACGAAGCCGCGTGGCAAATCGCACGTGCACAGCGTTGGAGATGTTTTCCTGGGTGAAATTGAAAACCGGGATAGCGGCGTCTGGTCAGCTGACATTACTATAAATAGTACCAACAGAGTCACGTTTAAGCTGGACACTGGCGCAGCGGTATCGGTACTGTCAGACAGCGTACCAATGCTACAAAACCGGAAATTAACGCCCACCAACAAAACTCTGAGGGGCCCCGGAGGCACAAAGCTTCGAGTACTGGGGACGCTGGTTGCCAAGATGCAGTACGGTAGCAAAACATGCACAGAAACGCTGTACGTAATCAAAAACCAGCCAACTTCACTCCTTGGTCGTGACGCTTGTGTGCATTTAAACTTAATCAAACTCGCGGTGAACGAGGTTGCAATACACAAGGACTTTCCTAAGTTATTTCACGGCCTAGGAAAGCTGAAGACGACACATCACATCAATCTCCGGGAAGACGCACAACCTGTATGCCTGTACGCTCCACGCAAGGTGCCACATCCGTTACTTCCGAGAGTAGAGGAAGAACTCAAAAGGATGGAAGAGCAAGGGGTCATATCCAAAGTGACCCAGCCAACTGACTGGTGCTCAGGAATGGTTGTTGTACCGAAGCCCAACGGCAAGGTTAGGATATGTGTCGACCTAACCCATCTCAACAAGGCAGTAAAGAGAGAGGTACATCCGATGAAATCAGTCGATGAAAGTTTGGCGAAATTAGGAAACGTATCAGTGTTCTCCAAGCTAGACGCAAACAGTGGGTTTTGGCAGTTGCCTTTAGATGAAGAATCAAAACTGCTGACCACATTCATCACACCGCAAGGGAGGTTCGCCTTCAACAGAATCCCCTTCGGTATTTCATCAGCGCCAGAAATCTTCACTCGCACGATTTCTATCATCATACAGGGACTGGATGGAGTCATCTGTCATATGGACGACATACTGGTGTTTGCACCAAATGAAGCTGTGCATGATGAACGACTGAAAAAAGTCCAACGACTCCAAGACGCGGGACTGACACTTAACGAGAAGTGTGAGTTTGGCAAGAAGAGTATACGCTTCCTGGGCCACGTCATCGATGGAACAGGAGTTCATGTGGATGAACAGAAGCTGGAAGCCATCCAGAAATACCCAGCACCAACCAACACCACAGAACTGAGGAGGTTCACAGGAATGGTAAATCAACTGGGTAAATTAGTGCTGAACTTAGCACAACTCATCACGCCGATCTGCTATCTCCTGAAGGCAGATGTTGAGTGGCAATGGAGCCCGGTACAAGCACAAGCGTTTGAGAGAGTCAAACAAGCACTGACGTCTTCTATGAACCACAGCGATCAACGATCATCGCTGCTGACGCATCGGGCCATGGTCTTGGAGCAGTACTCATGCAAGTCCAAGACAACGGCGATCGAAAGCCAGTGTGCTTTGCTTCACGAGCACTAACTGAAGTGGAACAACGATATGCAGTTATCGAAAAAGAAGCACTAGCTGCAACATGGGCGTGTGACAAGTTTGCAGACTATGTTCTGGGCATGGCATTCATGCTAGAAACCGACCACAAACCCTTGGTTCCACTCCTGAGCTCTACTGACCTCGCTAAGATGCCTCCACGAATCCAGAGATTCCGTATGCGCCTGATGCGATACAATCCAGAGGTCCAGTACGCACAAGGTCATCTACATGTCTCTGCAGATGCCCTGTCACGGGCACCAGTGGGAACTCCGTCGACTACAGACGCAGAACTCATACAGGAAGTTGAGACATTTGCAGAGATGGCGAACAACGCTCTGCCCGCATCTGCAGTAAAGCTTCACCAGATAAAGACGGCTCAGAAAGGCGATGAAGTTTGCACAGAAGTTCGCCGATATTGCAGTGAAGGCTGGCCTGCCTTCATGCCGCAAACTCCCATACTGCGACCTTACTGGGAGAGTAGGAGCCATCTCGCCATGATCGACGATCTGCTGCTCTACGACGAACGCATTGTAATCCCACGTTGCATGCGGCTCGACACCCTCAACATAATACACGAAGGTCACATGGGAATCTCCAAATGTCGTTCGCGAGCCAACCAAGCTGTCTGGTGGCCAGGTCTCTCCAAAGAGATAGAAGAGATGGTGTCGACATGCCACACCTGTGCAAAGGTGCGGCCAGAGCCAAAAGAGACGTTGATGTCAGCCTCCTTCCCCTCTCGTCCGTGGGAAAGAGTTGGAATGGATCTCTTTGAACTCAACGGAAAAGTGTACATAGTCATCGTTGACTACTACTCCAGATGGGTGGAGTACCGAGAGCTGGCTAGTATGACTTCCGAACACACCATTGAAGTGCTGAAAGAAGTCTTCGCCACTCATGGGATTCCGGATGTGATTTCGTCTGACAATGGGCCACAGTTTAGTGCCGACGCGTTCGCTCAGTTTGCCAAGTCGTATGGCTTTACTCACACAACTAGCTCGCCAAGATTTCCGCAGGGAAACGGGGAAGCGGAACGAGCAGTGAGGACCCTAAAGGAGATCCTGAAGAAGAACAACAAGAACGAAGATATTCACCTCGCTCTCCTGACGCAGCGCACGACACCGTTGCTCAATGGTCTGAGCCCAAGTCAACTGCTAATGGGACGTCGCCTGCGGACTCGGCTGCCAGTCATGACAAGCACTCTCCAGCCAGGAGTACCTGGTACCGATCTCCAGAAAGTGAGAGAGAGAGAGGATGCGCAGCGAGAACGACAACAGCAGCAGTTCAACAGACGCCACAGAGCAAAAGATCTTACACTGTTGCAACCGGGGGATAACGTGTGGGTCAGGGATCAAGACCGATACGGCACGGTTATGCAACGAGCGCCACAGCCACGGTCGTACATGGTACAGACGCCCAAAGGAACAATTAGACGCAACAGATCTGCGCTAATTACAATGGACAATCGTCAAAACATTCAAGACGACCACCCGTCTTCCACGTCTGTCACTCCAGAGGAGCCAGGACAACCTGTCAGCTCCACCGGCAACAACGGCAGAGCGTCCGGGCGTGACAAGTACGAGATCGGGACGTTTGGTCCACCCTCCATGTCGTTTGAACTTGTAGAGTTAGCGTAGTGACACGGAGGGAACCACTGTGGTAAAGACAGTGTTCTGGGGTCACGTGCTCGTAACCTCTGCCCCATAGTTTAGTCACAGATAATCTCGCCTACATAGAAAAGGGAGATGTAGTAATACCATAACTGCCAGCAAGGCTTTGCTGCACTTGGGACACTGCGATAGCGCACCACGACATCCGCCTAGCTATGACCTGGGAGAAGGGTTGAATAAATTAGTATCTGAACGCCATACTTGTCTCTGTCATTCGTCCGTCTTAGTACTCACATTTCTACAAACACACGCAACATTAGAGTAAACACTAATAACTTAAAGTCGATTTGTGTGCTACCGGCAACCAGTGAAGAATGCACAACAAAGGCATGACGCTGTCACTCCGTGGGCGGCGTAGGATCAACCTAGCAGCAGAGTTGTGTATTCTCTGCAGTCGAGCAATGTTTTTGACAGAAGTGCCGTACAGAAGCCGTGATGTAATAATGGCGTTGACGACACGTTCCTTTGTCGTCGTTGGGAGATAACGACTCATCTGGTTAATATGGCGCAGGTGAAATGAGCACACACTGACGATGCTTGAAACTTGCTTCTTAAAATCGAGGTGGCGATCGATAACGACACTAAGGTTACGAACATATCTTGAGGCAGTAATCGTAACATCTCCTACGCGTATCACACTGCCGTCAATTAGCGCAGCGGCAGTCTTTGGCACTACGGGAAGTTATTCCGTTTTATTGTTGTTCATGCACATGTAGTTTGATGTCATCCACTGATTTACAATATGTAGTCACTCCTCCTTACGTCACAGAGTAGCAGCTAACTCAGTCGCAGTGAGGTCAAAATGGCAGTACAATTGCAGATCATCCGCATAATAATGGAAACAAAGTCCATGCGCCCTGATTATGTCGCCAATGGGTTGTACGTACAACGAGAATAACAAAGGACCCAGTACCGAACCCTGCGGGACACAGTTCGATGTCGCATCACGAATGACCACCCGCTGGGTCCGGCCCTGCAGATAGGATTGCAGCCAGCCAAGCGCCCTGCCAACAATGCCGTAACGCAACCGAAGGCGCTGGTTCATTATCTTGTGATTGATTGTGTCAAAGGCCGCACTAAAATAAGAACTAGTGCCGTGCCTTGTCTATAGCGGCTTTCATGGCATTTGTTACACACAATAGTGCGGTTTCAGTTGAATGATTCTTCCGGAAGGCTGATTGGAAACAGTCCTCCATTTGCTGATCGGAAATATGAGAGATGATCTTTCGCGCAATAACTTTCTCTTTGACTTTTGACAGTTGGCTTAGGTTGCTAACTGGACGGTAGTTGTTGAGTATGTCCTTGTTGAGTGATTGTTTCTTGAGCAATGGCCGGACAACTGCGTGCTTAAGCAGCACAGGCATGACTGCCTCTTTGAGTGAGGCGTTTACAATTTGTATGATGATAGGGACGATACTGTCCATGTTGTCATTTAGTTGCTTAGTTGGTAGTGGATCAAGTGAGCATGTCTTATGCGTAGTGCCAAGCATGTTAGTGATTTCGGCTGTAGTAGTTGGCTCGAACACTTGAATTGGGTCAGTAAAACAACGTGTCTCGTCCTCTGTCGGGTCAACGGCAATGCAGTAGTGCAAGTTAATCAGTAATTTTTCGATCTTTTCTTGGAAGAAACGTGATAATTTTTCACATCCTTCCTTCACTGAGCAGAATTCAGGAAGTTGCATTTTGTGTACGTCGAGTGATCTCAGAATGCGAAACATGTTCTTGTTATTAGCGTTCTGTAACTGTCCGCGATAATACTCGGTTTTCTTACTGGCTATCATTGTAGTGGAGTCGTCGCAAGCGGCGACGTATAATTGGCGGTGTATTTCGAGTTTTGTTCTTCTCCACAGATTCTCACATGTTCGCCTCTTCTCTCTTGCTTCGTCGACCTCAGCGTCATACCACGGATGCGGCAAGGTGCTCTTGACGTGTACATATCGCCAAGGAGCGTGCTTGTCTAAGCAGTTAGTGAGACAGGTGTTGTAGTCCGATGCTAAGACCTCCGCTTGCTGACCGTCAGCATGGGCACACATGCCAGAACACGCAGATTTAACGTCAGCATTGAATGCTGTATCATCCATGTTGCAGAAGTTGCGCTTGGCAATTGCTGAAGTTTCAGCTGACGGTTTCAACACATTTAATGCCAGTTTTATGCGATAGTGGTCCGATGTGGAGTCTGGATAAACAACAACAGAAGAAGTTATCGCTGTCATGACTTATCACCAGGTCCAATGTACGTCCTGTTTATGGGTCGGCGAATAAACGTGTTGCAGCAAATTGTAGGAATCAAGCAGATTGCGAAGCGGTTCTGATTTCGTTACATCATCAAAATGAATATTAAAGTCTCCAGCAATGACGGTTGGTATAACGGAAACAGATGCTTCTGTAAATAAGCATTCAAGTTCAGCATAAAATTCAGACGAAGTTCCATATGCCTTACTTGAAGCAGGCGGGTGGTAGATGACACACATGTTGAACGATATAGAATTGGCTGCAAAGAACTGCACACGGAGAAGTTCAATGGTATTCAAATGGAGAGTAGGAAGAATCTTCGTTGTAAATGTATCGCGGTGCAACATTGCAACACCGCCACCTCGACGAGAAGAAGGTGCCACGTGCTGGAAGAGGAACCCGGGTGGGGTCACTTCAGCAATAACAACTTCATCACCGGTCTTCCTTAACCACGTCTCGGTTATCGCTAAGATGTCGCATTTGTGTTTTGAGAGCTTAATTGCACACGGAACGAGCATTCAGTAATGCCACATTGACGAATGGCGTATCGTGTGGCATAACAGGGGCGGCTCTTAGAGTTTCCAGATTCGCACTGACACTTCCTTGCCGATATACAATTCGTGTAGGATCTTCAAAACGGCTGGTAATCCGCGTTCGGATCGCGCGCTGTTTGCGCGTGCCCCCACGTCTGCCACGCAGAGTTGGACGCGCCGTGGACCGTCCTAGACGTCTGATCAATGAATACATTGTATCATGTAATCGCGGAGTGACACCCCTGGTGGCAGGACGGAAAGCCCGAAAGACGTTCTGTAGGCACATCGCCGCAAATGGTAGAACAATGCCTTGCTAATTATAGTTTACCAAATTATTGAAATAATTGCACGGCGCCTGGCGGGCAATTTGACAAACTCTGACGTTTCGGTATGACCAACCGCCCTAGTTAGCAGGTTAGGTCATAACGCGAGGCAACTGACATACCTACCGGCCAAAGAACTCTCACAAACATTCACACACACACACACGCACGCACGCACGCACGCACGCACGCACGCGCATGCACGCACACACACATACACGCACACTTAGAACAAACACATAAATATACTTTCTCAAAGCTTAACGTACCTCAGTTTTTTTTAAAGAGTCACCGATAGTCACATAAATTATGAGGAAAGGATGTGATTTTTGGGAAATGAGGTGGGATGGTAGCAAGCCTATGTTTGAGGCCAACCGCCCACCTGTCACTTTGTACCACCCCCTCGCCTGTAGTAATGTACCTCATGGTGTGCGCACCGACCACCTGGAGAACGTCCACACCTACATTTGTTCTGGTCGATCCATCAGGGATGGTGACAATAGCAACACAGATTCTTGAGAATTGCCGGACACAGCAATATTCGGACCATCTCAGCGCTACCTACCGAGATACCACATGTTTGTTAACAATAGGTCGTGAATACTATACGTGCTTTCGTGACTGAGAGACGCTTGTTTTGTGGAATAGCTTCGTCGCAACAATTAACCGACTAACCGTTGACGAGGTGCAGTGGGTGAGACAAAAGACCAATAATGTTTCAATACCACGCTTCTGTAATCAAACAAACGGCTGTTCTGTGGATTATACAGACGTCCGTTGCAATACAGAAAGAATACATCGTCAGAGATGGTGTCGTTACTTAAGTGCTTGCTGGATACTACACACAAACAAGAAGGCTATCACATCGTAAGAAATGTATACACAACATTGTAATATACTCTAAGCGATACAATATACTAATGTATATGCGAATTTCCCAACTTCAGTGACTCCTTCTTTGAAGACCAATCGATCGAACGTACCCACAACATATATAATAGTCTAAACGACACAGACCAAGACAATGAAAATATCAACCCCCCCACATAGAACCAATCAACATCTTAAACTAACACACGTCACACGAGGCAGAAACCAACAAAGATACTCAAAATAATGATTACAAACTGCAGGACCATGCACAGCAACAGCAAGAACATTCAATTCCAAAGCATTGTCGATACCGATAAGCCGTAAATCATTATAGAAACTGAAAGCCATCATTAAAAGGACTTAGAAGATTTCAGAGCAGTGCGGAATTGCAGCTTCAAAGGGAAATCAAATCCTTGGATTAATTAGGCGAAACATAACGTATAAGGAAAAAGAGCTAATAATACCACTGTACAAAACAATAGTTAGGCCTCATTTGGAATATTGTATTCAAGCGTGGAGGCCATATCGCAGGAAGGACATAGATATGCTAGAAAGAGTGCAGAGGGGAGCAACTAAAATGATACCAAATCTGAGGGATCTTAGTTACGAAATACGCCTAAAAAAATGCGGTTTAACAACACTAGAGACCAGGAGATTGAGAGGAGATCAGATAGAAGTGTTTAAAATATTGAAGGGTTATGAAAATATTGATAGAAATATGTTTTTCTCAGTTAAGAAAGATAGAAGGACTAGAGGACATGATCTTGCATTAGCAAAGGAGCAGAGTAGATTGGATATAAGAAAGTTTTCATTTTCACAAAGGACTGTAAATGAATGGAACAGATTACCTGCTGATTGTGTGGGTGCTAGTAGCGTGAATATGTTTAAAAATAAAATCGAGACATACCTCAGACGGGCGGGATACACATAGATAAAAGGATCGGACTCTCGATAAGCCAAGGGCTTCCTTGTCCACCTGCTACCTAGAGTTAAATCTCTGGGTGGCAATCTTGCTAAATCTTGCTAAATCTTGTTAACACCTTATGTTTAAACGAGATCTTCCTGCCTAAATATGAAATATTTAGAAAATACAGAAATCTGCACGGTGTTGGAGTCTTCATTGCAATAAGAAATACCATTGTAGCCCCACTCCAACACAATCTTTCTTCTGATGCAAAAATTCTATGGGTCAAACTTCAATTCACTAATAGTAAACCGCTACACATAGGAGCCTTCTATTGACCACCATACAGTGGTGAAGACATGCTAGGCCATCTAAAATCAGCACTATCAAAGCTACAACAAACTTGTGCCACTAACACCCTTCCAAGTATTCTTCTTGGGGGCGACTTCAACCTCCCCAGCATAAACTGGTCAAATAATTCCTTCAAGACATTTCCCCAGTTTGTAGAGGGCACCGATGATAAGATGATAGACATTACAAACGATTTCACTCTTACATAACATGCCCATAAACTCACACTAGGAAACAACTTCCTATTCTCTAAAAATCCTGACATGGTTCAAAACGTAACGATTGTCCCAGGGATGAGTGACCATGACTTTGTTCTTGCCAACATAAACACCAAACTAAAGGCTAACAAAAAGAAAACAAGACTGGTATGCCTTTCTCAAAAGGTGATTCAAACAGCATCAAGACAGACCACTCCAATTTGGCAAATGAATTCCAACAATTAGATCGAAATAACACCATAGTGGAGTCAGCCTGGAATAAGTTCAGATACAAAGTACTTGCGTCTATAAATAGACACATTCCTCAAAAACGACTTTCTTGCAGAACTCAACTTCCTTGGATCAATATAACCATAAAGAAGAAAATGAAGCAAACGACTATATGATCGAGCTAGAAAAAACCCAAAACACGAACACTGGACTCGATATAGGCAGATCAGAAATGATATTAAACAGTTACTAGTAGAAGCTCATGATAACTACGTTAAGGATCTACTAGATACTAATGTACATGAGAAACCTAAACGACTCCGGTCCTACATAAGAAACTTACAACGAGACCAGATGGACGTCTCCCCTCTACAGCACCACACCTCCATCGAAACTGATAGTGTAGGGAAAGCAGAGGCTCTAAACCATCAATTCCAATCCATCTTGTCAAAATGCTCTTAAAGAGAGATAGCCCCTACTTATCTATGCCAGTTATTAACTTCTCGTGCAAAGGGATCAAGAACCTTCTTGATAAACTACAAACGCATAAAGCTCCTGGTCCAAACCGAATCCCTGTCAGAATCCTCAAGGAGTATTCTAACGAAATAGCACCAATCCTTCAATTCATTTTTAATCGCTCCTTCCACAAAGGAGTAATACCCGAGGACTGGAAGTCGGCAGACATATGCGCAATATTCAAAAAGGGGACAGAAGCCTACCCAAAAAGTTTGACTATTGGCAAAATATTAGATCAAACTGCATAACATATTAAAACAAACACTTTGATTTAAGTACTTCAGTATCGTGTTGCTGAGCTTTCTGGATGATTATATATATATATATATATATATATATATATATATGTGTGTGTGTGTGTGTGTGTGTGTGTGTGTGTGTGTGTGTGTGTGTGTGTGTGTGTGTGTGTGTGTGTGAGAGCGAGTTTATTCAGTAAAATTATATACATGCATTACATAAATTAGAAGAAAAATGACTTATATATATATATATATAACAGAGGGTAGCACATAAAAGCACACATAGTATATTTACTTTTTTATTTCCAATGTGGTCCTTAGAAAATAGTGAATAAGAAAATATACTAAAAAACAGTAAAAATATATAGATAAATAGTACGATTTTTTTAAATATTATTATATGTAAAAAAAACAGCAAAATTTAAAATAAAATAAATAAATAAATATTATGCATTCATACTATTAAGACGCAACGTAAAGACAGAGTTCATGAGCCACCAATCTACTATATAAAAGGATCGTCACCTTTTTTCTAAAACTAATTTTAGATCGACATTGTTTTGTTTCGATTGGCTAGTTGTTCCAGTGGCATATGCCTGTATAAAGGAAAGAAGTGTGTCCTTAACCCTACAAGCCGAATCACAGTACTGAAACTGCACTGGTGCGTATCCAGAATGATATCCTGATGACCCTGGACAACAAGAGTGGTGTCGTGTTGATTCTACTTGATCTATCAGCGGCCTTTGACACTGTAGTTCATACGCTGCTGTTGGCTTGCATGAAGAGCGCGGGTGTCATCGACGTCGCGCATCAGCGGTTTGAGTCATAATTGATTTCGAGGACTCAGACTGTCTGTCTAGGCCAGACCAAGTCAGACCCGTCGGTGCTGCTACAGGGAGTGCCACAGAGGTCTGTTCTTGGCCCGGTTTTGTTTACACTCTACACGGGACCCATTGGGCAGATAGTTAGGCGGCACCGACTTGACTTCCATCTCTTTGCCGATGATTCTCAATTGTATGTCTCATTTAAGATCAAGGACACTACCGATGAGACCGCTGCACTGGCACGCATCCAAGCATGTGTTGGAGAACTGAAAGCATATGGATGACTCATCATCGTCATCAGCTGAAATACAACAAGACTGAAGGACTTGTGATCACCACACTAAGCTCGGCCCGCAAGCACAGCCTGACTGATGTCGTCATCGGCGACAGCATCCTCAAGCCTACTACCGTCGTTCGCAACATTGGAGTGATGTTTGACAGTGAGCTCAGCGTGAAATCGCAAGTGTCGAAACTGTGCCAGGTAGCATACATACATTCATCTACATCGAATTCGTTCCATTGGAGATTGCTTGACACAACATGCCGCTGAACGCCTGGTTCACTCCCTCGTACGGTGTACCTGATCAGGTACTGGACAAGCTGCAGAGAGTCCAGAATGTGGCAGTTCGCGTTGTGGTCAAAGCCAGTCGCTATAATCACATCATAGAGACTCCATTGGCTACCCGTCCGGTACCGTATCGAGCACAAGGTCATACTGATGACGTTCAAAGCCCTTCATCTGCATGCGCCGAGCTACATCACAGACCTGCTCCAGTTCTACCAACCAGCCCAGCAGAACGTTGCGATCGTCAACAGATTCGCTACTGAGTGTACGCAGTACGGTGATCGTGCCTTCTCCATCGCTGCTCCTCGCCTGTGGAACAATCTTCCCCACGATATGCACAAATGTGACTCTTTACACCACTTCAAAAGACTCCTAAAGACTTACCTGTTCAAACAAGCCTTCGACTGCTGAACTTTCACAGTCGTTTGGTGGTGTCGCTCGATTGGACTTTTTAATTATTATTTATTTATTTATGTATTCTATGCTATGTTTTTATGATCTTAAATTTATAGTGCTGTGTTTTGTTTTTATAAGTTTCTTAATGATAATTTGATTGCACATTTGGTGCCACATTTTTATGATCTTCGATTTTTTGGTGCTGTTTTTTATGCTTATAAAATCTCGACGTTTTTACTCTTTTTGTCTCAGCGCCTTCGAACAGCGTAACCTGGAGTCACGGCGCTTTATAAATGCTCTAATTATTATTATTACTCTGGGAATAACACATGCTAATTCACTGGCTCTTGTATTGTATATAAGATGAACCATTTCAACATTTGCTCTTAAATATGCTGGTGCATTACCATTGATAATATTGAACATGTGACCCAACTTTAACTGTTCTGCTCTATATTCAACAGAGAGTATTCCAACGGTCTTAAATTCATTAACACCAACATGGAACCTCGGTGGAGCATTTAACATAAATCTGATCGTCTTATTCTGTGTACACTGCATTCTGCACTTTATTTTTTTCGATAATCCACTATACCAAGCTGAACATGTGTAATCAAAATGACATTGAATCAAAGCAGAGACTAGTAGTTTTTTGTTTTGATACTAAACTTTCTGGCGTTCCTGTACAAACATTTAAGTTTATTTGAAGTTTTAGAAAGGATATTAGAAGCTATAATATCACCAGAAAGGGACTGATCTAAAGTCACCCTTAGATATGTGACACTTGACTTTGATTCTATGACATTTCCATTGCATACAACATTAAGAGGCAATCAGAATTTCTTATCTTGCATATGTGATGGGGTGCCGTTTTAACGCAAGAGGCCGCGCTGCCTCGGTCTGCCCTACGTATTGACGAAGCCTGCTTCACATGAGGTGAAAATCTATACGACAGGTAGTTCCAGTATGTGTATATGTTGTTAAAAACATTTAATAACAAGTGACTATCCCGAAAATGTGTAATAATAAACTATTACAAATTGTACTTTTTTATGTTACAGTAATTTTATTTGGCACAGTCTGTCGCAAATACGTCAATGTTAGTATTAACAATAAAACAACGGCATTGTACAAGCATCTCACCGTGAATAGATATGCGTATGCACGCAATTCTTACAGAAATCGTCACGGTAGTGCAGGTATATAAAACACGTAGTAGGGAATAGTTTATTCCTATAATTACAAACAATTACGTTGAGGACACATCCATTGACCTGTCCGGAGATTGGTTCATTTCGGCTTTACGCAAGGAATCTTGGGTAAAATTACGGTCATCTGCATAGCGCGAAATTCAATTTAAATAAGTGTGTTGGATATAGCACAGGCAACATACAAATAACTAAAATAAAAAGGTAGTCAATCACGATGTAAACAAAAAAATTTTGCTATACATTTTTCTGTTTACATTTACATTTTGAACGCAATTCTCCCCACAATCTCCATGTTCGAGCAGTCGCGACAACTGGCTATCTTCGAACAAATCAACACCAATGTATCGTCGAACGTTCTGGTGTAGTAATGGAAGTTTGAATTTCCTTGTATTTATTTAAAGATTGCATTCACATGGTGCCATGTGATTCACTTAGACGTTTATATAAATTTCAGTAAGTGAAAGATCGCATTACGACTTCCGACTTCCTAAAAACATATTCTTCTTGCTGTCGTGTCCCTCATACCATGACAACAGCTGACTTTAAGTAATATGCACACATTGTTTGTGCGTATTATCCTGAGACGTTACCATTAAACACTAACTCACATACACCGGCTGTAATCCATTCATAATATTATTTCTTAGCTACAAGAAATGTGGAACATATATTTACAGGTAACTAGGCCCTAAAGCATCTGCTTTATTCCGCCAGGGTGGGAAAGACAAACAATAACATATGACACAGCCACTTTAGCCATTGAAGGTGATACAAAATCTGGTGTTTTGTTTATACTTGTGCAGGCCCTATATATGTATGCTGTTAGAGCCGGAAACACGGCGCTTACAAGATTTAACAAGATTGCCATCCAGAAAATTACTCTGGATGGCAGTTGGACAAGGAAGCCTTTTGGCTTATCGAGAGTCCAATACTTTTTATCTACATGTATCCCGCCTTTTTAAGGTGTGTGTCGATTTTATTTTTAAACATATTCACGCTACTAGCACCAACACAATCAGGAGATAATCTGTTCCATTCATTTACAGTCCTTTGTGAGAATGAGAACTTTCTTATATCTAATCTACACTGCTCCTTTACTAATGTAGCTTCATGTCCTCTGGTCCTTCTATCTTTCTTAACTGAGAAAAAAATGTTTCTATCAATATTTTCATAACCATTCAATATTTTAAACACTTCTATGTGATCTCCTCTCAATCTCCTGGTCTCTAGTGTTGTTAAACCACATTCTTTCAGGCGTATTTCGTAACTAAGATCCCTCAGATTTGGTATCATTTTAGTCGCTCTCCTCTGTACTCTTTCTAGCATATCTATGTCCTTCTTGCGATATGGCCTCCATGCTTGTATACAATATTCTAAATGAGGCCTCACTATTGTTTTGTACAGCGGTACTATTAATTCTTTTTTCTTATACGCTATATTTCGCCTAATTAATCCAAGGATTTGATTTCCCTTTGACGCTGCAATTCCGCACTGCTCTGAAACCTTCATATCAGCACTAATGGTTAACCCTAAGTCCTTTTCTTTTACAGTAGTACTTAGAACAGTACCCCCCATTTTATATTTTACCTCTTCATTCCCATGACCTGTGTGGAGGCATTTACATTTCCCAAAATTGAACAGCATTTGCCACTTTTCAGACCATTTGATCAACCTATCAAGATCATCTTGTAAATGCTGTCTGTCTCCATCACTTTTAATCCTTCTAAACACTTTTGTATCATCCGCAAATTTTAACACCTTGCTTGTTATATCATCGTCCAAATCGTTGATATATATTAAGAATAATATAGGTCCTAGTACTGATCCCTGTGGTACCCCACTCAATACCGATTTCCAGTTTGAAGCCTCCCCATCAACTACTACACGTTGTCTTCTGTCATTCAGCCATTTTTCTATCCAGTTTATTATACCATTTCCTATGCCATGGGCCTTTAGCTTAAGGAGTAATCTTTGATGTGGTACTTTGTCGAAAGCTTTTTGAAAATCTAAATAGATGATATCTACTGGTGATCCCTCATCTACCCACCTAGTGATGTCTTCCAAAAAACATAACATATTTGTTAAGCATGACCTCGCTTTTAAAAACCCATGTTGAGATGGGTTTATGAAGTTATGTTTAACAAGAAAATCCACCATGTGATCTTTAATTAGTCTTTCTAATAATTTGCAAATCACTGATGTTAAACTCACTGGTCTATAGTTCTCTGACTTGTTTATCGAACCTTTTTTAAATAACGGTATAATGTTTGCCTCTTTCCATTCTAAAGGAACCACTCCCTCTTCTAATGACAAATTGAAAACTGTTGCAAGCGGTGCGCTAATTTGTTACCTTCGTGTCGGGTTAGTTTGTTCACAACTACAACAAGTGTTATGGCGTCTATGTATACATTCGTGTCGGATTAGTTTGTTGACAACAAACATTGCACTCTGTACATATAAACACAGGTCCTGTTCGCCTGCCAACCACCGCCTGTAACCTCTGCACGTTGGGGGTAAACGATAGACCGGAAGAAGAAGAAGACAACCAGCGCAAGTGTCACGGCGTTGTGAAATCGACAGCGCTACAACACGTAAATTGTTCGGCCATGGCGTTGCGGATCGCGCGACGCGAGAAGCCGTATATGAATGGGTGTATACTGATCGTGATGTAGGCGAGAGTGAGAAAGCCAAACTCCAGTTTCTCCAGTCGCAACACCAGCGTGTCATCGTCGATATCGCACACGAGGAAGCGTGTCACGTAGTACGGACTCCAGCAGAGCAAGAAGGTGGCTATGACGAGCAGCGACATCCACTTGACGGTCTGTCTCTGCGACTTGAGGGCGTCGCTCGCCGGATACGACTCGACGCGGCCGACAGCCGGAAACGCGACGAACACGGCGCGGATCATCGCCATGCGCACGCGCAAGCGGGTGCGCACCGTGCCCAGGATGCGTGCGTACGACACGATGACAGCGACGCTGGCGGCGACGAAGACACCAGTGTAGCATATGTCCCAGTATATCCGCGCGTTCACTGCCAGCATCCGGCGGAAGCACGTCTGCGTCGTCGACGTCGCGTTCCAGTAGGCGGCGTTGTCGTCGTGTGACGTCAACACCACTACTGACACGGGGATGATGGCGCCGGTGATGGCAAACACCCACGTAACGGCGATCGCGCCCGTCATGTGTTTCGGTTCGATTGGCCGACTGAACGAGTTGGCGATTCGGTTCTGCCTATTGATACTGACGGCGACGACGTTAGCGGCGCTGGCGAGGCAGGCGAACGACGTCGCCGCCTCGTGCGCCAAACACAAGGCTGTCGTCTGGTGGCCACTTCCGGTTATGACAAGGATGAACGTGAGCGGTATGGCGGTGGCGCAAATGAACAGATCGGCAAAGTTGAGATTTCTCACGAATACGTTATCAATGGCGCTCACAAGTTGGCGGTTCGTGTAGTGTACGGCCAAGATAGCCGTATTGCCCAGCAGACCAGAGACGCCGAGCACGAAGAGGGCCGTAGAGACAATGGCGACGAACCATGTCCCATAGTAAGGTTCATCCTGCACCATCTTGCCGCCGTCTACGTCCGTGTCATTCGCAGCCGCTTCCGCTCCTCTTCCGTTAAACAAACAAGAATACGCATTGCGTCGGAATCGCGATTTATAGTTGAGCAACCGACCCCACGTGGACCCGCGCAACGCAGAGGTGTGGCTATGACTGCCACCGAGCTATTGTCCACGTAATGAGAACTATGTATACATGCCAGTGTGAAAGTTCCACACTGCCGGCATTGCTCGAGGGCAACGGCAGTAATTAACGCCAGGCTGCTCTGCTACAGCTGAATAATATTCATCTCCACGTAGGAATGATGAACAATGCCGATAGTTTTCCCTCTGCATATATATATATATGTGGCTGCAAGACATAGGCACCTCATTATGAATTGACTTGCTGCCTCACCCAGCACGAAGAAACAATCAGTGATAATCCTTTCTGGAATCGTAGACGGCGCAGCCACAAAGACACATAGCATCCTGCGAAAGCACACCTTCTGTATAATTGCTTGCCTCAGTTCTTAACCTGAATGCGTAAAGGCCAAGCGCGACTGCTTTAAACAAAACCAATCTGACGACTAGAATATGAATATTATCCAGTGTTAATCAAACAGCGAACAAGGATCAGCGCGTCTGTTAATGTCGGTCTTCCCTATTGTTTGACATCGTCTTACATTCAACATATTGACACATGATAATACTAGCTTTCACCAATGCCCCACACTAACCTAATATTTTCCCAATTAACCTTCTTCGTCTTCTTCAACTTATTCTTCCTCTTCTTCATATTCTTCTTACTGTTTCTCTTTTCATCCTCTTCTTCTTTATGTTCGTGTTCTTTTTCCTATTCTTCTTCATCCTCTTCTACATGTTCCTCTTCTTTTTCTTTTCGTTATTATCTTCGACTTCCAATACGTCTCTCTTATCTCTGCTTAGACCTGTGGAATCAATAGAGTCAAGTTGAGTTGGTATGGAGCGGTGCGAACTGTAACAATTGCTGAGAGAGTTCGATGTATAATTTTACCATGTTACATGCATGTTGCTAATTAGAATTATTTTGTGTAATACTTGGAATCTCGTGTGAATTTTATATTTCCGTGATGTTGTAAATGTTTGGTTTAGGGAACCCACGAGCTACGTAGCGATGTGTGTTTTCTTCTTTCCCTCCACCTTCCCCTTGTCGTCTTCTTCTTATTCCGCTTCCTCGTGTGAGGTCATTGGTCGTACAGCACTCTTAAGGCACACTTGAGGTATGTTAATGTGTGACAACACACCCGCTGCCAGTGTGTCACCGAAATGGTGTCCTTTGTAATAGTTGTATGGTGGCGTATTTTATGTTACTATAATAATTACATTATTCATCAAGTGAGCGAAAAGTATCAAATATGGCTGTTTTGCCAATACAATTTCTTCATTAGTGCCGACTGTAGAGGTTACGGTGATTGTTTCGCTCCTAAGCTTAGCCTTATTATTGGAGTATGTCACCTATGCTGGGTGTCATGGCCATCTTGGACTTAACTCATTTTGAAAGCGCTCTTAACTTTTCAGAATGAGCTGTTTATCTTAGTGACATGATCCACTGTAGATTGTTATATTACAAGCGACGATAGTCTTTTATGCAACTATAGATAACACGTTCGTTGGTGGTGACAATATCGCCTCGTCTAGTCGTAACGTTTACTTACGGATAGTTCTTTGCTGCCGCTTGCCTTTGGGCGACGTTGGTTTAGCAATGTGCGCGAAAACAAAAAACTTTGACGCTACAAAAAGGAAAGATGGCTTAAAATATTAAATGCATTCCAAGGACTGGTGAGGTGTACTACTGTGTAGCCTTTCTCTTAATACTTAACGTAAATTCTTTGTTTTCTTTGTTTCTCGCTGTGTTCATAGAAGAAACGCTACGTTTTACTTCTTTTTTCCAGCATACAACTGCCTCAGTGTGTTATCTGCATGTCGATTCTGTCAGCGGAATCGATGAAACCAAGCAAACTGGAACGGCACATAAAAGACACCATTCTGAACTGGCGAACAGAAACATCGCATTCTTCATGCTGAAAGAAGAGAACGTAAAAAGGTAAAGGCTGAACGCCTCTGGTGCTTTTCACATCACCAATCAGTCGGCGCTGAAAGCAAGCTATGGGTTTGTCTTCTTCTTGTGCAAAAAAAGAAACCACACACGACTGTAGAAAAACTCGTCATTTCGGCTGCCAAAATGATGGTTCGCAACATGCTTGGCGACCGAGAAGCTCGGTTGTTGGGGCAAGTCCAACTGAGTAATTCCACAGTCAGCAGACGCATAACGGATATGGTTGAGGATATCAATGAGCAGGTGGTCGAGGAGATTCGAGCTGCAGAAGCATGGAGCTTTCAACTCGACGAGAGCACATACATTACCTCTGTTGAACAACTGATTGCATTCGTTCGATATCCGCATAAGAATGTCATGAAAGTGGAGTTTTTGTTTTGCTTACCCATTGAGGGGTACACCTGTGCAGCCGAAATTTTTTGGAATGTGCAAGTTTTGGTAATCAACATGAATTGCCATGGGAGAAGCTATATGGCGTAACAACACATGGTGCGCCAGCGATAATGGGTGCCACATCACGATTTCAAGTGTTACTGCGCAGCATTGCTCCAAATGTCACTGGTCTGCACTGCATTTTGCACCGAGAAGGTCTTGCAGCGAGAACTTTACCTGATGATCTCAAGACAGTTTTGAACATGACTGTGAATACAACGAACTACCTCAAGGCGAATGCCTTAAGATCGCGTCTGTTTACTCTGTGCCAGAATATGGGGGTTGAATATGCAATGCTTCTCCTCGACACGGCAGTACGCTGGCTTACTAGAGGCAAAGTTCTTGACCGCATTTTCGCGCTCCCAACTGACGTAGCTTAATTCCTGGGGGAGCAGAAGAAGAGGGAGTTGCTTCCGAACTTCAAGAGTGTGACGCGGTTGCTGAAGTTAGCGTATTTGGTGGACATTTTTGGCAGACTCAACGCATTGAATACGTCGCTGCAGGAACGAGAGATGACCATCATCGAGGCAACAACGATAATTCATGATTTCAAGGTCAAACCTGATCTTTGGGTCACGAAAGTGGAGATGTCCCGTTTTGATGTCTTCCTTAAACTGGCACAGTTTGCAGAAGAGTCCGAGCTGGATCTCAGCGAGATGAAGAACACGATTTGTGCACACTTGCTCAAACTACAAATGGAACTGGACTGATACTTTCCAGTTGTCCCCGGGTTTCAAAAACTCGTTTCTCTGATTCAAAACCCATTTCTGTGTCAAATTTACGCTGTGGATTACGACAACGTCTAAGAAGAGGTCATGGAGTTACGCCGTTATGGATATGCCAAAATGCTGCACGAATCTATGAATCTGATCGATTTTTGGCATAAGATGGAAAGACAAATATCCGGAAATTTACAAAGTAGCAAAGCAAGTGCTAGTGATGTTCCCAACCCCAACTAGCTACCTCTGTGAACTTGCTTTCTCAAGCTTAGTAGTGATCAAAACCAAAGCGAGAAACAGGCTGGTCGATGTTGAGGGTGAGCTGCGATGCTCGCTGAGTAAGACCAAACCCCGTATCGACAAGTTGTGCGCAACAACGAAATTACAATTGCATCAATTCTTGGGTATGTTTTCAACCGTGTGAATGGTAGGGGGTCGCTGTGACTAACGACCACGACGAGGGGGTCGCTGAATATATCCGGTTGAGAAATGATGCTCTAGATCGTTTCCCTTCGTAAGCTCTCCAGGTTGTGATACGCGATGTCCATTGGTTATCTTGTAGTCTGCTAATGTGCCATGCACAGGTCAACTTCTGTCTTCTGATTTGTTCTATCACGTCTATAACCTTTGTCTTCTCTCTTACCCAGATGTTTGTTTTTCTCTCTCAATAACATACTTGGAAAATCCGTCTACTTTCGAACGAAAGGAAGACGTTTTGAGTAACATTTATCACTGGCGTCGGAACGAAATTAATATTGGGTGGGCTGAACCGGAACTTCAGCAAGACCCCGCTGTTGGATCACGACATCTGAACACTAGTAGATACTATCTCACATTAACGTTACCACAATCAATATAAATGTAAGTACTAACCGAACAAACCCAACTTACATTAACTGATATTGGGTAACTTTATGTGATTTGTACTAAATATAATTAACACTGAACATTGTACAATGTACTGTAATATTGGTAATATATCATGACACAGTGACAGTAGTTATTGCATATAATGTATAATATATGATTTAACAAGATTGCCATCCAGAAAATTAACTCTAGATGGCAGGTGGACAAGGAAGCCTTTCGGCTTATCGAGAGTCCAATAATTTTATCTACATGTATCCCGCCCTTTTAAGGCATGTGTCAATTTTATGTTTAAACATATTCACGCTACTAGCACCAACACAATCAGGCAACAATCTGTTCCATTCATTTACAGTCCTTTGTGAGAATGAGAACTTTCTTATATCTAATCTACACCGCTCCTTTACTAATGTAACTTCATGTCCTCTGGTCCGTCTATCTTTCTTAACTGAGAAAAAATATTTCTATCAATATTTTCATAACCATTCAATATTTTAAACACTTCTATCTGATCTCCTCTCAATCTCCTGGTCTCCAGTGATGTTAAACAGGCATTTTTAGGCATATTTCGTAACTAAGAACCCTCAGTTTAGGTATCATTTTAGTTACTCTCCTCTGTACTCTTTCTAGCATATCTATGTCCTTCCTGCGATATGGCCTCCACGCTTGAATACAATATTCTAAATGAGGCCTAACTATTGTTTTGTACATTGTATCATTAGCTCTTTTTCCTTATACGTTATGTTTTGCCTAATTAATCCAAAGATTTGATTTCCCTTTGAAGCTGCAATTCCGCACTGATCTGAAACCTTTGTATCAGCACTAATGGTTAAACCGAAGTCCTTTTCTTTAACAGTAGTACTTAGCACAGAACCTCCCATTGTATATTGTACATCTTCGTTCCCATGTCCTGTGTGGAGGCATTTACATTTCCCAGAATTGAACATTTGCCATTTTTCTGACCATTTTATCAATCTGTCAAGATCATCTTGTAAATGCTATCTTCATCATATTTAATCCCAAAAAATGTTGTATCATCCGCAAATTTCAACACCTTGCTTGTTATATCATCGTCCAAATCGTTGATATATATTAAGAATAATATAGGTCCCAGTATTGATCACTGTGGTATCCCACTCAAAACGAAGTTCCAGTTTGAAGTCTCCCCATCAATTACTACCCGTTGTCTTCTCTCAATTACCATTTTTCTGATTAACCATTTCCTAAGCCATGGGCCTTTAGTTTAAGCAGTAATCTTTGATGTGGTACTTTGTTGAAAGCTTTCTGAAAATCTAAGTAGATGATATCAACTGGTGATCCCTCAACTACCCACTTAGTGATGTCTTCCAAAAAACATAACATATTTGTTAAGCATGACCTCACTTTTGGAAACCCATGTTGAGATGAGTTTATCAAGTTATGTTTAACAAGAAAATCCACCATGTGATCTTTAATTAGTCTTTCTAATAATTTGCAAATCACCGACATTAAACTCACTGGTCTGTAGTTATCTGACTTGTTTCTGGGACCTTTTTTAAATAACGGTATACTGTTTGCTTCTTTCCATTCTAAAGGAACCACTCCCTCTTCTAAAGACAAGTTGAAAAATGTAGCAAGCGGTCCGCTAATTTGTTCTACAATTTCCAATAGTAGTTTGGGCGGAATCCCATCCACTCCAGGTGATTTATTATCCTTCATAGTCCATATTTTTTTAGCTACCATTTCCGGGATTACGATTACCTGCCCTAAACAGTCCGATTCTGCCCCCTTGAACTTAGCCTCTGGTACTGGCAGTGAACTAATATCTTCCCTGGTAAACACTGAACTAAAATACTCATTCAGTATTCAGTCTTCTGCCATTAAGAATCCCTCTGATATTATATTTCCAGCACTATCTTCTAGAGGACCGACCTTATCCTGAACTTTCTGTTTGCTCTGAACATATGCATAAAAACTCTTGCTGTTTTGTTTGATATTACAAGCTAATTTTTGTTCATATCTTCTCTTCGAATTTCTAATTTCAGTTGTAGCTTGGTTTAGTGCTTCTTTATAAATTTTGTAGTCTTCGTTATTTCCAGTACGTCTATATGACTTCCACATCGTTTGTTTGTACTTAATTTTTCTAATGGCTTCTTTCAATAAGTATTTCTTTCTGGACCGTTTCCAGTGTAGCTGTGTATTCAGATAGCAACGTATTAAACATATTATCTCGACGTGTTGTTTGTATATTATATAATACATAGATACGAACAATACCGTTACAGTCCCATCTGCATTATTTTCTCCAGTCGCTGAGGTGAACTTGCGAGACAGCGATGGGGCCTCAGTGGCGGGTCCAGAGTAGCCTGGGGACCAAAAAGCCTTCACTGACGGCCGAACCAAATTAACAGGTGATTTCAACTGTGGAACACACTATAGGATATGAAAACAATTGCCGGAAAAGACAGCGTGATTAAAACAATTACGTGTAAACTACTAAGAACCATTGATATTTGGGGAATTTAGACAAATTAATGGCGTTACTTTTCTTTTTAGGTATCGTAGAGTACCAGGTAGTCCCTGAAAGTTTGGTGCACGAGCTGCAAGCCGAGTAGTAGGAAAACATAAGCTAACCACATATATACATACATACATACATACGCTAGCTCGACTATAGGTAGATTAATGTATAATGAGGAACAGACTGCGTCCTTTTAAGATACAACTTTTTTACATGGATTTTGTGTATGTACAGCTGTATACAGGCTTTGCCATAATTTAAGTTTATTATTACTGAGTACACATCAATATTACAACAGCAGTGCTATGTAGCAATAAGTAATGTGTTATTTTCATTAATATAAAACAACACATACAAATATACATTAAAATTACATTTCTTAAAAACAGTCGATTTTATAAATGTCATATTGCAAATAAGATATATAATTGAAACCATCAACTGATTGTAAAAAACATCAACCAATAGAGTCAATCATCACCCGGCAGTGTCAACCAGCATTGTCAACCATCAACTGGTGGTGTCAACCATCAAGCGGCAGTGTCAAAATCAACCAGTGTGTCAACCATCATTCAGTGGTGTCAACCATCAACTGGCAGTGTCAACGATCATCCACTGGTGTCAACCATCATTCAGTGGTGTCAACCATCAACTGGCAGTGTCAACCATCATCCACAGGTGTCAACCATCAACCAGCAGTGTCAACCATCAGTGACATTTCTTCAGTTTCTTTCTCCCCTCGGTTGAGTTGACGTCTGCAGTGACGTCTCCATCACTTGTCTTTGTTGCTGTCCGCTTGCAACTGAACAACACAAATCAAAAAGTAAAACAGTAATTTTAAACAGAAATATTACCCATCACAAATAATAAATCCTTCACTCTTTACTGCCTTTCCTCAACTGAAAATCTCAAGTTCTATTGCTCTGTTATTCATCTAGTCCTAATCTACATTTTTTGCTTAATCCTTTCGTTTTGTTGTGCTGCTGAGCACAATTTTTAAGCATGTAGATGGAAAAGAAGTAATGTTATTATTATTAACTATTATTTAACATTTTGTTATTATTATTACGTTACCACGTCCACACAAAACTTACAATTGTCTCTTGGTCGTCTTGTTGTTTCCATTGGGGCAGTCTCTTCCTTGATGGCTCAAGTCTCCACACACATGGCTACCTGCAAGAACTAGGCATCAAACAGCTTCAGGCCCTTAGCCAGAAATAATTCCACTCAAAATTCAACCAACTGGCTAAGCCCCTGAACAGCTTCCACACAGAATACTAAAAATAGATAAAGTAAGAGTAAAGGTAAACTCTTATATAGCATGGTACCCAGTCTTTAGTAATGCTCAGAACACTTTACATTTTATTCCCTGGCAGACCTGTTTATTGGATGTTTAGAACACCATCTCGATTTCTCTGGGAAGCATTCAGAGATGATAAAAGGATATTCGCTTAAAAAGAACCTCTTTAACATTGCAGGTGAATATCTGATTATAATTATAGGTCTGCCAACAAAAACATTACAATTTGAGGTCATACCTGTGACCTTGACATCACCGCATTTGTAGTCCACCAGGTGGCACTGGTTGCAATGTTCACAGTGGACATGTGATGACTTGACACATCGTTGACACTTGTCACAGTGCGTATACTGTCATCCATCCTGCAGAGACAGAGGGTGGCTTAAGGGGTCAGCACACTGTTGGACTTCCTGCTTGATTACAGACGAAAAAAAGTGCATTATATTTTTGAGAAATGATTTTTTACAATGTTCACTTGCTCTGACATAAGTGCATTTGAGTAGTCAGATTTCTAGATGTGATTGTAGCAGCTGTTGACAGTAAAATGGTGTTTTTTTAGCTGATTTTACTAAGCGGAAGGGTATCTGGCAGCAATTTGGCTAGTTGACACTGATTACTGCCTGCATGCATTTGTAAATATTGACGGGTGTCATACATACAGGCATTTTGCAACAGCTAGAGATATTAGATTTTGACTAAAATCGACCAGCATGTCAATGAGATGATAATAACAGCAGGTGGGAAGAAACTTTATAGGTCACGTTTTCTTATAATCACACAAAACATTAACTTGGTCGCCAATGGGAAAACTGACAGTGTGCTGAGCCCTTAAGTGAGACCATTACATGTGTTATCTGTCAGGACCAAGAATATTATGTGTCATCTGTCATGACCAAAACAAATGACACTATACATTGCAAATAATCAGTGAGTAATAACTACTGATCTAATTATCCCCTAAACAAGATATGTCCTTAGTTTATGCTTTTTACTGCTTTTTACTTTAGTTGTGTGTTCAATAATTTATGGTAACACAATTGAAAATGTTTCAAATTTGTATGGTTTCTGAAACAACTTTTTAAGAATTGTCCAATTGGATATAATAAAACTATTAGCAAAAATGGCCGTCCTCCAGATTGCGCTACATGCACAGACTCTGTATGTAATAATAAAGTACAGGAAATTAGTCCTTTTAATATGGTCACCTCAACATTCAGGTCATTTCACACACTCTCGCATGTGACCTTAATAACGAGATTCCACTGTATATATAGTATACTTATCAACATAAGTATCTTCGTGTTTGTCACACGCCACAGTGAACCAGGTATCAAGTCGAACAGGCCTATTCTGCACCTGAGCCAAAAGTAACTGTCTAAGTGATGGGATTTGGGCAGAAATGCACAATTTATAATCCTTGCATTGTCATCTTTCACTGTCTAGTTTACTTTCCTTCACGGATAATCCCAAACTAATCAAATAACATCATTTTTTCAAAACATTGCTTTCTTAAAGTTTGTTTCAATTTTATCAATAAATAAAAAAATACTGAAGATATATAAAAAAATGAGGTGTCATTTTATGTACAAAACTCTACGTCATAATTCTGCTGTGAAAGGTGACACATGTACAGATGTAGAGAGACATACCTTAGACGTGAGGTGTCACACTTGTTGCAGTGGTCAATATCTGTTGGCACATAACACTGGCACAAAACCTACAAAGATTAAAATTAAGTAATTATACCCAAAAGCAATTAATTTCCGTACTATTGTACATATTCAAATTATTATTATGTTTAGCCAAAAATGTGTTCCCTGTCAATAGTCTGCCTACCAGTTCAGTCAACAGCAGTTTCAACTGCATGCCATTCTTTGTGTATGTATTAATTATACATGTTTGAGTGCTACCATTATGTAGGACCCACTATTCCAAAATGAGACGCTTCTCTTGAAACGTTGCTTTTATTGTATAATTGAATAGAGCACATTGAGAGGGAAAAAATACACACATCAATGTTACCTATATTCAAACTACTTTCAGAGATACAGCAATCTGAATGTTGAGAATGCTAAAAATCTGGTTTCGAGAATAAAAGCTTTCCAACATTTTTACTCAGCTGTGGTTTTATATACTATCAACTGTGGTGTTCACAATTTTAACTTTGATTTTAATTGTATCAGGTGTGGTTTTTCACTTTTTCAGATGTAATTTTCAATGTTAGCTCTGGTTTTCACACTATCGGCTGTATTTTAAAACATTGCCAACAATTAAAAGAAAAATTTATAGGTGTCACAAAACATCAAAATAAACACACGTGTCTAACATTTATATTACTTACACAATGAACACATGAAAGACTAGTCTATTTCAAATAATTTCACGATGGAAACTCATTAAAAAAATGGTCAAATTGTCTTTTAGCTTGTAGTCTAATGAGCATCATTTTGGAATGATGGGTCACATATTGCTGATCAGTACAAACCTACACAAGGAAGACTTTTTTCAAAACTTAAACACATCTTATGTACACACACCTGTACCCCTCTTCCCAGGGGAGTTTGATGGAGGCGAGAGGAAGGTTTGTGAACAGGGGAACCATGCTTCGCCCCCACCCCCCGACTCCCTTTCTGGTACAGCACGTGGTTATCACAATCAACCTAAGAGACAGAGGCTGAGTGTAAAATAATCAAGCACAGTGTTATCAGCTTGTAGGTCGATTCGACCACGAATTCTATTATTAACAGATATTATATTCATTTTGAAAGCATGGTAAGATTCTGAGAGGCATCAGTAAAATGTTTTTCAAAAATATTATTGTAACAATTTTCATAACATTACTTTTTAACCAGACGTCTGTATCAATAATGGCAGTCAACAGCGCTCTCAAAAGCAGCGAGATGCACAGAGCTCAGGCACAGTAACTTTACAACCTGGACAGATAGTCCTGGACACAACTCACACAAAGCCTTGGACATAGAGTCATGGACATAGAGATCTGGATATATAGCAGTGGCCAGTTCCATGAAATGCACCCAATTTAGGCAGAAACGTTACACCCAATTCCATAGATGTGCCTAGCTGGGCAGTTCCTTAGGCAGCATTGCATGGCAGCCACCCACACATCATCCAACTAAGTGTTTCTGGTACGATTAACCGATAAGTTAGTTACTGCATTTTCAGGAAAATTTTCCCCACAACTCACTTCAATTCATATGTTAATCATGGCAGAAATAAAAAAGAGTAAGAATAAATCAACTCTTCTGAAACGATACCTTTAAAACAGCTGAATGTTGTTGTATGTATCCAGGGGATTTAAATGATCTCTAAACACACAAGTTCTCTGCGCCAATATAAATCATGAACGATTGCTGCCATTTGTAGATTGAGCAACGTGACACCCAGTTATAGTTAGGCCTATTTGGGGTAGTCTCAGGAGTTGCCCCCTAATTTGGGGACGATCTCAGCTGGGTACGTGTCATGTAACAGTCCCTAGCAGCTAGGTACCACCTAGGAGCTAATGACCCTAAGTTGGACTTAGGTGTGTGTCATGGAACTGAGCACTGAATGTGGAGCCCTGGACGTAGAGGTCATATGTGTCAACACTGCTAAACGGAAATAACTAACCTTGTAGTGTAGCATGCAGAGAGAAGGAAGTCCTCCGATGATCCAACGCTCCAGGAAATAGGGAAACAACCAAAACTCTGGCGGTTCACAGCCAACTGAAATAATTAACATTGTTATTTTAGTTGTTCTACAGGATTATGGCATTAAATATATGAGAGAAAACATAATCTAGATGGCTAAACCGACACTTAGCATCAAAGCATTAATTAGCATCAGTAGTTTCACAATTCGGAGACATACTGAATTGTGTGCACATAACACAAAGTTAATGATTCTCCAATGTTATCTAACATATCATTAATTAGCCAAACAGTTAGATACTGTTGATATATATGTTAATAGTAAATAAATTCACAAATAAATAAAAAGATTAAAATCTGGTAAATTTCCATCATGGTAAACATAAATAAAAAAGTTTATGCATTTCCTAACATCTGCAGGGTTCTAGAAGCATGGGTGCATTCCGATTGATAAATTGGAATGCACAACATTTACAGAAACCTAAATGTACCATGGCACTGTTCAAATTGCTCAGCACCCTGTGACATTTGCCATGGGGATGTCCTAAATGACCATAAAGCAATTCAGTGCAATAGATGATAATGAATAAAAATGATTAATAAATTACTCATATTCGTGGGCCTGCCCCGAATGCAACAACTTCAACTTCACAAATTCTTTCTTCAGAGATACAGAAATCCCAACGGCAAATCCCTTTTATCCTCTGGACAGTAACAGTCATAGCCTAAACGAAACCACCAATAACAATACAACTAATAGCAGGAAAGCATATAGACCGAAAAAGAAAGCCTCAGACATCGAAGCACTAAACAATCTACAACACCCAGACATCATCTGTGGGACTGAATCATGGTTAGATCCCTCAATAAAAAATTGAGAAATATTCCCAAGCAACTATAACGTCTTTAGAAAGGACAGAGAAACAGACACTACTGGTTGGGGGTATTTCAAATATCAAAAGATGACCTCATCACAAGCCACCTACCAGACCTAGACACTAACAGTGAGAGCATTTGGACTGAAACCCAGATAAAAGGAATGAAACCGATAATCATGTGTACCCTCTATCGTGCCCCAAATGACTCTCATAGAACTCAAATCGAACAACTAGACCTAGCCCTTTCTAAATTAGGTAACAAGATCAATACACATAATGTCATAGTTACTGGCGATTTCAACCTCCCTAACATCAATTGGGAAATTCACCAAGTCACACCTAACAATGGATACAGTACAACTGCTGTCAATAAATTACTCTCTCTTACAGAGGAACATGAACTGATCCAACATGTCAAGGAACCCACGCACAGACAGGGAAATGCCAACAATATTTTAGATCTTGTCTTCACCAATAGACCTGGGTTAATAAAGAAGATAAATGTAGTAGACAGAATAGCAGACCATAGCACAGTCATCATTGATGTAAACATCTCGCCCAAATGCAAACATCGTCCAAAATGTAAAGTCTTTATTAGAAATAAAGCTGACAACATCACCAAAGCATTCAATAAAGTTCCACATAAAAGACTAACCTTCAAACATTATGGCATCACAGGCCCAATATCATCATGGATAAATAGCTTCCTTACAGGAAGGACTCAACAGGTTGTTATAAATGGATCCAAGTCAACATCAACTCAAGTCATTTCTCTGGTACCACAGGGCACAGTACTGGGGCCCCTACTTTACATAAACGACCTGCCAGACAATCTTTCCTCAAGTGTTCGCCTGTTTGCAGATGACTGCCTGTTATATTCACTGATTAAAACTGACTGAGACACATCTGTCCTCCAAAATGATCAGCTCAAACTTGAGAAATGGCAACACACGTGGCTTATGAAATTCAACCCCACTAAATGTCATACAATGACTATAGCCTCAAGACAAGCGACACAAAATCTCTACACCTTCTGCGGACAACTTAAATATGTTGAATCACACTGTTATATTGGCATACATATATCAAAAACATTAAATTGGACAATACAATGCAACTCAGTCAAAAAAAATCACAACAGACATTAGGAATTATTAGAAGAAATTTAAATAAATGCCCATCCCAAATCAAGTCCATAGCCTACACAACACCTTGTCCGCCTTATACTTGAATATGCGTCAGTATCATGGGATCCACATTGCCTAAAACATATCAAACTTATAGAAAGAACCCAGAGACAAGCCGCCAGATTTTGTAAGAACAACTATTCTAGTGAGCCAGGAACGGTAACACAACTCCTTAAAGATCTCCAGTGGGACACCCTACAATCAAGAAGAAAAACCGAAAGACTTAGCATATTATATAAGATGGAACATAACCTCATAGATATCCCACTAGATCAATACATCAAACGCAACACCAGATGCTCACGTAAACATAATAAACAGTTAGTACAAATCAGGCACTCAACAAACATATTTGGAAACAGGTTTTTCCCAGTCACAATAAAAAAGTGGAATTCTCTACCTGAAAGCATTGTATCAAGTACATCATTGAACTCATTCCAGATTACTCTACCCCAACATGTAAACAACAGTACATTTTAAGTAGTCAAAGACAAAATAGCATGATTATCACAAACACATATTATCGCCCACACAAACCTTTCAAAAAGATCAGCTTTTCTTCCGAACAGTCTAGCATTTCTGCTTTCTAATCCCCCCTTCAGTTGCTGAATTGTCACCTCTCCAAAATCCTTGTTTGCCATGATTTTGCACACAGAGATATAGATAAAATGGAACGTTGAACACAGTGGCTATTACATGGCAATCAACAAACGGCGCCCACTGGTGGGTACCGTCCTAACCTCTGCTGAAAATCTGCCAGCCTATCGGATAGTTGTAGTACTACAGTTGATAATTAATCCAAAAGCTGGTACAATCGTTTACCTGGAATTTTGGTAAATACTCTTTGACAAGCTAACTATTCAGTTACGAGTAAATTGTCATATAAGCTGATGCAAAATTTATGAAATGATAAAACTTCTCTTATATTCAGTTAATTCAGCTGTAAGAATGGTTCTACACAGTGGTAGATATTTGTGTACGAACATAGTCTGTGTGCAGTAATTGCAACGGGGCTGAATGCTTCTCACAAAAATCTATATGATGTTCCATAGAACAGATCTACAAGGGAGTAAAATGAAAACATTTTGAGCAGTTCTAAAGACTCGATACCACGCTATACAAGAACTTACCTTTCCTTTTTATTGGCACAACTTACACAGCACAACAATTAAAATACAATCAAGTTCACATTTTGTATATCTTAATTAGCACTCTCTGTATTCGTTTCGTTTTTTTTTATATACAGATTTATGTATTCACACAATTAGGGAATCATAATATATGAAACTACTGAGTAACACAGGAGATTCTCTGGAGACCCCTCTGGATTGAATATGAAGGTTTTTATGCAGCTGCCTGTGTGACCAATGGACAATGCACCAAAACACAAACATTTTGGTCGCAGGCTTGAATCCCACATGATGTTATTTTTTGCATTTTTATTTGTGGGCCGTAATTTTTATTTGTAATATTTAAGAATTTATATTACATATATACCCTTTTTTATTGTGCCGCATCCTAGATCTCTTCTCAGCCGCATGCTAGTGTATCTTTCCGTCAGCACATCCAATATTTCTGTACACAGTCTGATGCCAAGCAGTCTGACTCCAAGCAGTGTGATTTTCGGCTTCTGCCTTCTAGTCTTCGGAGCTGATGTTGCAGGCCTTTAGGTCGCACTTACAGACGTCCTTGACTATGAGGGCAGGGCGTCCCACTTGTTTCACTCAATAGCGAGTTTTCCACAGAGGAAGAATTTCGGGAAGCCGCCATCCTCCATGCCAGGCTCAGCGAGCGGAGACATGCATTTCTGGCTCAGGAGCGAGGAAATGCTGGGGTTCCTAGCACGGTCCAGTATGTCGCTGTAAAGGACACGGTCCTGCTAGCTAGGTGATGTTGAGGATTCGATTGAAGCACCGCAGGTGGCTTAAAGTGTTGAATCGGCATTGCTGGCACATGTAGGTGGTCCACGATTCGCTGCAGTAGAGGAGGGAGCTCAACACACAGGCTTGGTAGACTGTTATCTTGGTGTTCTCAGTGAGCATCTTGTTTTCCCATACTCTTTTGGTCAGCTTGACCATAGTGACTGCGGCTTTTGAACATGTTAACGTACTACATTAATTATCAGTACCAAATCCTTTTAGCAGAAATGGTTCTTCGCCAGATAGAATGCGTTATACCTAATTAAAGAAAAGGTTACGTCACATGTACATCGTTCGTGCGTGTTTGCGTATGATTGAGGTTATCTGTCAGGCAGAGCCAAACTTGTTCTTGAAATAAAATCACATTTCATGGTCGTCTTCAAACAAAATAACTTCTTTCTAAACTATATCTTAATAAGTGTACCTTCCACTTCGATACACGATCAATATCAAGTTGTTATAATTTTGCAGTCGCCCAGCCGTCGGACATGTAATCTCAATTAAGAGTCTGACGGTCTACATCAACTATGGGGTAGCTCCGGGAAGCCACCATCCTCCCGAGACTTCCCAAGAGTCTGACGGTCTACATCAACTATGGGGTGGCTCCTGTGCTAGCGATTTATATATCTTAATGGGAGTTTCCCGACCTTATCTATTACTTATGTTATTAAATGTATATATATATATATATCTCACATTTATAGGTCAAATTAATTGATTCTGAATTCTGAGTTCTATCTACGTATTCTGCTCGTGTCTTGCAGTACCAGTTTGGAGAATTCAGGTTTGTTAAAATGTTGAGCTGATGTGATTAGACTTGTGCAAAAGTAGCGAGACACCCTCCGCTAAAACAAAGAGTCCGCTTGAGATGATTAAAAATGTGAACATTCCCCCGTCTTCCGATGTCATGTCCGGCAGTATGCAATGGTTAGAGTTAACAATTACGATGTTATGAATATACAAAATATTGCGATGTTATAATGCATAAATCACCAATAAACAGTTTCATATTTTATGACGTAAATGTGCTTACACAATATCCTATGGCCTCGTTGCATAACTCTTCCTTGTAAACCCGCACACAAATGTATTGTGGTTGGTTCCCCCACCTTTGCTGTTGAGGTTGTATTATGGATTACCCCACAAAGAATCTGTAAAACAACAAGTATAATATATTATGTAATGCTGGCGGAACTGTTTCGTGGACGCGGTTCATAGGCTATTGTTGTGTCATATGCGCCAGACGCGGGTAGTGTTGCTGGAGCCACACCCAGTCGCAGTTTGCTAGGGATCATGGACGTATCCACAGATGTATACGTACAGTTCTCTCGGCTCCGTATTACGAGTATAAATATTCACGGCCTGGTGAGTTATTTTTTTCATGTTTATATGTTATATATAATATGATATTATTATAATAATGCGTAACTTAAATTGTTTCTTGTTGCCCCATTAACCTTCACTTCGGGCATGCCAGCTATAGTAGGACTGTTGTGTACTTGTATGCCAGTGAATATATCATCATCAAACATTTGTATAATTTAAGAAACATTTAATTGGCCGAACAACTGAAAATACACATGTGGTCACTTCCACAAAACAAGATGGCAGACACTGTAAGGCAATTGGTCAGTGTCTGGTCAATGGTCACTAGAGGGTGGTCCAATAATAACAATGAGTGCCACTGACACACACTAGCATGGACTGCAATGTCAGCTAACACAACATATAGACTATAGTTCATATAGCATGGAGTGAGAAACATGACAATGACAAGTGTAGGAGTGTTATGTCGTATAATGTTAAATTGTGTTTACAGACTACTTACATAACTAGCATGCATTTTAACTAATTATTGTGATGTATAGGTACGTCGTGTGCATATGTTTGAATTTAGATAATGTACGTGATAGTTACTAGTACTTAGCTAAAACAAGTTTCTCCGATTCGTTGTCTGTACAAGTTCAGACAAGTGTCTATAGGGTTACTGATAATTACATGCGGTTTAACACGTAACATATTAGAACAGCTGACGTAACTTAATAATGTAGCCGTTGGTTGCTTGACTATGTTGTATTCGCAACTAGCACGGTGTCTGCTGTATTCATGCCCCTATCACTCTCTATAAAAATTATGTCTGTTTTTCTCCCTGTCTCCCCTTTTTCAACTCTCCCTCTCTCTCCGAATCTCTCTCTCTCCTCCATCCTTTGTGATTGTCTATTGAAATGTCTGTCTATATGTCTATCACACAGTACGTACGTCAGACCACCTGTGAGCCCGCCCGCCCGCCCGTCCGCCCGTCCTCTCTCTGTCAATGCATACATAAATACGTTAGAAACAGACATAGTACTTTGAATATAAACCAGTTGTTTAATGTACCTATTCTATTTATGTATCTAACAAACTGCCCGTCAAAATTGTGAATTACATAGAAGAAACATTTTAGCTGATAGTTAATTTATTTGTCATACAATTACAAGTAAATGTGTTCAAATAGTGCAATACAAGAGTTTATTTTATTTTACATTGTTTGGTTTGCACTACTGATCATAAAATTATTGAAATCACTCAATACAGTAAGGTCCCTGAATGATTGATGTATTGTGTGTTATGTTTTACAACAAGCAAATATGACTGATATAATACAAATCTAGTTGTTCTTAAGAATACAAGGTGTTCTATTAAAATGTACTTTAGAGAGAACACTTTTTTCATACTCAACAAGGGGTCGTAGGGAAATAAAACTAATTGTTATTGTCACTCTCCATCAGCGTGTCTTCCCCTCCATCTCCTTTCTCATCTCCTTCCTCTCTCGTTCCCTCCAGTCCCCTCCACTCCTCACCCTTTCCATCTCTCCCCCACTCTACCCCTCCATCCTTATCTTTCCCGTCGCTCTCCATGTTTCCCCAGTCTGTCTGTCTCATTTTAAGTCCCGCATTCTCTCCTCTACTTCTCTACGTACCTCTCGCCATCTCCCCCTCTCACTCTCTCTTTCTCTCTCTCTCACCTTCTCTCTCTCTCTCTTTCCCTCTCTCTCCTTCTCTCTCTTCCCCCCCCCTCTCTCTCTCTCTCTCTCTCACACACACACACACACACACACACACACACACACACACACACACACACACACACACACACACACACACACACTCACACACACATACACGCACACATACACTCTCTCCCTCCCTCCCTCCCTCCCTCCCTCCCTCCCTCCTCCTCCCTCCCTCCCTCCCTCCCTCCCTCCCTCCCTCCCTCCCTCCTCCCTCCCTCCCTCCCTCCCTCCCTCCCTCCCTCTCTCCTCTCTGTCTCTCTCTCTCTTCTCTCTCTCTCTCTCTCTCTCTCTCTCTCTCTCTCTCTCTCTCTCTCTCTCTCTCTCTCTCTCTCTCTCTCTCTCTCTCTCTCTCATAATCATCGTAATTGGGTACGGTCATGGATCGTTGCACACTTGACACGAATGACGAGCCTATTCATATAGGCATGCCAACTAGCTTCGTCCACAAGCAATGTCATGGTGCATTACCTCAGAGACAATGCATTGATTCACCTACCGGTGAACATTGTAGTCATCACGTGCGACCCCAACAATGGTTCCTTCCTAATCACATGCCAAAAGGATTTAGTTTGACTTTAGCTTGAATTTAATATGACTACCTCTTTCGAGCTTCACCTGACAGTTGTTGTAAACGTGTGTCTGGTGAGCGTAAAACGACCAATAGTAAAACAGTGGTTGAAATATAGGTCACACGACGGGTTTCAGTACAACACCGACTTAACTGGTGGATGGTTGAATTGCGTGGGTCCAGCGCACATTATATGTATTTAACAAATAATATTCGCTTGACGCTCAATACGGTGCCTCGTTTAACAGGTTATTTCTACTGTGGAACACACTATAGGATATGAAAACAAATGCCGGAAAAGACAGCGTGAAGGGGTAGCCATTGCAAGATGGCTGCAACAGGAAGGTAGGTAGGGACTTCATTTGTTTAGAACATCAAGTAGTTGTAGTCTTTTCTATATATTGCCTTTGGGTACAAGAAAATTCGTTATTGTTGATAGTCCATTCACGGCAGCAGGCACGCGCGCGCAAGAAAAGAACATGGTTATTGTGTTTATAAACTTAACTTTTGTATCGTACCATAATGTAAACACATATATAGACATATACTTTCATACGCATTGGTGTAATGTGTTCATAGAATATCTTGCGAATCATAATGCAAATACACACACGCTTATGGTTGGCTGATTATAGTTATATTATTTGGCAGTGATCAAACTACTAGTAACACATGTATCGTCAATTAAGACACACAACATTAATGCACTAGTTAATTTTTTTTAATGCAACGCACCACGGCGGAGTAAACACAAGTTCGAACACCATCTATGTTAGTTATTAATTCACTATTAATACCGCACTGTTTAGTATACTTGAACAACCGTTGTTGGTATAATACATAGACAATAAATATGGTTTGACTTTTTGAAGTTTGCCCACTGTGTGCGGCCATATTGGATTCGCCCCCTATCGTCGTCAACCCAAACTGTCCATGAACTTGCATACATCAGAAGGCATATAATAGATTACTAATATTATTTATGCCGCATATACATACGTTTACTGCATCATATCATGTAACATAACATATGAGCAAAGTTTTAATACCATTCTAACGAATAAATAACTTCAATAAGTGTAGATATACAAGATTAATTAAAGTTGAAGTTCACACCACATATTTCGCTGACTGTGTTTGGCCGGTTATAAAAGCAGGTAAATTGTCTATGTTAATTGCAGCTTGACGTGCTCAATATATAGGGTTATATCACGTGGCATGGATGACCACACCGGTTATGGGAACGCCGGGAAGGCTCGGGGGCCGATATATCCCTCCCCTGCAGGGCACTACCACACGTTGTGGGTCAACTGTGAGAGATCAGGATTGTGACACTACCCTCCAGGGTAGGGTTGTAAGGAGCTCCCGAATGATGTCCCGAGCCGATCATTGGTGCAGTTAGCTCTGTATCATAGGCAGTAACGGCTCAAGTGTCTCCCACTTCCTGATTCTCTCTTTTGGTCTTGCAAAAATGAAATTCAATGTTGCAGGGACATTTTCAATACCTGAAAATACAGTGAATAACATTTGAGAGGTTCTCACATATCCTAGCTTGACTAGGCATTATTGCCTCTGCTTCTTATATGCCAGCTCTCGCTTTTGACATCTGCTCGGACTGTGCCCATGCGTCTGAGTCTGACCCAATCCAAGAGAGGAGTGGGGCAGTGTATTCAGTTTTCATAGGGTGGCTTTGGTATAACTTATCTACTTTTGTGTCAAACGATTGCATCGGTGAAGCATCAACCACAGACTGTGGGCGACTGTTTCATACGTCTGTGCGTCGGTATATAAATGAGTTATTTGTAATATTTAATCGGCATCTTTCTTTAAATATTTTTAGGTGGTGCCCTTTCGTATGTGCTTCGTTGGCTCCCAAAGTAAAAACATTGGATAAGACTGCTGGATCATATTTCCCTGTTAGTATCGTATACACTTCAATCATATCTTCTGTGAGGCGACCGTATGATATAGTTGGTAATTTCAGTCTCTGTAAACGTTCTTTGTATTCAAGGTCTTTGAAACCAGGAATTAATTTGGTTGCTCTGACCATTTTGAAGAGCTGTAATATTTCATTAAGAAAGGACTCCATACTTGATTAATGTATTCAATGTGTAGACAGACGACACTTAAAATTTGTAGAAAAACACTTTTCATCCATGTGATCGAAAGTTCGTGGGATTATCCCCATAATCGAATTGGCTTTATTAATTTGTTTGTGACATATATGCCTCAGAAGTAAGCGATGGATCAAAAGTGACTCAAATAATTAACTTTCACATTGTCTGTACTTGTAAGTATTGTCTGATTGCTTACCAGTGAATAGCCTTTATTCTTTGTGAATAATGATCCAATTCTCATAAGGATACATTTATCTGGATAGAATGATGTATATTTCGAGCGTTCGACAGAGATAAGATCTTATTACAGTTTTTGCAGTACTCTTTGGTATAAATTGGATTAAAAATGCAGTGACCTCAGAAAAAGACCTCGGAGTCACCACCAACATACATCTCAAGTTTTCTGACCACATCGAAAATAGTATCAAAAGGCCAATCGAATCGATTTCTGGGGTGTCTAGCCAGAACATTCCGGCATCTCAACAAGGAGACATTCCTACTACTCTACAAGGCAATGGTCAGACCACACCTGGAATATGCACCCTGTGTCTGATTTCCTCACCAAAAGAAAGATTAAGACCTCATTGAACAAGTCCAACGGCGTGCAACACGACTAGTGCCAGAAACAAAAGGACTACCCTACGGCAGCAGATTGAAAGAAATAAAACTCCCCACACTGCACTACAGAAGACAAAGAGCCGACATCATTCAAACTTTCAAAATGATCAAGGGACTCGACCAAATCGACCAGGACTGTAAATGCCAACACCGTCCACAAAAACAGATGTACCTAAAAGCCACTGGAACCACAAGAGGTCACAGAGAAAAACTAGTTACACAGACATCAACAGGAACCAGACATTCTTTCCTCGTGTAGTAAGATCCTGGAATGCACTATCAGAAGACACAGTCCTAGCACAGACAATCAATAAGCTGAAGTCCCGCCTCCAAAGAGACTACAACTTCACATACTAACACACACACACGCACGCATGCACGCACGCACGTACACAAACAATCGAGCCTAGAGACTAGGCAAACCGGAAAAGACAAGATAAAGAGAAAAAATAGCAATAACGCCAACAGCAACAACAATAGCAGCATCAATCAATAGACAATGGAATACCACTACAGAAAACTAACCTTGAGACGGTCTCAGTGCTCAACTTGGGCAATTATTGACCGTTCTTAGGGTAAGAACTGAAGGTAAAAAAAAGCATCAGATCATCTGCAAACAAGAAAATATGAGAGATCTTTATAACATCAGGTAAATCATTTGTGAATATTACAAAAAGAAGAAGGCCAATCACTGATCCTTGTGGTATTCGACTCTGTATAGCCACAGAGCACTTGCATCAGTCAGCCGCACATTCTACAACAAGCAAATAAACATCAGTTGATCAGTCACAACAAGGAACAGTAGATGACACAGTCTCTCAAGACAGATATCAGCCATAGAGACAGGGAGAGAGTGACTCAGAGAAAGGAGACAAGGAGAGAGGGAGGCCGAGAGAGAGAGGAAGTGGGACGCAGAGGGAGCGAGAGAGAGAGAGACAGAGGAGGAGAGAGACAGAGGGGAAGAGAGACGGAGGGGGATAGAGAGAGACAGAACAGGAGAGAAAGAGGAGGGATGGAGAATGATGGAGAAGAAGAGAGAGACATACATAAAATTTAACATTCACATACAACATTCACATATTGCAGACATTTCATTACCATATTTCTGGTATATGTTTAAAGATAA
Organism: Escarpia spicata; assembly: GCA_963995525.1. Lineage (NCBI taxonomy): Eukaryota > Metazoa > Annelida > Polychaeta > Sabellida > Siboglinidae > Escarpia > Escarpia spicata. The sequence goes on from OZ023218.1 coordinate 46,831,219, forward strand.
TTTTACCTTAAAATCTGTAGACTAAATCTTCTTGTCTGATTGGAAGCATGTCCTATGTTGACTTCCACGAGAAAACAAACAAATTGTAGGGTGGAGCAGAAACTCCATAGCTGATGTGACAAGCAACTATTTATGTAATCATGATAAAATCTGGGCTTTGTTTTATAGGACAAAGGATTTTTAAGGAAAAACAACAAATTATCTGTCTCCATTGGATAGCATTATGACACATGGAGATCTTATTTTACCATTTTATATGAAAATAAACTATAATTGAGACCTACATCATAAAATGTACATAACGTTTTGCTTATGGCTTTCTGTTGTAGGATAACAAGGCGATGGAATTTGTGGGCAAACACGTTGTTTGATGTCGAACTGCAGAAAGGAGTGTCTACGCATGGGTTTGATGTCGAACTGCAGAAAGGAGTGTCTATGCATGGGTTTGATGTCGAACTGCAGAAAGGGGTGTCTATGCATGGGTTTGATGTTGAACTGCAGAAAGGAGTGTCTATGCATGGGTTTGCTGTCGAACTGCAGAAAGGAGTGTCTATGCATGGGTTTGATGTCGAACTGCAGAAAGGGGTGTCTATGCATGGGTTTGATGTTGAACTGCAAAAAGGAGTGTCTATGCATGGGTTTGCTGTCGAACTGCAGAAAGGGGTGTCTATGCATGGGTTTGATGTCGAACTGCAGAAAGGGGTGTCTATGCATGGGTTTGATGTTGAACTGCAGAAAGGAGTGTCTATGCATAGGTTTGTTGTCGAACTGCAGAAAGGGGTGTCAACGCATGGGTTTGATGTCGAACTGCAGAAAGGGGTGTCTACGCATGGGTTTGATGTCGAACTGCAGAAAGGGGTGCCTACGCATGGGTTTGATGTCGAACTACAGAAAGGAGTGTCTAAGCATGGATTTGCAGGCTACGGTACTGCAACATTTGGACTGGCAAAATTTGACAATCTTCTCATTGAAGATGCAACAACAGTTGCACAGATTTTACGATAATATTACATGATAAGTTCTTGTATAATATATTGTCCAGTTCATAGAACGGATCAAAGCATTTACACTTTACTCCCTGACAGACCTGTTCAATCAAACACCATCTCAACTTCTTTGGGAAGTATTCAGCTATGCTGCAATTAATGTGTGAAGATTATTTGTACACAAATACCCACCACTGTTTGTAGCTAGGTACTCATTCATACAGCTGAGTGAACTGGACATAGCAGCTCCGGATTAGAACCTGGGTATTTCAAAATCTGCTACATTAGGTAGTAAATGATCGACCATATGTTCAGGCTATGTTATATTTCGACATATATTCTAACAAATCAATCAACGAAAAGTTTATATTTGTATGTATTCAAAGTTATCTATATATGGCAGTGCAGATTTTAATAGGCCAGCATAACGATAATTCTACTACTTTGCAGAAACATTTAAATAATTGATGCATCCTCAAATGCTCTAGATGTCATTATAAATGTTAAATACTGATGTCGTCGTTTCACAGTAAAGAATCAAAGTTACACACTATCTAGTTCTAGTTGTTATAGTTTTTCCATCACTCGGCAACGTTCTATTAACTGACTAACCGGGGTAGTCTGTATTATTGTGGTTAAAATATAATGGTCTGATGAGATCTTATTCAACTAGTCTTTTTCAGAACATTATCACCAAATCAACCTTGATATGCTGGTACTGAGGGTGGTCACTGCCAGGGTGCTTGTCGTCCACAGTGGTTGTTTTACATCCCAAATTGAGATGGGGCTCGAACTCGGAGCACTGGCATGCCAGGCGGATGTGCTACCCACTACACTAGCCGCACTCCCATCAACCGACTCTGTTGACCATCAACCAATGTAACCATGCTAGGATTTAGGTGGACAAGTTAGTCAAGTTGGGTGGGCTATCATGCCTAAACAGATACCCTTGACACTTTTAGCCATTTCCAAATATATAATATATACACATTGATTTACCACTGCCAAATTAATTATAACGTTTACAAAATAAAAAGGCAAAATTGTATTCATTCTTCTAGGTGCATGGACCCACATATTTTTTATTATTCTAAATGTATATTTTTCATGATCTTTTTCTCTCGCCTCTTTTCCAATTCTACCTCTTTAATTCCTCCCTCTACAAGTATGATGGCTTGCATGCACATACGTATGCAGATACATTCTATCTTGTCCACAAGAGTTGGATTCAAATGCATGTATTTTTGAAAATATTTATGTTGTATTTAAATTCAAAGATATTATACCCATGGTAGCAACTGGAATTATTAGGATTTCTTATATTAAGTGTGCATTTCACACATTAATAAAATAAACAAGCTTACTTAATTTCTTCAACCAAATATTTGGCTTCTATACATGAAAAACATTCTTAAAATGCATTTGTGAATATATATAGCAGGCATGGGCTAATTTCAATTTAACATTAATTTAATTACAGGTAATTAACTTTTGTGGAAGAGGTTAATTTAACAATTCTTGATTAACTTTTATTAACTGTTTTATTGGGGTATATATGTGGCAATTGTCCCTGGGCTGCTGTCAGTAGTTAGAACTAGCTTTGATGATCACAGTGCACACTACACAGCTAGTGAGCCAACCTATATCAAAGAAAGCTACTAGTTAGGTGTAGGCAATTGTGTATTTTTGTCAATGTCCAGTTAGTGTCAGTCGGTGATTGAGCTAAGTGAAATGTGAAAGTACTAGTGATTGAAATTATTTAAGAGTACTGATTGGATTAGCTTTTATGGCTTACAAGAGTATGCAATACAACATGTATATGGTGTTTTCTGGACATAATTTCACATGACAAAATCCCAATGGATAAATGTGAACAAAATCTGGCAATTCAGTATTTGACTTAACTTTTTTTAAAGTCCTTTCAAGTTTTAGAGGCATATAATGTAATTATTTCATTAGCCATGTTGCAGATGGTCCAACCAGTTTCTGCTGACCGTGAATTGAATTGGTTTTCAGAAAAATGTATGCACTTTTTGCCTATGGAATCATTCTAATTCAGTACCAGTTATTTAATTAAATGGCTTCCAATGCCATCCATACAATATTTTAGCATACTTCCTTTCCTACAAGTGCCATTTGACTGACATATCTTATAAAAAGATCCAGCAAAATATAAAAAAGACAACAAAAACTGATAGGTAGAAGAAAACTTTCTGGTCTACATACTCGGACAAAGATTCCCGTTGTATTCTAATGGACGTTTGAAAAGACAAGCCATAGCGTGCACATTTCTTGAGTGTTGCTGGTTAAAACAATTACGTGTAAACTACTAAGAACAACTGATATTTGGGGAATGTAGACAAATTAAGGGCGTTACTTTTCTTTTTAGGTATCGTAGAGTACCAGGTAGTCCCTGAAAGTTTGGTGCCCGAGCTGCAAGCCGATTAGTAGGAAAACATAAGCTAACCACATATATACATACATACATACGCTAGCTCGACTATAGGTAGATTAATGTATAATGAGGAACAGACTGCGTCCTTTTAAGATACAACTTTTTTTACATGGATTTTGTATATGTACAGCTGTATACAGGCTTTGCCATAATTTAAGTTTATTATTACTGAGTACACATCAATATTACAACAGCAGTGCTATGTAGCAACAGGTAATGTGTTATTTTCATTAATATAAAACAACACATAAAAATATACATTAAAATTACATTTCTTAAAAACAGTCAATTTTATAAATGTCATATTGCAAATAAGATATATAATTGAAACCATCAACTGACTGTAAAAACCATCAACCAATAGAGTCAATCATCACCCGGCAGTGTCAACCAGCATTGTCAACCATCAACTGGTGGTGTCAACCATCAAGCGGCAGTGTCCAAATCAACCAGTGAGTCGACCATCATTCAGTGGTGTCAACCATCAACTGGCACTGTCAACCATCATCTACTGGTGTCAACCATCATTCAGTGGTGTCAACCATCAGCTGGCAGTGTCAACCATCATCCACTGGTGTCAACCATCAACCAGCAGTGTCCCCTCGCTTGAGTTGACGTCTGCAGTGACGTCTCCATCACTTGTCTTTATTGCTGTCCGCTTGCAACTGAACAACACAAATAAAAAAGTAAAACATTAATTTTAAACAGAAATATTACCCATCACAAATAATAAATCCTTCACTCTTTACTGCCTTTCCTCAACTGAAAATCTCAAGTTCTATTGCTCTGTTATTCATCTAGTCCTAATCTAAATTTTTTGCTTAATCCTTTCGTTTTGTTGTGCTGCTGAGCACAATTTTCAAGCATGTAGATGGAAAAGAAGTAATGTTATTATTATTAACTATTATTTAACATTTTGTTATTATTATTACGTTACCACGTCCACACAAAACTTACAATTGTCTCTTGGTCGTCTTGTTGTTTCCATTGGGGCAGTCTCTTCCTTGATGGCTCAAGTCTCCACACACATGGCTACCTGCAAGAACCAGGCATCAAACAGCTTCAGGCCCTTAGCCAGAAATAATTCCACTCAAAATTCAACCAACTGGCTAAGCCCCTGAACAGCTTCCACACAGAATACTAAAAATAGATAAAGTAAGAGTAAAGGTAAACTCTTATATAGCATGGTACCCAGTTTTTAGTAATGCTCAGAACACTTTACATTTTATTCCCTGGCAGACCTGTTTATTGGATGTTTAGAACATCATCTCGATTTCTCTGGGAAGCATTCAGAGATGATAAAAGGCTATTCGCTTAAAAAGAACCTCTTTAAAATTGCAGGTGAATATCTGATTATAATTACAGGTCTGCCAACAAAAACATTACAATTTGAGGTCATACCAGTGACCTTGACATCACCACATTTGTAGTCCACCAGGTGGCACTGGTTGCAATGTTCACAGTGGACATGTGATGGCTTGACACATCGTTGACACTTGTCACAGTGCGTGTACTGTCATCCATCCTGCAGAGACAGAGGGTGGCTTAAATGAGACCATTACTTGTGTTATCTGTCAGGACCAAGAATATTACGTGTCATCTGTCATGACCAAAACAAATGACACTATACATTGCAAATAATCAGTGAGTAATAACTACTTATCTAATTATCCCCTAAACAAGATATGTCCTTAGTTTATACTTTTTACTTTAGTTGTGTGTTCAATAATTTATGGTAACACAATTGAAAATTTATCAAATTTGTATGGTTTCTGAAACAACCTTTTAAGAATTGTCCAATTGGATATAATAAAACTATTAGCAAAAATGGACGTCCTCCAGATGGCGCTACATGCACAGACTCTGTATGTAATAATAAAGTACAGGAAATTAGTCCTTTTAATATGGTCACCTCAACATTCAGGTCATTTCACACACTTTCACATTTGACCTTAATAACGAGGTTCCACTGTATATATAGTATACTTATCAACATAAGTATCTTCGTGTTTGTCACACGCCACAATGAACCAGACATCAAGTCGAACAGGCATATTCTGCACCCGAGCCAAAAGTAACTGTCTAAGTGATGTGCCATCAATTGTGTTATTTGGGCAGAAGTGCACAATTTATAATCCTTGCATTGTCATCTTTCACTGTCTAGTTTACTTTCCTTGACGGATAATCCCAAACTAATCAAATGACATCATTTTTCAAAACATTGCTTTCTTAAAGTTTGTTTCAATTTTATCAATAAAAAAAAAAAATACTGAAGATATATCAAAAAATGAGGTATCATTTTATGTCCAAAACTCTAAGTCATAATTCTGCTGTGACAGGTGACACATGTACAGATGCAGAGACATACCTTAGACGTGAGGCGTCACACATGTTGCAGCGGTCAATATCTGTTGGCACATAACACTGGCACAAAACCTGCAAAGATTAAAATTAATTAATTATACCCAAAAGCAATAAATTTCCGTACTATTGTACATATAATCAAATTATTATTATGTTTAGCCAAAAATGTGTTCCCTGTCAATAGTCTGCCTACCAGTTCAGTCAACAGCAGTTTCAACTGCATGCCATTCTTTGTGTATGTATTAATTATACATGTTTGAGTGCTACCATTATGTAGGACCCACCTTTCCAAAATGAGATGCTTCTCTTGAAACATTGTTTTTATTGTATAATTGAATAGAGCACATTGAGAGAGAAAAAATACACACATCAATGTTACCTATATTCAAACTACTTTCAGAGATACAGCCATTTGAAATAAAAAAATCTGGTTTCGAGAATAAAAGCTTTCCAATATTTTTACTCAGCTATGGTTTTATATACTATCAACTGTGGTGTTGACAATTTTAACTTTGATTTTAACTGTATCAGGTGTGGTTTTTCACTTTTTCAGATGTAGTTTTCAATGTTAGCTCTGGTTTTCACACTATCGGCTGTATTTTAAAACATTGCCAACAATTAAAAGAAAAATTTATAGGTGTCACAAAACATCAAAATAAACACACATGTGTAACATTTATATTATTTACACAATGAACACATGAAAGACTAGTCTATTTCAAATAATTTCACGATGGAAACTCATTAAAAAATGGTCCAATTGTCTTTTAGCTTGTAGTCTAATGAGGATCATTTTGGAATGATGGGTCACATATTGCTGATCAGTACATACCTACACAAGGAAGACTTTTTCAAAACTTAAACCCATCTTATGTACACACACCTGTACCCCTCTTCCCAGGGGAGTTAGATAGAGGCGGGAGGAAGGTTTGTGAACAGGGGAACCATGCCAGACAGACATCATCCAACTAAGTGTTTCTGGTACGATTAACCGATAAGTGAGTTACTGCATTTGAAGGAAAATTTTTCCCACAACTCACTTCAATTCATATGTTAATCATGGCAGAAATGAAAAAGAGTAAGAATAAATCAACTCTTCTTAAACGATACCTTTCAAACAGCTGAATGTTGTTGTAGTATCCAGGGGATTTAAATGATCTCTAAACACACAAGTTCTCTGCGCCAATATAAATCATGAACGATTGCTGCCATTTGTAGATTGAGCAACGTGACACCCAGCTAGAGTTGGGGCTATTTGGGGTAGTCTCAGGAGTTGCCCCCTAATTTGGGGACGATCTCAGCTGGGTACGTGTCATGTAACCGTCCCTAGCGACTAGGTACCACCTAGGAGCTAATGACCCTAAGTTGGACTTAGGTGTGTGTCTTGCAACTGAGCACTGGATGTGGAGCCCTGGACATAGAGGTCATATGTGTCAACACTGCTAAACGGAAATAACTAACCTGGTAGTATCCTCCGATGATCCAACGCTCCAGGAAATAGGGAAACAACCAAAACTCTGGCGGTTCACAGCCAACTGAAATAATTAACATTGTTATTTTAGTTGTTCTACAGGATTATGGCATTAAATATATGAGAGAAAACATAATCTAGATGGCTAAACCGACACTTAGCATCAAAGCATTAGCATCAGTGGTTTCACAATTCGGAGACATACTGAATTGTGTGCACATGACACAAAGTTAGTGATTCTCCAATGTTATCTAACATATCATTAATTAGCCAAACAGTTAAACACTGTTGATATATATGTTAATAGTAAATAAATTCACAAATAAATAAAAAGATTAAAAACCTTAAAATCTGGTAAATTTCCATCATGGTAAACATAAATAAAAAAAGTTTAAGCATTTCCTAACATCTGCAGGGTTCTAGAAGCATGGGTGCATTCCGATTGATAAATTGCAGTCATAGCAGTTCTACAGTTGACAGGTTTCAGATGGAAACATATACATGATACTGGAATAGGTTGAAATGTTTATTGCAGACTTGTTATATAAAATATGCTTTAAAGTGACATTTGTTATAAAAATGGGATATATCCACATCTTTTTCGTTTTTGTAAAAACATACAGTAAGCGCCTATTGGGAAGAGCTGCAAGGCAATGCTGATTGGCTGAAAATGATCACACTTTGGTATAAAAAGACAGATGGTATTTATCGCTTTATGAAAACATTCTTTGGTGTAGTTCATTTAACCGAGATATAACATTTTGGTTGAAATTTGACATAGTTCTACTTCAACACATGGTTGAACAAATGCCAACTTCCTGTTTTAGCAAAATTTCATCAATGGCCTGTATCGTGTTCTGCCCCGAAACCCTTCAGTTACGTACCGTCAGTGTCACATGACCAGTCTGACATGATCCTGCGGATCGTGTGAGCGATCACTTCGACCAGTCCGCCGAATGGAGGATCTGTTACTAGGATGATCTCATCCGAGGTAGAATGAGAGAGGAACCTCTTGTAAGCAGAGGAAGCAGTAGGACCACGGAAGAAATAAAGGTTGAACATGTTGTAATGGCAGAAAGATTTACAACTGTAAAACTGCTCCTGTAACAAAACAAGTAGTCACTGGACAAGTTGTAACAAGGGAACTGTTTGTAATTGTAAAATGTTCATGTAATGGAAGATATTATTAATCAATGTAATATTACTGTTATAATAATTACAATGAGAGACAAGCTTCTGCAACAAAACATGTCTGGTGTCGACATACATAAGATATCCATAGCAGAAAGTGATAATAATTTTACTTCACCAATGGTCCCTGTCACCTACATATCAATTGTCCCTGTCAAACACATATCAGTGGTCCCTGTCATCTACATATCAATGGTCCATGTCACACACATATATCAATGGTCCCTGTCACCTACATATCAATGGTCCCTGTCACCTATATATCTATGGTATCTGTCATCTACATATCTATGGTATCTGTCACTGACATATCAATGGTCCATGTCACACACATATATCAATGGTCCCTGTCACCTACATATCAATGGTCCCTGTCACCTACATATCTATGGTCCCTGTCACCTACATATCTAAGGTGTCTGTCAGTGACATATCAATGGTCCCTGTAACCGACATATCAATGGTTCCTGTCACGTACGTATCTATGGTCCCTGTCACCTACATATCAATGGTCCATGTTACCTACATATCTACGGTCCCTGTCACCTACATATCTATGAATACAAAAGAACCGGATTCACAATGGGCTAAGCTGAGGAGACAACTTTAAATTAAAATCTATCACTGGAAGTTGAAAGTGAAGGTTGATTAAAAAACTGATTCTACCATGACTATCCACCTTTAAACAAGTTGAAGGCTTAGATTTGGGTTTCTAGTTATGAGGGACTGGAGGGAGCTGTGTCGGTAACTTGACATTACAATTGGCCAGGAGCACTTAAGCTGTCAACTTTCATCTTACCCATTTAGTTCAGATGACTCATCATTTGTTTGACAGCAGCCTTGTCCTGCAGAACTGCTTCCACCGCATGCAGTTCCTCCAGGGATGTGATGGGAAGGGTGATACCAGTCAGAAGGCCAACTCCGTGTGCTGTTTCCATGCCACCCTTAGCAGCATGCTGTTGCAGAAGAGTATAGTTCTCTGCCACCACTGTGTTCAACCCGCTGCACCAATCTCTCCACCACAGCAACTAGTGCTAGCTCAAATGGTGAAACTGTACAAACAGAAAAGGCTTGGTTTAATGTTTACATTACCTAACATGTAATTAGTAAGAACACACAAAGACAATGCTAAGAGCATATGCATTCTCATATCTCGACTGAGACCTTTCAAGGGAATTTATTTCCATATAAATAATACAATGAACATTGCTTTATAGTCCCCTCGCTAAGACAGCCACCTCACAATTATGGTCATCCTACGACCGACCCAAATGATTTCTGTAGCAGTAAAATAAATTAGTCTCACTAATACAGTCTTAACAATCCATATCATTTTGGTCCAATTACATTAACAATGTGTTAAGCATGATTTCCTTATTTATAACAAGTATTTATATTTTATATGTATTAACATAAGTACTATGTCTCACAATACATGTAGGCCATAAGAGAACAGCCATTATAATAATTATTTAGAATTATCCAAATTTACTCAAATATGCTACTTGTATAATGTTACACTACTCAACTTTTAAGTGAGTCATTTACGTTGGTAACTTGCTATAATCTACCCTCACTTGCACATGATTTGAGTGCTGTCAGACTGCCACTACTGGCTGAATCTTACTGGTGCCATAACTTTTCATAAATTTATTGGAACCAAGTCATGTGACCTTTCTGGAGCTTGTTTCAGCCATTTAAAACAATTTTTTGGAAGAAAACATTGAAAAGTTATGTTTTTTCAGTTAAATGCTCCAATTGTCATGTAATTCGGGATCTATACATACTTTTGCACGTTAATCTTGAATCTTCTATAAGCTTTCCATTCCGAGCCATATTTGGGTCACCAGAGGTAAATAAAGGGTTATTTTGCTTAATCTTTAGCCTGTTAGCCACCGGGTGCACGATGGTTTTAGCTGCCCTACATAGTACTTAGAAATGGCTGACTTGCAAAAAAATAATCCAAATAACATTACTGGTGTTTCGTAACTGACTGAAATATAATCATCTATACAGGGATTCTAGTGTTTACTTTAGATGCACCACTGTATACACTGGCCAAGTTTGTTCAGTGGAACTGGCCTCAGACACATGGCGAGGACAAGTATGTAATCATTTTCGGTGGTCTGCATTTTGAAATGGCAATGTGGAAAACATTCGGGGACTACTTGAAGGCCTCTGGGTGGACAACTGCACTGACCCAAGCAGGAATCGCCTCCTGGGGACCAGCTGACTCCTTACTCAAGGACTAGACATGCCCACCAAGTGAGTGCTCTGACCCTAGCGAAACTCCAGCATGATGCCTTCACACACCCTATGACTGAAGGACCACATGATGAGAGAGCCAAAAGACGTGGAGACTAGATATGATCAGTAAGAGCCCAACATTTTCAGTGACTAGAAACTAGTCACTAAACCTTTTACACGGGCAGATATTTTATAATGATTTATCTTTTATTTTTTAATATTAATTTCAGTACACTTTTAAGTGTGGGTGTATTTAAGTGTGGGTGTGTTTCTTAATAACTACTTGACCGTTTTATCAATTCTTAACCACTACCACTCGAGTTGGTGACATGGCAGGCTCCATACGACATACCCCTCCCTACAAGATGCACTTTTTGATGTACGCTGTTCATGGTTTTATGTCTGCAGATCACTTTTAGGCTTTTAAATGATCCCAATTTCAAAAAGTTTGAGAGTTTCCACAGCAACACAAACGAGACCTATGTCGACGCCAATGCAAGACAAGACATCCATTCTGTCACGTCCTACTACATCTAGTCCCATATGGAAAACCATAACCCAATTGAAATGTCTCAAATCCAGCACCTCCACTGGACTACTGATCACTCCTCTACCATACAAACCCAGGACAACAACAACATTCTCCATACTTCTATGCATCATGTTATCAGGAGATGTTCAACTAAATCCAGGCCTCTCTAAATGTCACTCATGTAAGAAATCACTAAAGTCTAATGCACTCATCCTAATTTGTAATGATTGTAATAAATCGCCACACATCAAATGCGCCAGGATATCCAGACAAGAATTTAACAACATTTACAGAAACCTAAATGTACCATGGCACTGTTCAAATTGCTCAGCACCCTGTGGCATTTGCCATGGGGATGTCCTAAATGACCATAAAGCAATTCAATGCAATAGATGACAATGAATACAAATGATTAATAAATTCCTCATATTCGTGGGCCTGCCCCGAATGCAACAACTTCAACTTCACAAATTCTTTCTTCAGAGATACAGAAATCCCAATGGCAAATCCCTTTTATCCTCTGGACAGTAACATTCATAGCCTAAACGAAACCACCAATAACAATACAACTAATAGCAGGAAAGCATACAGACCGAAAAAGAAAGCCTCAGACATCGAAGCACTAAACAATCTACAACACCCAGACATCATCTGTGGGACTGAATCATGGTTAGATCCCTCAATAAAAAATGGAGAAATATTCCCAAGTAACTATAACGTCTTTAGAAAGGACAGAGAAACAGACACTACTGGATGGGGGTATTTCAAATATCAAAACATGACCTCATCACAAGCCACCTACCAGACCTAGACACTAACAGTGAGAGCATTTGGACTGAAACCCAGATAAAAGGAATGAAACCAATAATCATGTGTACCCTCTATCGTGCCCCAAATGACTCTCATAGAACTCAAATCGAACAACTAGACCTAGCCCTTTCTAAATTAGATAAAAAGATCAATACACATAATGTCATAATTACTGGCGATTTCAACCTCCATAACATCAACTGGGAAATTCACCAAGTCACACCTAACAATGGATATAGTACAACTGCTGTCAATAAATTACTCTCTCTTACAGAGGAACATGGACTGATCCAACATGTCAAGGAACCCACGCACAGACAGGGAAATGCCAACAATATTTTAGATCTTGTCTTCACCAATAGACCTGGGTTAATAAAGAAGATAAATGTAGTAGACGGAATAGCAGATCATAGTACAGTCATTATTGATGTAAACATCTCGCCCAAATGCAAACATCGTCCGAAAAGTCTTTATTATAAATAAAGCTGACAACATCACCAAAGCATTCGATAAAGTTCCACATAAAAGACTAATGTTCAAACATTATGGCATCACAGGCCCAATACCATCATGGATAAATAGCTTCCTTACAGGAAGGACTCAACAGGTTGTTATAAATGGATCCAAGTCAACATCAACTCAAGTCATTTCTCTGGTACCACAGGGCACAGTACTGGGGCCCCTACTTTACATAAACGACCTGTCAGACAATCTTTCCTCAACTGTTCGCCTGTTTGCAGATGATTGCCTGTTATATTCACTGATTAAAACTGACCGAGACACATCTGTCCTCCAAAATGATCAGCTCAAACTTGAGAAATGGCAACACACATGGCTTATGAAATTCAACCCCACTAAATGTCATACAATGACAATAGCCTCAAAACAACCGACACAAAATCTCTACACCTTCTGCGGACAACTTAAATATGTTGAATCACACTGTTATATTGGCATACATATATCAAATACATTAAATTGGACAATACAATGCAACTCAGTCAAAAAAAATCACAACAGACATTAGGAATTATTAGAAGAAATTTAAATAAATGCCCATCCCAAATCAAGTCCATAGCCTACACAACCCTTGTCCGCCTTATACTTGAATATGCGTCAGTATCATGGGATCCACATTGCCTAAAACATATCAAACTTATAGAAAGAACCCAGAGACAAGCCGCCAGATTTTGTAAGAACAACTATTCTAGTGAGCCAGGAACGGTAACACAACTCCTTAAAGATCTCCAGTGGGACACCCTACAATCAAGAAGAAAAACCGAAAGACTTAGCATATTATATAAGATGGAACATAACCTCATAGATATCCCACTAGATCAATACATCAAACGCAACACCAGATGCTCACGTAAACATAATAAACAGTTAGTACAAATCAGGCACTCGACAAACATATTTGGAAACAGCTTTTTCCCAGTCACACTAAAAGAGTGGAATTCTCTACCTCCAAGCATTGTATCAAGTACATCATTGAACTCATTCCAGATTACTCTACCCCAACATGTAAACAACAGTACATTTTAAGTAGTCAAAGACAAAATAGCATGATTATCACAAACACATATTATCGCCCACACAAACCTTTCAAAAAGATCAGCTATTCTTCCGAACAGTCTAGCATTTCTGCTTTCTAATTCCCCCTTCAGTTGCTGAATTGTCACCTCTCCAAAATCCTTGTTTGCCATGATTTTGCACACAGAGATATAGATAAAATGGAACGTTGAACACAATGGCTATTACAACTGTTGACAGCTGTACATGGCAATCAACAAACGGCCCCCCTGGTGGGTATCGTCCTAACCTCTGCTTAAAAATCTGCCAGCCTATCGGATAGTTGTGGTTCTAGTTAATAATTAATCCAAAAGCTGGTACCATCGTTTACATGGAATTCTGGTAAATACTCTTTGACAAGCTAACTATTCAGTTACAAGTAAATTGTCATATAAGCTGACGCAAAATTTATGAAATGATAAAACTTCGCTTATATTCAGTTAATTCAGCTGTAAGAATGTGTACCTGCATGGTTCTTCCCTTGTAGATATGTTCAATGGAACATCATATCGATTTTTGTGAGAAACATTCAGCCCCGTTGCAATTACTGCACACAGACTATGTTCGTACACAAATATCTTCCACTGTGTAGGAATGTCTTTGTAGCGCCTGCCTTGAACTCAGGTCCCGCGTCCGAGGAGAGCTCCGAGGAGATGCCGAAGGTCATGAACACTCTTCGGAGCGCGGCAATGAGGCCTTTGGAGCCCTCCGCGTTCTCTTCTACGATAGGCCAATTAGAGTATCTGTCCACGGCGACGAGGTAGTGATGGCCGCCGTAGCTGAAGTAGTCAGCACATATTGCCTGGAAGGGATAGACTGGTCGTGTTGGTGGTGTAGGCGGCGAGTTTGGTTGTGACGGCGCCATGCGGTTGCACGCTGTACAGTGTGCACGTGTCTCTTCAATTGCCGAAGTCATACCTGGCCAGAAGAATGACCCCTCTGCTCGCGACACCATCATCGAAATACCCTGGTGAGCCGAGTGGAGTGCCTGTAAGACACGTGCTCGGAGAGTGGGTGGTATGACGATTCTGTCCTTGTAAAGGATGACGCCGTCGTACTCGGTTAGCTTCTCCCGGTACTGGTGGTACGTGCGGATGGCACTGAGCATGGCTGATGGCGTGTCAGGAAAGCCGTTGTGGATGACATCCACTAGAGCGGACATGTCGGGGTCGCTCGCCGTGGCAGTGCGCACATCGTCCCATGTGACCGACTTGATGAGATCCGTGGCCGTGGTCGCGCAAGTCTGTGAGCAGCGAGGTGGCGCCGGATCGTCGCGGGATCGGAGGGCTGCGGGGGCTGCCGCGACCACGTCATCGGGCAGGTCGGGAGTCTCGGCGTCGCCCACCGGGCGTCGGCGACGGTGTTGGGGACGCCGGGGATGTGGACCACGCGAAATCGGTACCGCAGCAACTTTTCCTTAATGTTCCGCAAGCGAGGGTTTGGGATGTCGTCGAGGGCGCGGTCACCTAGCACCTTGAGTAGTGGCTTGTGGTCTACTGCTACCATGAGGTCCGAACATCCCAGGGTGAATGTCGAGCCTTGTCAAGGGCGTCTACAACTGCCAGCGCCTCGCCGTCGATGGGGGCATAACGTGACTCAGCGCCGTGTGTGAAACGGATGACCATCAGCACTACTTTCCAGCCCAACTTGCAGCAGAACGGTCGGACACCAGCGCAGTCACAGTGTTTCTGGACTAGCCAGTACCCGAGCCCTTCCTTAGACCAGTCTGTGGCGAGGCATGTTGGGCGTGACTGGTCGAAGATCTCGACTCCTTGCCTGATCTGGTCGATGATCACGACTTTCGACTGCCTGAACAGGCGATCCAAATGTTCCGTCCAGGCGAACGGCTGATCTGGCTTTAGGAGGTCGCGGTATGGTTGCATGTGGTCCGCCACGGCGAAGGCATAATTAAGCCACCTGGTTAACGAGGCCGAACCTGCTTCTGATGTCTGTAACATTCCTCGGTGTCGGGAAGTCCTTTATCGACTGCAACACCTTCGTCACTGACGTGGGTGATATCTCAAAGCCTGCAAACTCGATGGTGTCTTTACCGAACACAAACTTGTCCGGATTCTGCGTGATGCCATTGCGGCCACACGTGTCCAGCCACTGCACTGCAAGCCAAAAGGCCTGCTCGATGTTGTCCGCCCACAGTAGGGTATCGTCGATGCATTTTGTCTTGTTGGGTATGTGGGCGACGATCTCATCGAACCGCCGTGTGAAGCCATCGCCAGATGCCACATATCCCTGGGGTGCTGAGCGGCATCGATAGCGGCCCCACGGCGTTATAAACGAGAGGTGGCGGTCGTCGGGGTGGAATGGGACAGCGTGGTAGCCGTTCCAGGCGTCACACACCGTTTTCTTTGTTCCATGAGGCACCGATCTCGCTTGGTGAAAGGTTCTCTGGGTGTGGTGGGTCTCCCTGGTGGCACTAGCGTTAAGGGCCTGGAGATCCACAGTCCGTCGAGGCTTCCCGTTCTTCTTTGCGCAGATAACCATGCGATGACACCAGGTGACAGGGGTGTCAGTTGGTACCTCCTCGATGACGCCCTTACTGCAGTCTTGGTCGAGGCCGGCCTTCACGTCGCTTCGCCAGTGAATCGGGACGTCGATCGGTGTGTGGCAGGCGACAGGCTTGGCGTCTGGGTCAATCATTAGCCAGAGTGGCGGGTCCTCCATCGGGAGGAGAAGCTGGTGGTGACACGTGTTGAATGTGCTAGCCTTGTAGTGCGACAGCAACCACTGCTCCAGTTTTCTGCGGTTGTCCTCAATGGCTGGTTAGGGCAGCTCTTGCGGAGGCAGTGGTGGAGGTTGACGGCGGGGGCACTCACAGGCCGCGGTCATCGACGACTCAAGTCATGTACCTTTGGAGTAAAATTGGCTTCTTGTGTATTTGTTATTCCATGAGTTTACATAACAGGATAATGTGAAGTCTTGTTGCATGGCTAAATAAATGCATTGGTGCTGTGAAACCAGTTCCTCCAATGACGGCCTTTTTAAGACATGACTAGGGTGACAGACCCAACAACCAGGCTTCCCTTTCGTTCATTGCCATTGCATTGGTGATGATAATGATTCTCTTAATTTAGCATCTGTATAAATCAGGCTGCCCTAGCGGCCATCCAGTAGCTTTCAGAAGCGGGTCGATCACGCTTATGAGAAACATGGAATTATATTAAGATAAGCAATTAGGGATTCATATCTAAAAGATTAAATTTGAGGGGGTCAAATTAAGTTTTGTATCCGGGCACCAACAACCCACAATACGCCACCGCGTGTTACCATGCACATTAAATAGTGTGCGAACGGGGTGTATTCCAAGGCATGTAATAAAACTGTCATGCCACATACATCGGAGAAATGAAACGTAACGTTTTATATCTTGTAAATCAAAATGGAAAGAGGATATCTGTCAAAAACAGTGGAATAACAAGATGTTGTTACGAAGCCGAAGGAGTGAAAACTGATATAGCCTATAGTATAGTTATAGGCCTACAAACAAAAACACCACATCTTAAATCTTCAGCGGGAAAACCGCGGACATGGAAACGTTGTTATGAAATGTTGATTTGTGTCGATATAAACGATGTGTAAAGTTAGTTTGAATCTTTTCTAAACTATTGTATGCACGACAAACAGTGGCGCCTCACCTAGCTGGCAAACACGAAAACGTGTAAATATTTTGGCGCACACTAAAAGGCGGACCAACAAAACGCGGACATGATGACCACATTCACAAGGATCGCACGATATCTGTTTCGTCTTTACATGCGTTGTTGCTGTCTTTTGCTAGTGCATCTGTAAACATCAGGGTACCTCTTATTATTATTTTAACAGTTGTATATCTGATTAATTAATTAAATAATTAATGGTGCAACTTGTATTTTACAAAATTAAAAGAATACTGAAGATAAACAGTGAGGGGAATACCAGTTATGCCGTAATGTTCAAGCTTTTAAAAAATAAATATTGTAGTCTATAATATCAAAAGCTTTTGACAAATAAAAAAATTGCAATTAGAGGGTTTTAAGTTATCTAAGTTTTGAAGAATAGTGTCAGTTAGTTCGAGTGTAGCCATTTCCGTTGAATGTAATTTCCTAAATCCGTATTGGCTTTTGTATAATAATTCGTTTATAGTTAGATAGTCAAATATTTGATCGTATAAATTTTTTTCAAAGACTCTGGAAATTGAGGGGAATAATGAAATGGGTATGTAATTGTTAAGTAAGGTGCTATCGTCTTTATTTATACAAAGGAATACATTTAGAAATGTTTAGTCTTTGTGGAAATATACATGTGCTAAGAGATTGGTTAATGATAAGGGACAAAGGCTTCGCAATTACTAAGTTGATTCTTTTTAGTAAAATTGTTGAAATCGAATCATGGCCTGCACTTCTCCTTGAGTCAAATTCCTTGATGATTTTAATTACAATATCTTCAGTTATTGGTTTGAAACTAAACGTTGTGAGAGACTTGTTTTGTAAATAACTAAGAAATTGTTTTTGTGGGTTTGTATAGAAAATTGTCGGTGCCAGTTTAGTACCAATATTTACAAAGAACTCGTTGAACTCGATTGCAATCTGCTTTGTGTCGGTAACTCGTAATACATTTATATGGAAATGATTTGGAAATTTAAATTGTGTACAGTTTTTATTTATAAGCTGTTTAATGGTGTTCCACGTTGTCCTAGTATTTGATTTGAATTGGTCAAATAGATGTCTATAGTAGATCTTTTTGGCATTTCTGATGGTTTTATTTATAATATTTTTATATACACGAAGATCGACCGACATGGCATTATAAAAATAAAATCTTTATATTTAATAAACTTAACAATTCCAGCTGTTATCCAGCTGGAATTTTTATGTTTATACTTATTGTAACGGACTGTTTTAATTGGAAAATGAGTTTCGTATAGCTGAGTAAGTATGTTTTCAAGTATTTCATAATTATTATTTGGGTCAGCATAGGGATCTTGATTTAGTTTCCCCGTAATGCATAATTTACTTAAGGCTTCACAGTAATTTAAGATAGACTTTTCATTATTTGTCCTAAGTTTCACATATTTGGGAATACTTTGTTTATATTGTAATTTGTCAAAGCTTATGAAATATGGTAGATGGTCTGATATATTATTCATAAGTATACCACCTACTGTACAAACTCTAGTGAGATTTGAAATCTTACAATATATCTGATCAACGAGTGTACTGTTATTTACAGAAAAACGGATCGGTAGAGTAATCTTCGGATAAAAACCATTCGTACAAAATAGATCAAAATAATCCCCAATTTGTCGTCTATCATTTACTTTCAGCAAATCAAGGTTGAAATCTCCAACTATTATTGTTTCGGAGCGTTCCGTACCTAATGTTGACAAGATAGGTGCCAATTCCCCAATAAAAGTGGATATTATTACGTCTGTGTTATTTAGTTTTGGTGATCTGTAAATATTACCTATTGTAATGTGTTTTTTTAAGATTCGCTCCATAAATGTCAATAAACAGCCCCCCCCCCAAATATCAGATGCCTCGTATAAATTATTTACGTTATATTGGTAACGTTCATGTAAATATATAATTAGGCCTCCGTGACCTGTACATTTTTTGCCTTGATGGATGATTATTATAATTTGGAAGATGATATTGAGACAAGTCTGAATCCTCCGAGAGCCATGTTTTCTGCAAGCATATTGCATTAAACCTATGCCTTTGTTGCATCCAATAAGATTGGGGAAAGGTAACTAAACTTTGAATTAATGCATTGAATATTTAAACTGAAGATAATAAAACTATGTTTTGTAGAAGCGAGAGTTTCATTTAGTTTCAAAGTGTTTATGCATGGCGAATGTGTCAGCATAACTATGATTTAATTATTGTCATTTAAATTACCGAGAATGTGTTGTAGGTTATTAGCAACTGATCCACCAAAATTGAATAGTATTCTGTCTTCCGATAAATTATCATCTGTATTTTCTGCCATAGATGGTGGTTAGATTTGTATCGTGTACCACAAAGGGAGTAGTTGTAATACTGGAAAAGCAGTCCGTTAGTACTAAGGGAACAAGCAGTTGAAAAGTCGTTCCAAACAGAAAATATAGAATAACAAAAATGAACATAATAGGTATTACTAGAGCCGGTAACACAAAAGTATTTTAGTGACACATGTAAGTTAAATGTATAACTATACACGTAACTTAGTACATAGTACATCAATTTGGACGAGCCACAAAATAACATTAACTATATATCCACGAAAAACGTAATTACTTTGTGTAAAAGAATACGCAGTGCGTCTCAAACGATGTGTGCAATACATATTGTTATATACTTTCCGCGAAAATAATTACTAAATGCATTTTATAAGAATACATGATGACTTGATAGTGTAACACCTGAGTAGCCTTAGCCACACTACTACTACTACTACTACTACTACTACTACTACTACTACTACTACTACTACTACTACTACTACTACTCACCTGGGCCGCAAACACAGCCACCAAAACCATATGATCAATCATTATGAGTTTTGTGTATGATTTGTATTGTAAGTATTGTGTGTGCGTGTACGTATGCCATTTTCTGAAATGAAAGTATGACTCCTGTTGTGTATGAGTGCATGTGTACACATGTAGAACATTTTGGTGTCTATCGCGACTTCACGTTCCTTAAGATACACAAACCTAATAAATATAACCAAAACGTAGCACAGCTACAAATTGTTATGTGTTTTCTACGAAAAATATTTACTAAGTGCATTTTCTAATAATGCACGCTGAAACGACTATACATTTTATACCAAACGTGATAGTTCATGATCAGTCAATACTGTGGCATAAGCATGTGTGTGTGTGTGTGTGTGTGTGTGTGTGTGTGTGTGTGTGTGTGTGTGTGTGTGTGTGTGTGTGTGTGTGTGTGTGTGTGTGTGTGTGTGTGTGTGTGTGTGTGTGTGTGTGTGTGTGTGTGTGTGTGTGAGTGTGAGTGTATGTGCGTGCATGTGCACAATTGGCCAAATGAAAATAAAAACCCAAACCAAGGATAGTTATATTATTAATTGCACAGATTTGCAGCTGTTATATTCAGTTTGTCAAAGGGTTAGCCGTTGCTAACACATTCACGTTTTTTTATATCTGAACATGGTCATTATAAAAATATAATACCGAAATCACAAATTTTCTGAAATGATCATTAGTTGAACAAAAGCATTTCATTAATGTTATCAATGGAATTCCATTCTACACACAAGCATGCATGCACATTACACCATCGATGTTTACAAACGAACGCACACAAACGCCTACAACAGATAAAGCATGTAAAAACGGAGCGCAGCGATCGAGCGAATATGGTCCGCTCGGTCTAACCTGTCCGCCAGTTCTTGGTCCGCCTTTTAGTGTGCGCCTATATGTTATTGTATCACTTATTCACCAGAGGTCGCTATAATATAGTAATGGCTCTCAAGCCAAAGTCCGAAATAAGTTTTCCAAATCGATTGGCTTTGCCTTTAGCGAAGCGAAAGCGGTTTCGTTATCGTCAAAAAGTATCTACATTACTTAGTTGTGTTTACCACTGACGCGTGATAATAGAGTGTGTGCACCACTTGAGACTGGAAGTTTTTGCGGAAGTTTCTTTCCAGCTACCAACTTTCAGTTCCCCCGTGAACGTCGCCGCGAAGCCGAGCCCCAAGAGAAGGTCCATCGCAAGCTTCCTGAAAAAAACTTGATGCTTGATCATCATTTTATTTTACAGCTGATGGTTTGTATTGTTTTTATTTGTTTAATAGTAAATTAAGGTTTTACTTTGCCCCGTAAAATTGGGAAGGTATGTCACTACTACGCGTGGATTTTATTGTAAACAAATTATTAAATCTTCACGAAATGAAACTGAAATGTTGTTTCTGGCAACCCTATTGACAAAACAAAAAACTATTTATTAGAAACGGCTTAATCATCGAAGCTACAAAAGAGCATGACCCTGTAACAATCTTGGTACAAATATTTCTGCACGTATTACGCTAATAAGTGTAGCCTACTGCATACAGTACAGTGTACTACTGATTGTGTACATCAAACTTAGTCATAACTAACATAAGCGCTTTCATCAAATATCAGTAAGTGTTCATTTACAGAGGTCTACATACATCGTTCTGGTAATCTTCCAGAACTTTAACTAGCCTAAATCGTTAACATGACCCATATACTGGCTGTTCCACGTATCATAGTTTTAAATAGAAATATTCCATTTTTATAATGTCTAAATAATTGTTTGTAATACACATCTGTAGTCTATTTCTCTAACACTTATTTCATTAATTTGTATAAACAAACAAATTGTTTCTAAAAGTTTTGTTTAGAGAAAAACTTACAAATTTCCGTAATGAAAACACTGGTCATGGAGACACTTCGATGACACCCAATATTAGGTAGCATCTGTGCCCAGTGTTATTAGCCAATGATTGACAGTTACTAAATGTGTATGTGACCTTCACCTAGTAATAACACCCACACTTGCATCTCATAAATATTGCTTGATATTTAAATCTTGCTAGATCTAACTAGGTACCTTGACTATACCTGGGCTGGAGTACGGCAGCAGAACAACATGGAATAGGACACACAAATTGCAAAGGTAGCAACAACAACAAGCCATGGGTTAAATTGGAATTGCTTTCAACTGGGCATTGTAAAAATTCAGCAAGATATGGAAAAGTTGTTCAACTTTATATACCATACAATTGAGCTATTGATATTTTTGTCAGTTACTTGATCTAAAAGCCAGTCAGTTCTTTGTACAATTTTTACAAGACTGTAGTACACATTTTTTAAATTGACAATCTGGGCAGGGTCCAATTAAACATGATCAATTACACCACTAAGTTTCCAATTACAATTATTTATGTGTTAATAAATCGGACCTACCAAAGATATTGCACGGTTATGTAGAATTGATTGAAAAACAAATGTTCTCAAATTAGATTAAATTAAAAAAATCATCAAAAACAAATTAAATTGGAATTTAAATCACTAAGTGAGGTGCAAAAATAATTTTGTATTTAATGACATATAAAGATTTTGCATATTGGTGTCATTGAAGTCACAAAGGCTTCCCTTCAAGGAGTATACTTTCCCAGTCAAAAATCTCTAGTTAATATCCATAGTTGCAAATAACTATAACTAAGTTAAGCCTGAAGCCACCAGATTCACAATAAAATACCTTTGTTACTCTCAACACAGACTGTGAACTGCTAATACTGCTAGAATCTTCTTATGGAGACGTACTGTGACTTAACCTCCTAGACCAGTGTACATGTAGTCAATTTGCAGCCTGGCTGAAGAGCAAAGGGAATATTGACCCATGGACAATGACAGGTGCAAACATTAGTTATGAACACTGCCAGGAGTTGACCATCTACCAGTCAAATGTCCTCTTCATTGATAAACTGTTAGTATTGTTAGGTGAATGACACATTGCGATCACAAAGTACTGGGATCACAACTTAGGTGATGGGTTTTTGTATGGTTTACTATTTTGTAGATTGAAAATAATATGTGAGATAGCAGTTTTAATAGATGAATGTAAATTGTGAGGGGCTAAATGAATTGGGGAGGGTGTTTTAATTGTAATTTAATCAGGGTTTGGTTTCTTCCGGGACATCTGGAAGAAATGGATTTCTTCCGGAAGAAACTGGAAGCAAGTGGAAGACAGGATTAGACAATGGAAACTATTCTGATATATATTCCTGTATTGATTTTATTAAATATATAAATATAATACATTTGATGATTATAATATTAGCATAACAAACAAAAAGTGTATGCATTGTGTTGATGTTCATGTATTAGGTTATTACTTGTGTTTTATTAGTCACCTAAAGGCAAAATCCAGCATGGTTCCTATTTATCACCCACCATAAGCCATTTGGTGCATGCCACAGTGACACATTTAATCCATTCAATAACCCTTGAAACTAGGCCCATCAACAAATCTCCATTCAATAACCCTTGAAACTAGGCCCATCAACAAATCTCCATTCAATAACCCTTGAAACTAGGCCCATCAACAACTCTCCCCTATGTCTTAGTTTTATGTCGCATATTAGTGTTAAACAGATATCATTAGGACAAAATATAAATTGAAAGATATGTTTAGATTATCTCAGTCATCGTCTACTTATCACAGCGACTCTGCTTTACATTAACACACCTCATGGAGTGAGCAAGAAGAAGCTAACTAAAATAGGTGGCTGTCAAGCCTGGTGGATGTTACACAAAAACTGAAGCCATTTAGTGATTGTTCTACTATGTGGAACCAGCAAGACAAACCAAACTGCCTGACGCAAGAAGCCATAATTGAATGACACATTAAAACCACTTATTATAAAGAACTGCATTCTACCTGCACTGAAATGAATATAACACAAGTAACAATCTTAGTACATACATAAATAGCCCACGTATGCCTGCAATACGAAGAAGTCTTATTTATTTTGTGCAATGGAGTTACAATGTTAAAAACATATTTTATATCAATATCACTAGCTTAAACTGACTTATATTAAGTTATAAGGATATTTTTAGTTACATACGTTTTCTTCCAGAAGAAAATGGAAGAAACTATTTCTTCTGGGATGGAAGAAATATGAACAAAAAACCACCCTTTGGAAGAAATTGCAAACCCTGAATTTAATTAGTTATAAACTTTACATTTGATCATTTTCATATCTGATTCATGGTAATTTTGCAGGTATGGCATCCAGCGAGGAACGTTCTCTGAACAAGGTTCAGAAGAGACTGAAACTGCGGCGAGACAAAACCCTGGTCGACACTGGTACACCTGAGTCATTGGATCAAAACTGTGAGCGTAATGGCCGATCACCTCTGTGCGGTTTGCTGGGAAATGGCCGCTCCATGTCAAACAAGAGGGAGTCGATGGCTACTCAAAGGAAAGGGAAGAACTCCGGGAATGGAAGGAAACTGGCAGCCAGAACACACAACAGATTGGCTTCAAATGAAACTTGCTCCAGTGAGCCACCAATTGACATTCCTCGTCCTGGCCCATCGAAAAGTAACAGTGACAGTGACTGCATCACGATTTCTGACAGCAGTGATGACGACAATGCTGCAAGCATTAGAAAGCCACACGTGAAACTGTCAATCAAACAGAGTCCTTGCGCTGGCAGTGGTGATTCCTGGCATGTCCGCAGTGGCAGTAAATCTGTCTCAGATTATTCCAACTTCGGCACTTATGATTACACAGTGAAACGTGAAGTAGTTGGCTCGTACGCAACAAGTCGTGCTGTCGAGCTGCTACGAAAAGCGAGAGATGACATGATATTGCTGCCAGATTTGGCAAATGATGATCTGCCAGATCTTTCATCGTCCTTGCTTGAGTCACGTAAACACCATATCGCACCTGAAGCACTGAACATTGAGTCGTCTTCTGGAGAATTTGCCGTAGTCGAGCAAGGTGCAACTGAAAAATGGAATAGTTCTCGCAAACGATACCTTAAAACTAGACCATCAGATGCCAAATCGTCATCAAATAAATGTGTGACAACTAAACATGGCAAGAAAGTTACTGCACCATGCAGGCGACGCATCATACCACCTGGGCCATCAGAGGCTCTAACTTCATCAGATGCGATGGTTGGGCCGTCAAATGATGTGTCATCTTCCAATGAAACTGTAACTGTGAGAAGTGGCCACAAACAAAACACTAAAACTGCACCTACAATATTTGAAATATCATCTGATGATGAATTTACAACATCGATGTATGTCACGAAAGTGAAAGGTTCTCGCAAGCGACACTTTAAACGCGGACCCTCAAAAGTTGAATCATCATCAACTGAACCTGTGACATCCAAATGTCACCACATATGTAAGGATTCACTCATTAACCCTAGATCATCTCGCTCTGAATCAAGGAAGTTGTTGACATCAAAGTGCGGCCAAACTTTAAATCTTACGTGCACACAACACGTTAAACGTAACCGGTCTACGTTGACACTTGACGAGTCTGTCACCACCATGGATGATTGTGAATGCAATGGTGTTCCTGAGCAAATAGACCTAGATGGCAGCACAGACTCCGATGAACCTTTAACCGATGTTGTGAGGCGGAAACTGGAGAAGATGCAGAAGGGTGCGAGTGTCCCACAGACCAGTGATGACGTTTCAGCCTGTGGTGAAAATGACACCATCCTTGCGCTTCCTGCAGTAAAAAAGAGTCACACCCTTAACAGAAGGAAGAACCTTACTTTGCATGATGATTCAGAGCCAAGTGACAGCGCCTCATCCTCTGATGCAGCTATTTCCTGTCCTCCATCGACCAGTCGGAGTAGATCAGCTTCTCCTGTCTTTACATCGCATTTGTTGAAGAAGATGGAAAATGGAGAGGTTAACTACTGGAGAATGGTCACCACTTCCCCACCGATGGATGTAGACCAATCATTAGACGTCACACCTTATGGCAAAAGTCCTCTTCATGATGATACTGGATCGTGCAATGATTGTAACACAAATGGCAGATCACCACTGGTGGCTTCATCATCAGAGACAGTGGTGGATCAGGTGATTGAAAGCAGGAAGGAGGCCCAGTGTACAAGATCACAGGGCAAACAAACTGTGCAAGTACCATTGGTGGACATCATGTCGTGTGAGTGTGCAGATTGCAGTTCTGTTCGGAATCGTTTTCTCACACCACGCAAGGATCTCGCCACAACCGAGGGTTGTTCGGCGGTTGGGATCTCTGTGCAGTCATCCGAGTCCACGCAATTGGGGAAGAATCTGAACACCACTGATCCTCATACACAGCAGTCCCAAGGCAAAGACACGACATCCCACTGCCAGGAGGACTTTGTGAACTCTGTACTGTCGAATGCAGGTGCTGGGAGCAACATCCAAGAAAAGAGAGACATTCTGGGTGACTTGATAAGAATGAGCCGTGGTTCAAACTATGACCCACCTGTTGCAAAGTGCAATGAATCCAAAGAAAGTACAGATGACTGTGATATTACTGACAACTTACAGCAGGAGGTAAATGGTGTGACAGAGGTGGGTGAGAAAGACCATTGTGGTGCTCTCAATGAAGCCAGTGATGTCCCGCAGTCTGTAGAGGTGGTTAGATCAAGAGGTCATACCAGTGATGATGACACAGAGATGGTGGATGTGTCAAGAGATGATATTAATGATGATAATGACCGTATGGAAGTGATGAATGTGACCAAGTCAAAGAATGATGCTACTGATAATAATGATGATGCTGAAATTATGAATGTGACCAAGTCAGTGGATGATGACACTGATAATAATGCTGACATGGATATAACAAATGTAACCAAATCAGGGGGTGACACGAATGACAATGGTGATGACACAGATGTGACAGATGCAGTGTTCTCGCAAGAAGACGATGTCGTCATGCTGCTGTCAGACAGCGATGACAATGATGACAGTATCTTTGCAAACCTGACTCAGTTGTGCGTAAAGTCGGAACCGACATCAGAGTCGGAACAGGAAGTGGAGAGGGGAGGCATTGCTGAGATACTGAAGGAAGAGCTAGGAGGGAGCCGGGACGTCCCATGGAAGGAGGGGGGTGGGGTTGTACTGGGGGAGGTGTTTGCTAAGTCGGAGCCTGGGTCCGATGTGGAGCAGGATCTGTATGACGCAGGGATATACGTCTCAGTTGGGGAGCAGTCTGGCGAAGACTTACAACGGGAGAGTGAACAGACACTGACCAGTGCTGTCAAGACAGAACCCCTTGAAGTGACTGGGTCAGTTGAACTAACCGTGGAAGCAGAACCCTCTGATGCAAGTTGCCGGACACAAAGAAATGGGATTACTCGGGAACATGCACAAGATGTGACAGCGCAAGATGAGTATGACCAGGATGTGACAGTGCGAGAACACCGAAAGGAACGGTCACCAGGTGACAGCAGTAGTCCTCTTCGTATCCGTGCCGCGGCTTTGGATAGTATTCTAAAAAGTTTTGAGAAACGCATCCCAATCAAGACGTGTCAATCTCGTCATGCAGTTGAAACTAACACGGAACCATGTCAAAAAGGTGATACATCCGACACTGCCACCAAACCATGTCAGCCACATCATGCAGTCGAGACTACAACTCAATCAAAAGGTTTATATGATGATGGTGAAACTCCAGATTTCTCAGAAGATGACACAGCGACCACTGACGACCATGAGGCACATGGGAGCTCAGAAGACAACAACACGTTCTTTGTTTTGCCAACAAGTCAGAAGTTGTCTTCCTTTCGCGAAATCAGGAAACACTCTCACGGCAAACACCCACACCGACCACCCGCTCCAGCGACACCAAAACGCAAGCAAGCCCACCTTTCATCAGCGAGAGCCCATCACCTTTTGTCAATGGGAGCCCGCCATCTTTCACCAATGCGAGCCCACCACATTTCACCAATGAGAGCCCGCCACCTTTCACCAGTGAGAGCCCGCCATCTGTCACCAGTGAGAGCTTGCCGTCTTTCACCACTGAAAGCCGATATGTTTTATCCTAGGAGACGCACCGTGATGTTGCCCAATAAAGGTCTGTCTGGGAGATCCTCTGTGCTGACCTGGGCAAGAAACAGGAAACAGCGAATGCCGTCCAGCAAAGCTGTGGACGCTGACCGGTTGTCAAGACAAGAGGTCAGAAATGCACAGACGCAGATGAAGGCTCGTGAGTTCCTTTATTTTCTTTGGTATAGTGTTCTGTTGTCCTGATATTTTATCATTATAAAGCAATCTTAGATCAATCAACTTGGTCATATGTACAGTTTTAAAATTATATCCATCTAAGAAAGCGATTGTTATCATGGTTTGAACTTAGTAGTTAGTAAACATTCACAGTTCACACGGATATATTTACTGTTCATTATGAGAGGTGTAATTACCTTAAAAAACATAAAAACAGAACACTGTTTGCGTAAATTATGGCATTTGCTGTGGATTTCACTGTGAATTATCAAAGCAGTCTATCTGTGTTTAATGGTTCTCTGTTTTTGCATGAGTTTATTTTTTTATGTTTAGGCGAAGAGTTACGGAAAAATTATTTAGTAAGAGCGAAGTCGGCATCAGTCCAGCAGCGGTTTATGTCTCGCAGTGACGCTCTCCTCCAGGACATGACCAGGGCCACTGCTAAACCATTGTCATCAATCACATCACGACAGACTACCATGGCCACGGAACACATCTCTACGCCAGCAGTGGAGGCATCTGCAGCCAATGCACCGCTTAAAAGTGCAAGTCTACCTGAAGAGTCTGTACCACCTGGTGGGGAAAGCAGTAATCAGAACCTGGTAGCGCCACCTGTTGCAAAAAGACCTAACTGTGCACAGCAAGAATCGGTTACTAAGAAAGTAACTTTGACGAGCAAGACGTCATCTCCGCACGTATGTAATGTTATGAGTGTAACTTATCGATAAAATAAATAAGTAATCAATAAAATAAATTGAGATAAAACGAGTGGTAAAATTTAGTTCAATTAGTGAAGGCAAAACATTAAAAAAATTAATGCTAGTACATTCTTATTTTTGTCAATTTTGCTGAATACAATGCATTTGTGTAGCCTGTTTGTGAGTATTGGAACTGCGAATAGTCTCAGTTTACTGCATGAGGCTCTCAGTTGAGGGTGTGAGGTTCAAATCCAACTGTTGCTCTTTTAAAACGTGGGCAATTTCATCCACCCCAGTCTATAAAAGAGCTTATATTTTGATCTCTGAACACCCATTTGTGTTAATGTGATATAAAAGACTTGTGTTTACAATTTTAACGCTCATTGGCACTAATATCTAGCTGCTTCAGGCTTATTAAACACAATTTATTTATTCTCATTCAGAATAATAATATATAGATACTGTTAACTAATAAGGAGCAGACATCATACCTCTATAGTGAGCCAAGTTTGACTGTGACAGGTGGTGCCACCTGGTAGTGAGAGGCGGCTGTGGCCTGTGGCACAAACTGCATCAAGTCGATCTCTCAGTGTAGACTCTGACTTACTGCTGCGAATTCTACGCTGGAACGCCAATTGGCTGTCAGAGCAACAAGGTAGGATACATACCACATGCACACATGCACGCACACACACACAAGTTGGCTCTCAGAGCAACAAGGTAGGATACATACCACACACACATGCACACATGCACGCACACAAACACCAGTTGGCTCTCAGAGCAACAAGGTAGGATACATACCACACACTCACGCACACATGCACGCACACAAACACCAGTTGGCTCTCTGAGCAACAAGGTAGGATACATACCACACGCACACATGCACACACATGCACGCACACACACAAATACGCATGCACACAGACACACAGGTCCTCTCTGCCCCTCTCTCTGCACCTATCTCTCTGTCTCTCTCGCACTCGCTCTCGCTCTCTCTATATGTAATCGGTGCATTATTAGTAGCGAGCAAAGGTCTTAAATGATTTTTGTTGGAAAGGCCCAATGAAACACGTAGCCTTGGCTTGGTTGTTTATTCACCTGTCACTCCCCTGTCAGTTTCCCTTGCAAATCACGGCAATAGTGTGATTAGACATGATAATTCAGCTAGTAGGTAATGCAAGCATAATTATTTACTTTTTACAATTATTTACTTTAAGAATTATTTATGTTTTACAATTATTTTGAATTAGTTTCTTCTAGTAAAATGTGTAAAGAGTACTTTTACTACTATTAAATTTTTCCCAGATTCTGTTACTAAAATACAAAAAACCTGTGCTGCTACCAGCAGTGACTGTGATTATGCAACAAGCTTGTCTGTGTGACTTCAGCATTCCATGAGAAAGAGCCCCCCGTAGTGGGCTCGATGAAAATCTGGCCACTCCTTGACAGCTACGACTCATTTGACCAATACGTGGACATTGTCATGCCACTGCTGCTGCTCGAGACATGGCAGTCTGTGAGTACCGCCTTGCAGCTTTGTAACACTCAGTCTCATTGGTTGTCTACTCATTAGCATTGTAAGGAACATTCTTATTGGTTGTCTACTCAGCAGTGTTGTAACATGCCTTTTTGGCTGTCAACCGTTCAGCGTTCTAATAAACATTCTCATTGGCTGTTTACGCGGCAACTTTGTAACATGGATTCTCATTGGCTGTTAAGTATGACAGGTGTGAATAACGTCAAAGTGAATGTATGAAAAATGGTTGTGTGTTGCAACCAGGGTCCGTACGGGGCCTTGAAATCCTTGAAAACTTTGAATTACACCAATCCCATTTCTAGGGCTTAATATCCTTGAATTCTGGCTGACAGCCTTGAAAAGCCTTGATTATGCTCTGCCTCTGTCCTTTGCCCACTGGTAAAAGTACATTCCCTGCTGATCTCAGTCAGAGATGCAGGTTGCCGTATTTTGTGTAGTCCATGGCACTGCTGTTGGCTACAGTTGCCCACTGACCCTGGTAGCCTTTGTTCATCAGTAGCCCCCCTCCCTCTGGCTTGGGAGCACTTCTGCTGCCCATCAACTTATCTGCTTGTACTGCACAACAGGTGCCCACAGACCCCTTTTTATGATGCAGGTCTTCCCATTAATTCAAACTGACCTTCCTTGACCAATAACTTTTTACAGGTATGGGTGTTACATACTTTGATTTAGCAGGGCATGCTTCTATAGATGCATGAGGCTGCCAAACCATTCCACCCAGATATGTTATTTGTTAGCATTTCAATGTTTTGTTGACTAGCTGTAGGTCGCAGTCAGTAGTCTGGTGCCAGTTCGTTCTCGGGTTAAATAGCCTTGAATATTCCTTTTACTAGCCTTGATAAGCCTTGAAATAACCTTGAATTTTGTATCTGTCATTGTGTATGGACCCTGGTTGCAACATATTGAATGAAACTGTATTTACTGCACACTGACCCTATTGTGGATGTCAAAACCAGGCAGCTTGGTGGGTCATGTCTTTGCATTATTCCATTGTATTACATTGGTCATGAGATAACCCCTAAGAATTGACCATTATTTGTCAGGTGCAGCGTGACTGGATGGAGAAGAGGCCAGGGTCAGAGAGGCACATGGTCCTTGTCGATGCAAACATCATCCCAAACAAACACATTGACCTCGTCTACCAAGGTTTGTCTGAATTATAGCCTAGGAGGTTACAAGAAAGGCTACTGTTGTGTTAGACCTCGGTTCTTTTACGGTAGTGTAGAGGGTATAAATGGTGTAAGTTAACTACATTGGGCAGGTTACAAGTGTAAATGGTTAATGGACTTCGCTAACTAAATGCAAAAAAATGAAGTATACTGGTCATATAAGAAGTGGCTGTAGTCCGATAAGATTATTGTCATTTGCTGGGTACTTGACTTATACATCCCTTCAATTTTGCATCCTTTTTTTCACAGCATTTTTCAGTAATTGTTTTGGTTGTGTCCTACAGTTTGTGTGTGGCGTTGGTTTAGGTGCTCTGACGAGCGAGAAGGAGAAAACATCAAGGCCGATATGGAAGAATGACTTGCTGGTGTTGGACCTGTGTCTTGCTCACCGAGACGGTCGGACGGAAACGAAGCCAGTGTTTGGACTGGTCACCAATGTCACTCGTAACAGGAAGCAAAAACTGCATCCACTGATTGGTAGGTCTTCTTCCCTTGATCCCATGCGGGGTGGGGGCACATCCCTTGGTCTGTCCCTCCCATGTAATGAGCCGTCTCAATCTATCTTGGTCCTATGACATTTTCTCTCAATTTCAGCTGTTCATCCCTGATCTTTCAAGGTCTCTTAGCAATATTTATCCATCTGACCTCTTGATAACCCGTTCAACTTGTAATAATATCCAAGCACCTACTGTTTCAGATGGGTTATCAAACCACCATACTGTCATTGCTAATGTTAACATTTCTATAACTTCACTACAGTCAAAACACAATGTGTCTTACAGAGCCATTCACCGAATTGACATTACAGCTTTAATGTTTGATATCCTTAAATCTGACCTTATCACAGACCCAAAACAACATCTATCTGACTTATATAAACAGTACTGCAGGGATTCCCTTGGATCGCGGAAACACGTCAATGACGCGTTGTACGTTGGAATGCCACATACATTTTTGTTGCATGTGCCCAAAAGACGCATACAAAAATGTGTCTGAGAAATCTGAGAAAATTTAGGGGCACTTGTGTAGAATCCAGGCCCACTTTGATTTTGCCGTTATTAACTATAGTTTTGCCTACATTTGACACATTGATGCGATAATTAAATCATTCCACATCATCCCAGGCATATTTACGCTATAAAATATTGCGTCTTAAGCTTTAGCACATTTTGAGGCCCAAATAGTGCTCCAGTTTGCTCCAGTCTGCACCCGAACACAGACAAAGACCACTCAGACAACAAACAGAACAATGGCCTGAATGGAGTTATTTAAATCACATCTTACATTGATGACTGGACACTGAGAACAGTCTAATCAATACCCTTGTGCCTTGCCTACCCCTTGCCTGTCATTGACATTGTTTATAAGCTTTAGTTGAGCACCGTGAACAGTGTTTGTTGCTGCCGACACCATATTATCACCCATCGTTAACTTTCAACTCTTGCCGAACAAAATGCAATCCATTCATATCTTACAAAATAATATCCATACATGTACAATATATGCACGTTTTAAAATTCATGTATATTTGCTAAATATTACAATTGGAGTACATTATAAACAAAAAATTAACATTTTTAAAAAGCATGTTTATCAACAATTATGCCTCCGTCCCCAAGGCTCACAGATAGTACATTCATTACAAATGCCCCCATCACTGTGAAAAACCCCAAGTAGTGGTAAAAACTGGGATAACTGGGAAAAACTCTTAAAAGGATTATATTTTAAGCTCTGTTGCAATACAAGCTACTGTACCATCACCAGAATGAATATATATATATATACATACATGTATGTATATATATTATATAATATATCAACACTGGTCATTACTGAACAATCATAATTATAGTTTGACTGAAAATAACGATAAACGTTACATTCTAAAATATATTCAATTGGCTGTCATGTACTGGCAGTGTTGCTACAGGCTCACCTCTATGTGTTGCTAATTCACCATGTTATTTCTGAGAAACAAATCCCTTAGGTACATGACTAATAAAAACAACATTAAATTTTGTATTACTAAAACACTGGAATAACAACATAAGGCATAAGTTGCATTTATTATGAAACTTTATTATACTAAAGCCCAAAGAAGAGTTGATTGATCATCAACTGCAGATAAGTTTGTAAATCACGCTGGAGCCTGAAACAGTTCTGTTTTAATGTTACTGTGCCTGTGTCACGGTGTCAGTAGGGACTTGATGGCTCTACCAGTCTAACTACGTGCTGCCACGAAGTACACGGTATCGTGACACAAGTTTTGCTGTTTTAGTTAGACCTAGGCAGTTTCGTAGCTTTGTTTGAAGCATGCCAAAGTTAGAGGAAATTCTCTCGATTGATGCAGAACTAGCAGGCAATATGAGCAGTCGCATTGCAAGATTACACAGCTCTTTTCCAATGTCATTGTTGGTATTAGCACTCTTCAAACATTTCCACCAAACAGCCCCAGACATGGATGTCACACTTGACTCGTTGAAGAATGATGATGTTAATGGGGAGGTGTTTGCATGGAAAGCCAGTATCAGTGGAAGCAATGTTGGTTGCTGCATGTTTAGCAGTTGTCTGGCGATTTCCTGTTGTTCTGTTGGTAGTTTTTGGCCCATGTGTTCTATCCTGTCAAGGTGATAAACATTGGTAATTACCTGTTTAATCACACATTTGTTGAGGTGAGTCCACAGTCGGTCAGTCTTTGCACTCACAAGTGACTGACATTGTTAGCATTGGGCTTTCTTCACCTTGACGTCTTCTTCAATTGTATAAAAAATTGCCATATATTGTCAGCTGGTCTTCCACCTCTGCCACTCATGATGCTAACTGACCAGTGCTTCATGAACAGAATGCCTGACAGAATGTGTATGTCTAGTCTGGTCTACTGATACTGGGGTACATGGCTTCCCAGCAGAGGATCCCAGTAGACTACAAGTTCAAACATTAAGTTGGAGCTGATTTGGGGCTCATAGAGACAATGGCTACAGCTGTTTGCATGTCCAGTCATTGTCCCTTAGTCTAAATGTCAAGGCACTGTGTAGCTGGCAATGCCACAACTAATGTTTGTTGAGAGGCTGCAGTAGAACCTGCCAATGACCAGACTTCAACATGTCCTTTGTTCCTTGGACAGATTGCAAATTGGCACCTGACAATACTGGTCAGGCTGTTTGACTTCAGTCAGCATACTTTAGCAGTACTTGGCACTGTCCCTTGTGAGAGTGACAATGACATTTATTTACTAACTGATCAATTACTCTTTCATTTCGTTGACTTCATGCTTTAAATAAATACAAGGATACACCTGAACTAGTAACTAGTCAACCTGTTTGCTTTAGATGGATATTAACTATCTTTCTAAATGGACTAGTTTTAATTACAGGAACTAGCCAATAGTAATATCAGTTATGGACTTATTCCCGCATATTACCGGTAAATGCCAGATTTACTGGTAAATACCGTTTTTTTCCACTGCCCTGTCCAAAACTGGTTTTTTCCGGAAAAGTGCCAACCCTGCAATGCTATGTTCTAGTCTTACACGTAATAGTCGTACTGTACATATAGTATAATTTAATTGGGTGATTTTTCTCACAACTTATAATCAAATTTCCTTTCAAAAGACTGCACTGATGCAATTTTATTAGACTGAGTGAGGCTATTCCATACATCTGTTCATCGGTGCATCAACAAGTTTTTTAATGTTTAATCAACATGGTTCTTTGAATAGTTTTAGTTGGGGCTCTCTCTTATGTGAATCGTTGTCACTCAGTGTCACAAACTGCTGCATCATATTTCTCAGTTAGAATCTCCCTATCCTTGGGGCAGTAGACTGTAGTAGCATGACCAGTCCATGAAAAATGGGGCACTCGTACCCAGAATGTATCTAGTTTTGTAACGTTACAGATTTTGAAAAAACCTGAACATTTCTGAGCACTTTGATATTGATTGTTTTGTTTTGTACCCATAAATATGTCACGTAGGCAGTCTTGAATAGAATTCAAAACAAGATAAATAACAACATGATTACACGCATAATATTAAAGAAATGTGATGTTCACATTTACCAGGTTATTTAAGTGATCATACTATCATGCAAATTAATTAATAATATTTTAATCAACTGATTTGGGGACATCAAATTTTGAAAAAGGACATAGTTCTATCTCTGATGTGCCCAAAGAGCACATGCATGTCTTTTTCCAGATCGATCCCTAGTACTGTCAAGTACTCAAAGTATTACTTAGATTTTGTCACTATTGTTGTAGCATTATGCAGCTGGGCCCAATTTTGGCATTTTTCGCAGGATTTTGACCAGGTCAGATAAACAATATTTTCATGTTTTAATACTTTCATAAAAACAGGATAGCGCATTTGCACAAATGAGATGCTGCCGCATATCATGGTGGTTTGATTTTAGGCAAAATTATTCTAGAACCTGATGAGATAAATAACTGAATTGAGGGGAATAATAGTCCTACTTTACAATAATAATCTTACTTTCTGGAATAACTTTTAATATGCAAGCAGCATTCTTATGCTTACCTGTGCAGCAATTTTTCGTGACTTATTGGGTTTATTGTTTAAAGAAAGACGTAAGAAACCAACTAATTTTGAAACTGACGGCCACCATTTGAGACCGACAGATTTGAATTTTGTAGCTAGCAGCAAAATGAGATTAGTCAACCATGTGTGAACATATATATTTCTTTTCTAGCAAAAGATGTGAAGGACAATGACAGCGTGGTCACTCAGATATCTGTGAGACTCTACTACCGACAATATCGCATTGATGAGAAGAAACACATGAAAATAACAGTAAGTCACTGTCTTTGTCTCTTTGTCCTGTTTTCATGATTTTGCTGCTTTAATATTGAATTATACTAGCTCCGTAGCCTTCGTTCAATCAGTTTTCACTACCAATAAAATTGAAGCTGATCTGGCTAAGAAACTTCGTAAACCAATCCAGTACATCAACTAGATGGCAAAGGCTTTTTTGTTCACATTAATATATAATCAAAACGTATATGTATATATAGATATATGTGTTTGTGTGTGTGTAGAACACATTCTTCATATTAAAATAAATATATTCACATGTTTTAAATTAATACATAAAAAATGATAGATGTACATTTAATTACAATTTGTATAAATTAAAGGGGAACAATTTAATGAATAAAATTTTATTTTCACAGATTATATCGTCACTCTCGACAGCCATCCACCAGTTTGGGGGGCTCATGTCGCTGCCCAGAAGTAGCTTGTGTCGAGACATTCTTCGCCCTGTCAACGAACAAGTCTTTCTGTCATCATTACCTGATGCAACTACAGAGACATCGTCACAACAGGTGTGGTGTGCTTTTATTGTTATATTAGTTTATACCTTTGCTAATTGCTTACTGCTGTAATTGTACACGATGGTGGCAGTGTAGCACACATTCAAATAAGCCCATACCACTGAGTACAATTACAGCAGAATCCAAAGGTACCATTTAATATTTATTTCATATTCCTAATGATTGAATTTAACCAATTCAAACTCAATATTGAGGACTATGTTCTCTGTCGCTGCTCTCTGTTGTGATGTGGTCTTAAAACAATAGAAATTTGGAAGTGTCCACGGCAGAGGATTGTAATAGACGCAGTTGACTCATTGAGATGGTGGAATGCATTATAATTACATTGGTCAACTTCGCCACATGCTAATAATGGCCGCATTAACATCATTGCAGTTACATCAGTCAACTTCGCCGCATGCTAATAATGGCCGTATTAACATAATTATAGTTAAATCGGTATACTTCGCTGCATGCTAATAATGGCCACATTAACATAATTATAATTAAATCGGTATACTTTGCCGCATGCTAATAATGGCCGCATTAACATCATTATAGTTACAACGGTCTACTTCGCTGAATGCTAATAATTTCCGCATTAACATAATTATAGTTAAATCGGTATACTTCGCTGCATGCTAATAATGGCCACATTAACATAATTATAATTAAATCGGTATACTTTGCCGCATGCTAATAATGGCCGCATTAACATCATTATAGTTACATCGGTCTACTTTGCTACGTGCTAATAATGGCCACATTAACATCATTATAGTTATATCAGTCTACTTTGCTACGTGCTAATAATGGCCACATTAACATCATTATAGTTACATCAGTCTACTTCGCTGAATGCTAATAATGGCCGCATTAACATAATTATAGTTATATCAGTCTACTTTGCTGCGTGCTAATAATGGCCGTATTAACATCTTGCATGAAGAAGCCTTGATTTCATGCAGTAAACATTTATTGTCTGTGTTTACATATGTATGAATGTTTCAGTGGAAACAACGACGAACTAATGTGCATTGTTCAATAGAATAATCAAATTGATAAAATAGCAGCAATGAATGGTACATTTCTGTGATTAAGAATAAAAATCAAGCTATGCATGCTGATCAGATATTATTGTAAGCATCTTGCAATGCATAACCTGGTTAATGCTGCTTTAGGGAGTTTTGTCTTATTAAATTATTGCTAAGTACTTTACTCTAACTCTCTAAGCGACATTTCTAACAATTTGTGTGTACAAATTTGATTAAATATGTATTACAGGTTTAAAATACAGATATCTACAGGTTTAGAATACAGATATCTACAGGTTTAGAATACAGATATCTTATGAAAGAGTTCACATTTTTTAAATAAAATGATTTTCTATTATGTATGGCAAAATTGGGAAGCACCGGTATAAGTGGTGTAGCCCCACCACCCTGCCAGTGGGGAAGAAGTTTGAAACAAATTGTTTTATTTTGCTCAAGTAACTGTCACTGTTCCTTCCACAGTTGCAGCAACGAGTGGCTCAGTCTGCGGCGGAGTGCGCCCTCGGTCCACCGATTCTACCTCGAATCTGTCTCATCCAGGGCCCCCCAGGCACAGGAAAAACAACAACCATCATAAATATCATCTCCCGCATACTGTCATCAGCTAAAGAACATGGGCGGGATAACAAGGTGAGATACTTCGTGTCCACATCCAACAGTATTGACAGTATTGCCATCATCCACTAGGGTTCACCACTTCACTGGGTTTACTGTTGCTAGAGGAAACGTTTTTGAGGAAGCCACCTTTGTAGATAAAATAATAGGTTTCGTTTTTTACATAGCAGCGCAGTACTAAATGTCAGTATCTAAAGGCAGGTACCATTATTGCGTTTTAAGTTAACTTTTTAGTTTTACCCAGAAGATCATTGGCATATTTCTGCAAGTAGTGCTTAGAAGGGGATGACCTTGGTTATGTTTGTAGCTTCGGTTAGGGCATAATGTACATGTTTGAAAGTGTACAACTGAAATAATCCGGATAAATTTTTAGATTGAATAATGCTTTAATTTTTTTGCTTTTGTGCTTGGTTATCGAGTATTTAGGTGCAAAATAAGTTCTGTCATTGTTATTTATTCAGCATAAATTCTTAAAATGACTCATTTTATGGCTACATACATTTTCAAAGTTACCTAACTGTTCATTGGTAATTACCTGACATCAACCTTTGGTGTATGGAATTAATAAGACTGAGCTACCAGGTTAAGTTGAATGTAGTATGTCTGCTGTGAGTTGACAGTCTGCAGTCATATTTCAGGAGAATTCAGCGACTCAGACACCAAAGATCTTGCTGTGTACGCCATCCAATGCAGCAGTCGATGAGTTAATGAGACGACTCATTCAGAAACGGATCAAGGATAGGAAAGACAGTAAGTTGAGTGTGTCAAGTAACATGGACAGACGCTGGATGATAAAGTTAGCATACTATGTTTTCTGTTGCTAATTTGAGAGTTTTATGTGATTACAATGTATGCAGTATGCACATGTCCATCCATACACATAGACATGCAGGAAGCCATGCACACATAAAGCTGCCAAGTTGAGTTGAGAAATATGTGTGAGGTGAGGTTCCTGAAATGGACACATGGTGGCAGCACTGGTGTTTTTTCAACAAGACACTTGGTGGCAGCTCTAATAGTTAAAATACATGGAAAACAACGTTTTATACATGTTACTGACGATGATAAGAATGACCTCGCAGCAGACTATGGAAGCTCTATGCTGTGCGCATGTGCAAGTGAATAAATGTATCAACATGTGCTTGAAAGTAAGCCTGTTTGTTTTAATATTTTTTGAAATGGGGAATATGAAATTTACAGGTTTATGCGTGAATGCGTCAGATGGACTCTGTGTGAGACTCATGTCAAATGCTTGAGACTTGGTAGCTTTGCACACACGCACACACGCACACACCGGGCATGCACACATTCACAGCGACACACGCACATGCCACACACACCACACGTACAATTCCAGTTTTCTTTTTTCTAATATTTCAAAGTTGATGGACTGTGTGTGCCTTCAGGTCGGCGCACTCCCCTTCAACCAGTACGTGTGGGCAGGTGTGCTGATGACGTCTCTGCTTACAGTCTGGAAGCACGCACTAAAGTTCGGATGCAGGAAGGTAAGTAGGGAACCTCACATCACACCTTTCAAATCCCCGACTCTGGATATCTCCCGTTTTTTGTTGGTTTTCGAACATTCTCCTGATTATCAGCTTTCAAAGAAAAACTTTCATATGTTGTTTCATGATTTTGTTATTGAGTTTCAGTATTTGCATGACTATGAGGGTAGGTTTGATTTCTGCAAAGTTATTATAAAATTAGATAAACAAAAAACTGAATTTTAAGCAGGTTAATAATAATAACAATTCTTTTCTGCACGATATATAACTAATAGATATCTAACTGATAGATATTCAATGCACTGACAATAAAAAAATCATTATAAAGGCAATTAAAATAAAACCATGTACAGAAGATAACCCAGTAGCATAATAATTATAATAATTTATTTCTTATAAAACGCCCCATCCAAATAATTGTTCTGGGGCGCTTTACAATGGTTAATGCAAATAAATAAATAACATATATTTATTCACTTGCACATGCCCATAGTGTATGTACTTAAAAATACTATGCAATTATTACTACTAAATAAAATCAACTATACTGTCTTAAAATATACAGATAAACACAAGTATGCAAGCTATTAAAACTATAAAATAGATTAATTATAAAATTAAATTAATTGAAATAAAGATATCAGTAATTATGATCATTGAATGTTAAAATAATTTGTGAAAAGATGCGTCTTCAGTGCCACCTTAAACTGATTGACACTGGTGCATTGGCACACTGTGATTCCATGCTCTTGGAGCTGCACAAGAAAATGCTCGTTCGCCAAGTTTAGTTCGGGTAGTGGGTTGTTTAAGGAGTAGCTGATCGGAGGAGCGTATAGAGGTGGTAATATGCATTTCTGCAAATGTTTGTTACGTGTCGCTCAAGAGACATATTAGAATCAAAGTTCACTCCCAAGTTTCTAGCGTGTGTGTTAGGTAACACGCACACAAATTGTGATATTAAATTATTACTTTGTTTAAACGCATTGTGGATTCAAAGTTGGTTGACGCCATTTTGTTGCCAGTCAGACATGAAATTGGATGTGTCTAAATTTGTCTTTGATGGTTTCACTCCCTGTGCGATTTGCTTGAAGTTGCAAAAGCACCAGCTCTAGTCACATTCATTTATCTGTATCTGCTTAAAATCCACCGAATTCGTTGTTTACTTCTGCCATTGGTTTTGCTCAAAAACTGACATCACAATGATTTTTGATGAAAATGTCGCATTAACTGCAACAAAAGTAATCGATGCCGCCATTACTGTGAAACACAAGGCTGCCTCGATCTGGCATTAGTGTAAAGTCGTATAAATGCCCCTAAACACCCGTTTTTGGAGAAAATATTCACTGTACGTAATAATACATATCAAAGTCACAAATCAACTCGCAATGGCTTTTATTTTTGTTCCGTAAAGTCATATAAATGCCCCTAAACACCCGTTTTGTAGAAAATTCACTGTACGTAATAATACGTATCAAAGTCTGAAAGGGTTAAGCAACAACTGGTATTAGATTGCTGAACATCCTTCAGGATAGTTAAAAGAACTAATTTGCATACAAACAACTGGTTTAGTTGTACAGTACAACATGTACAGTACAACATGTACTGTATGGTGATTGGTTGCAGTGGTGACGTCTACTTGTCCCAGCAGTATGACACGCGCCATGGAGTCTATCCGCAGCAAGATCAGTGCACTCGAACAGAACTACGAGATCTTCCTGGCAGCTCGCAATGACCCAGAGGCAAGTGCCAGCTCATATTCTCTAGCCTTGAAAGCCTTTTATACCCAAGATGTAACTTTCTGTAATTGCATTTTTTAACATAACATGTTTGTTTTTAATGTAATTGAATTTCCTACAAGATGACGATAGATGGTGTTGACATATTATTAATGTTACTTTTGGAAAGTCAATGATGAATGTGAAAAATTAACCTTGTGTTATATTGAAAATGTTTATCGTGACGTAGGGGATCCATCAAATAAACGGATCACGTAGCAACTGGTTGCCATAGTAACACATGTTTCAGGCGAATAAGACGAAGGAGGAGAGAGACAGACAGAAGGAGAGACTGCAGAAACTGGAGATGAGTCTCACATCCAAGACGGTCAGTATCAAGTCTCAGTGTCTCATCTTAAGATGGCTAGTGCCATATCTTAAAGTCTTCTTTCATAGAATATTTGTCTGGTCTTGTTATGTTTTGATTAAAATACTATCCATCACGTCACATGGATGGTCAGTGTTTAATGTTGATATCTTCAACGGCCAATCTTAAAGGTACTCTTTCATATGGCTGAGTGAACTGGAGCAACGTGGAGTGAGCAAAATTGTCCCAGCCTTAAAATGGCAGCAAGAGGATTTGAATTCGCTTAAATGAGTGCAATGATGTAAACACTACACTTCATATCCAGGCTGAAGCCACAGATGATGTAAACACTACGCTTCATGTCCAGGCTGAAGCCACAGATGATCTAAACACTATGCTTCATGTCCAGGCTGAAGCCACAGATGATCTAAACACTATGCTTCATGTCCAGGCTGAAGCCACAGATGATCTAAACACTATGCTTCATGTCCAGGCTTAAGCCACAGATGATTTAAACACTATGCTTCATGTCCAGGCTTAAGCCACAGATGATCTAAACACTATGCTTCATGTCCAGGCTGAAGCCACAGATGATCTAAACACTACGCTTCATGTCCAGGCTGAAGCCACAGATGATCTAAACACTATGCTTCATGTCCAGGCTTAAGCCACAGATGATTTAAACACTACGCTTCATGTCCAGGCTGAAGCCACAGATGATCTAAACACTAAGCTTCATGTCCATGCTTAAGCCACAGATGATCTAAACATTATGCTTCTTGTCCAGGCTTAAGCCACAGATGATCTAAACATTACGCTTCTTGTCCAGGCTTAAGCTACAGATGATGTAAACACTACGCTTCATGCCCAGGCTGAAGCCACAGATGATGTAAACACTACACTTCTTGTCCAGGCTGAAGCCACAGATGATCTAAACACTATGCTTCATGTCCAGGCTTAAGCCACAGATGATCTAAACACTACGCTTCATGTCCATGCTTAAGCCACAGATGATCTAAACATTATGCTTCTTGTCCAGGCTTAAGCTACAGATGATGTAAACACTATGCTTCATGCCCAGGCTTAAGCCACAGATGATCTAAACACTATGCTTCATGTCCAGGCTTAAGCCACAGATGATCTAAACACTACGCTTCATGTCCATGCTTAAGCCACAGATGATCTAAACATTATGCTTCTTGTCCAGGCTTAAGCTACAGATGATGTAAACACTACGCTTCATGCCCAGGCTGAAGCCACAGATGATGTAAACACTACACTTCTTGTCCAGGCTGAAGCCACAGATGATCTAAACACTACGCTTCATGTCCAGGCTTAAGCCACAGATGATCTAAACACTACGCTTCATGTCCATGCTTAAGCCACAGATGATCTAAACATTATGCTTCTTGTCCAGGCTTAAGCCACAGATGATCTAAACACTACGCTTCATGTCCAGGCTTAAGCCACAGATGATCTAAACACTACGCTTCATGTCCATGCTTAAGCCACAGATGATCTAAACATTATGCTTCTTGTCCAGGCTTAAGCCACAGATGATGTAAACACTATGCTTCATGCCCAGGCTTAAGCCACAGATGATCTAAACACTATGCTTCATGTCCAGGCTTAAGCCACAGATGATCTAAACACTACGCTTCATGTCCAGGCTTAAGCCACAAATGATCTAAAC
The DNA here is from genome assembly GCA_963995525.1 of Escarpia spicata. Taxonomy (NCBI): domain Eukaryota; kingdom Metazoa; phylum Annelida; class Polychaeta; order Sabellida; family Siboglinidae; genus Escarpia; species Escarpia spicata. The sequence continues at coordinate 46,875,247 of OZ023218.1, forward strand.
ACTACGCTTCATGTCCAGGCTGAACCACAGATGATCTAAACACTATCCTTCATGTCCAGGCTTAAGCCACAGATGATCTAAACTAGGCTTCATGCCCAGGCTTAAGCCACAAATGATCTAAACACTACGCTTCATATCCAGGCTGAAGCGACAAATGATCTAAACACTATGCTTCATGCCCAGGCTGAAGTCACAGATGATCTAAACACTATGTTTCATGTCCCGGCTTAAGCCACAGATGATTTAAACACTATGCTTCATGTCCAGGCTGAAGCCACAGATGATCTAAACACTATGCTTCATGTCCAGGCTGAAGCCACAGATGATCTAAACACTATGCTTCATGTCCATGCTTAAGCCACAGATGATCTAAACATTATGCTTCTTGTCCAGGCTTAAGCTACAGATGATGTAAACACTATGCTTCATGCCCAGGCTGAAGCCACAGATGATGTAAACACTACGCTTCTTGTCCAGGCTGAAGCCACAGATGATCTAAACACTATGCTTCATGTCCAGGCTTAAGCCACAGATGATCTAAACACTACGCTTCATGTCCATGCTTAAGCCACAGATGATCTAAACATTATGCTTCTTGTCCAGGTTTAAGCTACATATGATGTAAACACTACACGTCATGCCCAGGCTTAAGCCACAGATGATCTAAACACTACGCTTCATGCCCAGGCTTAAGCCACAAATGATCTAAACACTACGCTTCATGTCCAGGCTGAAGCCACAAATGATCTAAACACTATGCTTCATGTCCAGGCTTAAGCTTCAGATGATCTAAACACTATGCTTCATGTCCAGGCCGAAGTCACAGATGATGTAAACACTACGCTTCATGTCCAGGCCGAAGTCACTGATGATTTAAACACCACGCTTCATGTCCAGGCTGAAGCCACAGATGATCTAAGCACTACGGTTCATGTCCAGGCTTAAGCCACAGATGATTTAAACACTACGCTTCATGTCCATGCTGAAGCCACAGATGATCTAAACTCTATGCTTCATGTCCAAGCTTAAGCCACAGATGATCTAAACACTATGCTTCATGTCCAAGCTTAAGCCACAGATGATCTAAACTCTATGCTTCATGTCCAGGCTGAAGCCACAGATGAGGTGAAAACTACGCTTCATGTCCAGGCTGAAGCCACCGATTATGTAAACACCACACTTCAGGCCCAGGCTGAAGCCACAGATGATCTAAACACCATGCTTCATGTCCAGATTGAAGCCACAGATGATCTAAACACTATGCTTCATGTCCAGGCTGAAGCCACAGATGACTTCAACCTCTGATCAAATGGACCGTACAAACAACATGATCCATCCACACCTAGCCTGTCATTAGCTCATGCCAATAGTGGCTGCTTTACATTGTATCCAGAATCAGAACACCTCTGAAATGTTTCACATGCAAAATTTCCTTCCTTCCAGGGTCACGTCGTCGGGTTCCAGGCGAGTGAACAAGCGGCCCGCAGAGACGTCTTGCTCAACGCTGACGTTGTCTGTTGCACACTCAACAGTTGCGGCTCTGACTCAATGTTACATCTCATTCCAACCAAGTCAGCTGATGCCACGACCAATCCCAGAATGCCGCATTTCACTTGCGTCATTGTCGACGAGGTAATGACTACATAATGATTTTTGCTTGGCTGAAACATTTACTGATGTATTTGGAATATTGTGATGAGAGTGGCAGATGTTCGGTTCGGTTTTTGTCTGATGGATTCTTGTACAGGGTCAGGTGTAGTTGGTGGACTGTTGTTGTAGTTGCTCTCTACTGCTCCCTGTTGGCAGCCCACTCCCTCTACTTTTCATCTTCCTGTCTTGCCGTGCAGTCCTCACAACTCAGCTGTGGTCTTCCACTTTCATTGTAGCATTTTCCAGTAGATTGGTGTTGCAATTTATTATTCTTCTTCTACTATTAATTGGCAGGGTCCATCATCAGACATTAAAGACTGTGGGAGTTCATAGAATGAGATCCCACCTCAGTGAGTCCATGACATATTTGTCCTTTTCCCTACATGGGATCTTTTACTTCCCTTGGCATAGACACCAGATAGAAGGGACCAACAGTTTATAGCGTCTCTTCCAAAACACACAGGCAATGTAGGGTGAGTGAAAAGTTTCAACATGGCGGCCGGTACCGGTACCGAACCATTGATTGGTCAGCACCAGGATTCAAACTCTGGTTCCTCCGATTGACAATGTGGCACTCACACTGCTCGACTGCCATTTGTCAGTAACCCGGGATTGACCCCTGACCAATCATGTGCCACCAAAACACAGAATAGCACATGGGGCTGTAGGCCAGTCGTAAACACAAAGTCGTTCAACATTTAGCCATTACAAATACAGATTGCAGGGCCTAGTTTGCGGGAAAACACAGGGATATCTCAAAAACAGACTGCTTGCCAGTGAAAAAACGTCACAATTTATGTAAAACCCGCCTATCTGGTGACATGTCTGTTATCAATGACAACCAGGAAGCATTACTTAATATATTTAAACTGCAATAGTTGTGAAGCTATAACTTTGCATACAAGCTGACCTTACATGTCCACCAAATTACACGGGATTGATTTACGATTGGTGAAGGAGTTGTGCCAAAAATACACTTCAAGTTTTGGCTGTCATTCAACATTGTTGTAACATTTTTATGAAGCTGTAGCACGCCTAATATGCATTTGTTCACAAAACAAACCCGTGTAAATATCAATAATACATTTCTGCTTACGAACATGCACATTTTTCTTTCAGGATATTTCTCAAAATGAAATAAAATGCAATTTTGAGGTGATTTTTGACATATTTTTTAATTGTCTTACAAGTATAGAAATGTCACTAAACAACCTAGAAACTCGATTGTTTTTGGACTAGAGTATAACTTGATGTCTTAGGCAGTGTGTGGGAAAAAATTGTTAGTCTATCTTCAAAACTTTTATTAGAAATAATTAATTCAAAACAAGCATGCCTTTGCAACCAGTGCAGTGTGTCTAGGGTGGTACGTGTTTCTTTCCTAACATGCTCCTGTATGTTTGTAGGCTGCCCAGTGTGTAGAGTTAGACTGTCTCATCCCACTACAGTTTAGATGTAGCAAGATGATCTTGGTCGGGGATCAGCAACAGCTTCCAGCAACCGTCATTTCCGAGGTGGGTGAATATCCAGAAAATATGTAAAATGTTGTAATCAGCCAATTTTGGACTGCTCGTGTATTTAGAACACATCTTAGGGATCACCTCAGAACATCCAATACCAGACAAAATTACTGTCATTGTTTGTAAACATTGAAATTATGGTATAAATAGATTAACTGTATCGGTCGGAAGCGTACAAATATTGATGTCCAACGCCAGACGAAACTACCTCTGATTCCCTTCCCAAAATGATGATATAAATAGATTAACTTTCATCATTTTGAGCTGATCCTTTTTTTTTATTTATCTTTGTTATACAAAAGGAAAGAAAGACTGTTGAGAGTAACAAAGTAAGCTAAACCGACTAACGTTACAACACAAACATATCTTGAATGTGTCAAGACACCTTTCAAGACGTGCCTTTTTATTCTTGCGCACACTTAAATAGGATTGCAACTTCATTTTATAGTAATATTGATTGTGTTTATATTTATTCTATTTGTTATAGATTAATTAACATGCTTTAGTTATACCCCTGTATATATTTTAACATAACAAATTATACTGATGTTTATTATCTTAAGTTATATATTCTTGAATATTCGGTATGTTTTATTTTTATTTGTTATCTATTAGTTTATATACAGCTCTGCGAACATTAATAGATAGTTGCTATATAAAAGAATTTTTTTTTATTATTATTATAACAAGTGTTTATTGATGGCCTCTCCTTGCAGAAGGCGATGGAGAACAATTACAACCAGTCGTTGTTTGACCGCTTCTACAACTACTTCCTAGTGTCTCAGCGCTGGCAGCACAAGCCCATCCAAGTCCTTGATCTACAGTTCCGCATGCACCCAGAGATCTGTCTCTTTCCCAGTCAACACTTCTATGACGGACAACTCAAGACTGACCCGTACGTGTGTGCAGTCATCCATGTGAGTGTGCGCAGTCATCCATGTGAGTGTGTGCAGTCATCCATGTGAGTGTGTGCAGTCATCCATGTGAGTGTGCACAACCATCCATGTGAGTGTGCGCAGTCATCCATGTGAGTGTGCGCAGTCATCCATGTCAGTGTGTGCAGTCATCCATGTCAGTGTGTGCATCCAACCATGTGAGTGTGTGCAGTCATCCATGTGAGTGTGCGCAGTCATCCATGTGAGTGTGCGCAGCCATCCATGTGAGTGTGCGCAGCCATCCATGTGAGTGTGCAGTCATCCATGTGAGTGTGCACAGTCATCCATGTGAGTGCGCGCAGTCATCCATGTGAGTGCGCGCAGCCATCCATGTGAGTGTGCTCAGTCATCCATGTGAGTGTTCGCAGTCAGCCATGTGAGTGTGCGCAGCCATCCATGTCAGTGTGTGCATCCATCCATGTGAGTGTGCGCAGCCATCCATGTGAGTGTGCGCAGTCATCCATGTGAGTGTGTGCAGTCATCCATGTGAGTGTGTGCAGTCATCCATGTGAGTGTGCACAACCATCCATGTGAGTGTGCGCAGTCATCCATGTGAGTGTGTGCAGTCATCCATGTCAGTGTGTGCAGTCATCCATGTCAGTGTGTGCAGTCATCCATGTCAGTGTGTGCAGTCATCCATGTGAGTGTGCAGTCATCCATGTGAGTGTGTGCAGTCATCCATGTGAGTGTGTGCAGTCATCCATGTGAGTGTGTGCAGTCATCCATGTGAGTGTGCACAACCATCCATGTGAGTGTGCGCAGTCATCCATGTGAGTGTGCGCAGTCATCCATGTCAGTGTGTGCAGTCATCCATGTCAGTGTGTGCAGTCATCCATGTGAGTGTGTGCAGTCATCCATGTGAGTGTGTGCAGTCATCCATGTGAGTGTGCAGTCATCCATGTCAGTGTGCGCAGTCATCCATGTCAGTGTGCGCAGCCATCCATGTCAGTGTGCGCAGCCATCCATGTGAGTGTGCGCAGTCATCCATGTGAGTGTGCGCAGTCATCCATGTGAGTGTGCACAGTCATCCATGTCAGTGTGCGCAGCCATCTATGTCAGTGTGCGCAGTCATCCGTGTCAGTGTGTGCGCAGTCATCCGTGTCAGTGTGTGCGCAGTCATCCATGTGAGTGTGCGCAGTCATCCATGTCAGTGTGTGCGCAGTCATCCATGTTAGTGTGTGCATTCATCCATGTGAGTGTGTGCAGTCATCCATGTGAGTGGGCATCCATCCAGGTGAGTGTATGCAGTCATCCATGTGAGTGTGCGAATCCATCCATGTGAGTGTGCGCAGTCATCCATGTGAGTGTGTGCAGTCATCCATGTGAGTGTGTGCAGTCATCCATGTGAGTGTGTGCAGCCATCCATGTGAGTGTGTGCAGTCATCCATGTGAGTGTGTGCAGTCATCCATGTGAGTGTGCACAACCATCCATGTGAGTGTGCGCAGTCATCCATGTGAGTGTGCGCAGTCATCCATGTCAGTGTGTGCAGTCATCCATGTCAGTGTGTGCAGTCATCCATGTGAGTGTGCAGTCATCCATGTGAGTGTGTGCAGTCATCCATGTGAGTGTGTGCAGTCATCCATGTGAGTGTGCAGTCATCCATGTCAGTGTGCGCAGTCATCCATGTCAGTGTGCGCAGCCATCCATGTCAGTGTGCACAGCCATCCATGTGAGTGTGCGCAGTCATCCATGTGAGTGTGCGCAGTCATCCATGTGAGTGTGCACAGTCATCCATGTCAGTGTGCGCAGCCATCTATGTCAGTGTGCGCAGTCATCCGTGTCAGTGTGTGCGCAGTCATCCATGTGAGTGTGCGCAGTCATCCATGTCAGTGTGTGCGCAGTCATCCATGTTAGTGTGTGCATTCATCCATGTGAGTGTGTGCAGTCATCCATGTGAGTGGGCATCCATCCAGGTGAGTGTATGCAGTCATCCATGTGAGTGTGCGAATCCATCCATGTGAGTGTGCGCAGTCATCCATGTGAGTGTGTGCAGTCATCCATGTGAGTGTGTGCAGTCATCCATGTGAGTGTGTGCAGCCATCCATGTGAGTGTGCGCATCCATCCATGTCAGTGTGTGCATCCATCCATGTGAGTGTGCGCAGCCATCCATGTGAGTGCGCAGTCATCCATGTGAGTGTGCGCAGTTATCCATGTGAGTGTGTGCAGTCATCCATGTCAGTGTGTGTGCAGTCATCCATGTGAGTGTGCACAGTCATCCATGTGAGTGTGTTCAGCCATCCATGTGTGTGTGCGCAGCCATCCATGTCAGTGTGTGCAGTCATCCATGTGAGTGTGCGCATCCATCCATGTGAGTGTGTGCAGTCATCCATGTGAGTGTGTGCAGTCATCCATGTCAGTGTGGCAGTCATCCATGTCAGTGGGTGCAGTCATCCATGTCAGTGTGTGCAGTCATCCATGACAGTGTGTGCAGTCATCCGTGTGTGTGCGGTCATCCATGTGTGTATGCAGTCATCCATGTGAGTGTGCGCAGGCATCCATGTGAGTGTGCGCAGCCATCCATGTCAGTGTGCGCAGTCATCCATGTCAGTGCATGCAGTCATCCATGTCAGTGTGCGCTGTCACCAATGTCAGTGTGTGTGCAGTCATGTATCTTGTGCTTTGTGTTGTGTGTTCAGTCATGTGAGTCGTACTTTGTGTTGTTTGTGCAGTCCTGTATGTCTTGTGCTTTGTGTTGTGAGTGCAGTCCTGTATGTCTTATGCTTTGTGTTGTGTGTGCAGTCATGTGAGTCTTGTACTTTGTGTTGTGTGTGCAGTCATGTACGTCTTGTGCTTTGTGTTGTTTGTGCAGTCATGCATGTCATGTCCTTGGTGTTGTGTGTGCAGACATAGCCATATATGTATTATTGTTTGTGATATTTGTGCATATTATACACTTGATGTTGTGTACAGTGTCTCGTGTGTTTTCTATTTTGTGTTGTGTGTGCAGAAATATGTGTGTTTCTTTGTAGTATGCATGTTATTTCAGTAAGATCAAGCCACGTAGGGAGAAGTTTCCCTGTCAGCATTACCTTCTGTTTGACATCGCCTACGGGGAGGAGCAACAAGAGACTGCAGGGTAGGCCTATATAATCTTGTATAAATTCTCATCTTCATAATTATCATCTAAATATCGAGCTAAAATATGCATGTATGTTGATTGTGCTATTCGTCCTAGATGTTTTGCATGTCACACAGCATTGTGAACAACAGTAGTTATATAATCTTAATGGTTTGTAATATCTCTAACCTCTCAGTGGAAGGATCACGTAGCTTGGAACAGTCATAGAAAAGATACGCAGCATTGTGAACAACAGTAGTTATATAATCTTAATGGTTTGTAATATCTCTAACCTCTCAGTGGAAGGATCACGTAGCTTGGAACAGTCATAGAAAAGATACGCAGCATTGTGAACAACAGTAGTTATATAATCTTAATGGTTTGTAATATCTCTAACCTCTCAGTGGAAGGATCACGTAGCTTGGAACAGTCATAGAAAAGATACACAGCATTGTGAACAACAGTAATTATGTAATCTTAATGGTTTGTAATATCTCTAACCTCTCAGTGGAAGGATCACGTAGCTTGGAACAGTCATAGAAAAGATACGTAGCATTGTGAACAACAGTAGTTACATAATCTTCATCAGATTTGCAGACTGATTGCATCTTGAGTGTCTCTTGTAGCGGAATCAGCAACAAAATGGAGGCTGATTTCGTGATCGAATTGTGCGAATATCTCATGGGTCATGCCGTGCAGCCCAGAAACATCGGAATCATAACTCCGTATCGAAAGCAGAAAGAACTTATCAAGAGATTCCTGTGTCAGAGGTAGGAAACGAGAATGAAACCTACCTCACCTAATAGAAGAGTTCAACCTGATGAAGAAGATTAATTAGTTATTCAAGCTTTAGTCTGTTCCTTTGTATAATAGTGGCATCTTCTTAAATTTAGTGAAATGTAATATTACATAAATGTTCCCACCTTGTGATTGTACTGTCAATTGTGCTGCCACATGTCAGATTTCATTGAGGCAACCATAAGTGTTCGTCAGAGATCAAATTGACTTTTAACTTGACAAGGGTAACATATGAGGCATATTATAGGCCACAGCGATAACACAGTCAGGTAAGCAGAGTGACCACTGATTATGAAATCTGTTTATATAAAAGATTCTATTATTTAATGATTGAGTACGTTTATTTACATTTCATGATTGTATAAATAATGTATTAGTAGAAAATTGTTCGTACAACGTCATTGCTGGATGTTAGTGTTTTTGTTCTCCACCAGAGGGCAGCAGGATATTGACATTGACACTGTGGACGGCTTCCAAGGTCGTGAGAAGGACGTCATCGTGGTGTCATGTGTGCGTGCCAGAAATACGGCAGGGACCATTGGGTAAGTACAATAAGATCATCATCATCCTCCTTCTCTCACCATCATCATCCTCTCATCGTCATCCTCTCATCATTATCATCCTCTCATCGTCACTCTCATCATCACCCCTCATCATCACCCTCTCATCATCATTTGCTCATCATCATCCTATCATCATCATCCTTTCATCACCATCCTCTCATCATCACCATCATCCTATCACCATCCACTTATCATCGTCATTCTCATCATTATCCTCCTATCATCGTCATTCTCTGTTCGCATCATCATCATTACTAGGTGCAGTAGCATAGTTGTCTGAGCATCAGACTTGCAGTAGTCAGTAGAATCACGGTTTCAACACTCTTGCTGCCATTTTAAAACCTTTGCGCTGTCCTAATGACTGGAAATTTGACCTACATAGCACTGTACATCATGCAAAATAACTTTCTGGTATTTGTTGGATGTAGTTTCCTCTTTGGTATTTCTCCATTGGGATCCAGAAGAGAGCGCCATATGGCGGTGATGACATTAATTCTTCCTTTATTGACCTTGCTATTCCATGTTGTGACCTTGAATTCCTAAGGTAATAGTTGTTTCATTAAATGAACAAGGACGTCATCTGTTACAACAGTTCATTTGTGTGAAATGGTCAAACACATTATTGTTATATGCTGATCATTTGTTCAGATTTCTGAAAGACAAACGTCGGATGAATGTGGCATTGACGAGAGCCAAGTACGCTCTCTACGTCACTGGCCGGGTTTCGTCACTGCAGGTAGGAATTATGGAAAAGATAGAAAATTATAATAAATTGATCCTGTGTTAACTTTTTTACATTCTTGTATCGTCATGAGTGAAAATTGTGGGAAACTGTCTGTCTAACTTAAGTTTGGAAAACTCCATTTGTGTTAAAGTCCCTTTTCCATTCAATTCTGTGTCCATTCCATTTCAGGAACGTTTTTCAAAAACTTTACCTTATCAAATTTTCACTGCAATCTGTTTGTGCAGTTTTTAGTCCTTTGGGCCGAAGATCCAACAGACTTATGCCATCACTCTGCATCTGCCGTGCGCTGTCCACCGTTAGCTGCCATATCTCAAATGTTTTCTAAAATTTTGCATAGACATATCTTAGGGTACTGCTACTACGCACGAGAAATCTGTATTTGATTGAATCATTCTAAGGGTCCCGTAGGGCCCCCCAGGGCTCCCGAAACTGGTAAATTTTCACATTTTGCCTATTTAAAAATAAGCCTCCTGCAGCCACTGATCTCTTATATAACTGGATAGTAGACTTTGCCCTGATCACTGGGGGTGGCTGAGTGGCTCACTGCCTGCAATTGTCCCAGTTTCAAACAGAATGCCTCCATGTGGGCTGTAACTATAATGTGTAATGGGAATCCCTACTGCACTGGCAGGACCTGAGAAACTTTAAAACAGCAACAGACATAATTATCAATGCAATATAACGATATGATCTAGGATTAAAATAAAATAACTTAGGTATAAAATAATATATAAAATAAAATAACTTAGGTATACTTGAACATTTTAAAGCATAAAGGATTTCAGGGCCTCTTGGCCTATTTTTTTTATTCACTTACAGTGAAATTATCGAACAAATTTATTATAAATATACATTCTGTGTGCACTATTAATATGTTTATGAATTATTTGGTACTGTTTTTAAATGCTTTATTGTAGTAAATAAAGCAGAGAAATTGGGAGTCATTTGTGATTGCCTTATTTGTCTGACCTATGGTTATTCGAGTGATTATTAGTTAATGATCATCAGCTATAGTGATTCCTTTACTCTTTTACAAATAGTGACAACTCTGATCCAGTATATCGACCTTGTTTCTGTATAACCATATTTCGAATAGGTATAGGAAATATATTTTCATATATTACGTATAACTTCATATGATTTCATATATGCATATATATAATTCTTGTTATGATATATATGTAACTACTTTTATTCAATCTTATGACTGCAAGCAGACCTGCCTACCCCAAAAACTTCCTGTCAGTAATCCATCTTCCCATTTACACTGATTTTCAGGAATATAGGCTTCTTGTCAGTAATTGTTCAGAACCATGTCAGATATTGTCACGAGGGGGGGGTAGGGACGCAAAACCAATACGTTACGATAGTCATCGACATCGCCTAGACTCTAGTGACTGTATGATAGGCTGTAAATGATAGACTAAACTCAATAAATACACTAACTTAGTCTTAGTACAGTCAGTTGGCCTAACACTACAAGTACAACTCACTAAATTTTTGCATTACATGTTTCTTTTTGGTTGGCGGTGGCGTCATTTCACTGTCAGCCATCATTTCGTGCCGCGTGACTTCGTTTTGTTTGATCGCGGAAATGCGAATTTGTCATTACGCTGTTTCCTATTGGTTAGATTACGACCAGACTCAGCGAATGAAAAACCATGTCACAACATGCTGCATACATATGCTGCCACCTATTGAATATAGTGAAAGCTAAATTTGAGGAGCATGGAAGTGATTGGCGAACATGGTGACAGTCAGTAATAGTTTCGTCCCTCGCTGTAATACCGTAATTTTAGGTGACTTTCCAGAATGATTCCGGACAATCCGGAATGGTAGGCAGGTCTGCTGCAAGGAATTAAACTATAATTATATATATATTATTCACAGATGGATCCTCATTGGCGACAATTGATCGAGAATGCTAAGGAGCGCCGGCTGGTTGTGAAAGTAAACTCAGCTTCAGATGCACGGAGAGTCATCTGTGAAAGTTGTAAAAAGTGAGTGTCTCCAGGAATGTAAAACTGTGTCAACTGATACGTAGTTTGAATTTTTGCATGATTAGTACTCCAAATTGTCTTACTTTGTCAACCTCAAAGTCACATAGTAGAGTCATACTTATCGTTTGAAACATCCTTTAAAACTTGCTAGGATGATGGTTGTATGTATAAAGTAATACGGTGCACTGTTGTTGTTCAACAGGCCTCAGTCACACAAAAGTACTGGCACAAGAAAGTGATGAGATGCGGAAACTTGACAGTTGTGTCAGTCATTCAGATTGAGGAAATGACAACAAGAAGTACTTGCAGTGTAGCCAGCATAAAATGACAAGAAGTACTTGCAGTGTGGCCAGCATAAAATGACAACAAGAAGTACTTGCAGTGTGGCCAGCGTAAAATGACAAGAAGTACTTGCAGTGTGGCCAGCATAAAATGACAACAAGAAGTACTTACAGTGTGGCCAGCATAAAATGACAAGAAGAAGTACTTGCAGTGTGGCCAGCATAAAATGACAACGAGAAGTACTTGCAGTGTGGCCAGCATAAAATGACGAGAAGTACTTGCAGTGTGGCCAGCATAAAATGACAAGGAAAAGTACTTGCAGTGTGGCCAGCATAAAATGCCAACAAGAAGTACTTGCAGTGTGGCCAGCATAAAATGACAAGGAAAAGTACTTGCAGTGTGGCCAGCATAAAATGCCAACAAGAAGTACTTGCAGTGTGGCCAGCATAAAATGCCAACAAGAAGTACTTGCAGTGTGGCCAGCATAAAATGGCAAAGAAAAGTACTTGCAGTGTGGCCAGCATAAAATGACAACAAGAAGCACTTGTAGTGTGGCCAGCATAAAATGACAACAAGAAATACTTGCAGTGTGGCCAGCATAAAATGACAAGAAGTACTTGCAGTGTGGCCAGCATAAAATGACAACAAGAAGTACTTGCAGTGTGGCCAGCATAAAATGACAAGGAAAAGCACTTGCAGTGTGGCCAGCATAAAATGTTATCTTTGGAAAAATTGTCCATGTCGTGCACTTGAAGATTGTATCAGTCGATATGTTACATGTGAACAGATCAGGAGCACGTCGCTTGTTCCAAAGTGTAAATATAATCATCATGTTCTATGCGGCTTTGTTGATGCAAAGCCTTAAATTTTATCTAGATTTCTTTTCTATGTAATCTGCTTACTATGTGATCAATTATTGTGCATAAATTGTGTGGCTGTGATGAAGGAAATGTGCCTTTTTAGTTGTAAAACCTGGCATTGTGCAGGAATATATATGTATATATTTATATATGTATGTACAACTAGTTTCATCATAGTGATTGATGTCACTGATGAACATGTAATTTTTATAGTATTATGCAGACTGAGTTTTTAATAACGTAAAGCGAGCTTGTCTCTTTTGTTACTTGCAATCAGCCAGTATGATCATTATTAGCAGGAAGTTCACTGAATGAGTTGTGTGGATGTGGCAGTGAACAAACATCAATGGGCATGGTGGTTCACCCAGCTGGCGTCCACAATATTGCCAATAGATCCTATTTAGAATCATCTGAATGTTTTGTTTACAATCTGAATATTTCGCGGGCGCAACTTTCAAATTGTGAACACCTTCGGGTATATTAGGTGCAATTTAGCAGTTTTTTACCTAGAACATATTTACTCTAGTAATAAGGACATTATAGTACAAAATGAGGAACAGGCTGCGTTGCTTTAAACTCATGAGTGCCTTAGCACCATTTAAGAAGTGTTATAATTTCTTCACAGATGTTCCGCACAAAACTATATTAGCACTGCTGTATTCCATGCATGATTCACTGGAACAAAATACTTTATTATGTTCCTATTGATGTATTTTTCATACATATTTCGTACAACTGATCAAAGCATTTTTGAATGCCATTTCAGAAGCTATTTGATGCATTGAGATATTCGGCAGTGCTGGAAATTATCACATACCAAGTTAGATTTAAGGTTTAATGAAGTCGTATATATTACATTCCATTTTATTTGAAAACGTGTAAGACTTCAATTGTTAACGAGTTGAGACTATTTTTGATACAAGTCATATAATGGTCATTGGTTTATTTACAAGGGTCATTATTTCATTTCTGCTTTCAAGATTTATTTTTTTCAGTTCCTTTAGCTCAGACATATCAGCTGCTATCTTAACTTACTATTTCAATGAATGACACGGTGTAATTCTGCGGTGTATTTACCCAGAACATTAAGTTTATGCACTGTCATTTAAATATTTGCTGATGTCATGTGTTGCGTTGACTTTGAAATGTGTTAATAAACTGATGGCTTTCATTGGCTGTTCAACTATGGTTCTCTATATTTGGTTTATCTATGTATTAATACCTTAACTTTTAGTTTGTTCTATGATCATTCGTTTCCTTTCTCCCTTCACTACCAATTGGTGATGTATTTGAAAGAAGATAGTTAAACTTATTTACATACATGTTTACTATTCACACGATATGCTTTTTTACCTGTTGGAGAAATACGGAAACAGCGGATGGATTGAGAGCACCACTCCAGAGGGTGCCCTGTACCACTCCAGAGGGTGCCCTGTATCACAAAATATCTTGCAATTCATCAATTTATTTATCCCTGAAATTATGTTCTTAATATCATACCTAAGATTTTATGAAAACCGGTACAAGTGATAAAAACTGCAAAGGTAACCAAACATTCAGATTGAAAAGCCTGGGCATTGAAAGAAGATTAAATGTTTAACTTAGCCTAAAGTTATATTGGTAAGACAATAGACATACAGTGTGATGGTTGGAGCAACGGTCTGTCAACCAAGCAATTGGTGTTCTAAGCTGTCTGCTTTTGAAAGTTGGCCAATGATTCATCTTACTTTGGACCAGTCTCTTGGGTGAGAATAATAGGTCTTTTCTATCTGCTGTTTATGCCAAAGGAAACAAGATTCCACACAACACGTAAATGTGTAATGTGCTGCAGACTCGGGGGAACTTCAGTGATGGGAAAATATGAAAATTAACTAATGTATGGGATACACCACTGAGGTTTCCACTTTACAAAACGTATACAGATGGCAGAAAAATAAATATTTTAATTTACAAACAACTGTATTTTTTGTATGGATGCATGATGTTGAAGCTGTATGGAAATTGCAGATCTAGCCAGACAGAAAAGTAAAGGAGTACTTTACATTGATGTAACAAGGATTGATTTAGTCTTATGAAAAATTATACATCGACTTTAATTACAAGAAAGACAAATCACTAGAAGTTTAACTGAAAACATTTTTGTTTATCTCGAACAGGTTATAAGAAGAAGAGAAATGATGCAATCATTTTACTGCCTTTTTCTATATTAAAGGATAATCATTACACAATCTATACGTTTATACACATATTTATCTAATTAATACATGTGTTTACATACATGGATATTTACATGTGTGTATATAAAAATATATAATAGTAAACAGGACACAATTATACAGCACAAAGCCAACACCATTCTGTCACTTGTAACACACTTCATGTGAAATGTCATATTTTAATTATATATCCTTATCTTAACATTACTCATCTTATATTGGCAAAATTTCCTGTATTATATCCAAACAAACAGAAGATCAGTTATGATATAATAACCAATTTGTGTAGCGATAGCCGTGGTAACCAAATAACCTTAAAAATAGTGATGAGCCTGGTTTTGTGGACTGTTCCATGGAAAACAAAATTTATATAAAATTGTTAGAATTTGTGTATTTATTCTAACTAAATATATATATAATGTTATGCAAAGAAATTATTCTGCAGAACAAAGGACAATATTCCCCATGTTAAAATTGATACAAATCATAATCTCGGAGCCAATCCAGAAACTTTGATTTTTCACAATTACACAATAACTTTAACCAAAATATACCTGATTTATCTGGTGACTTCTAAAAGAATACATGTAAAAATACATGTAAAAACGAGCACTTAGACAAACATGATGACAAGTGCTCTGAACGGACATGCTATCATCAGACAGTGGGTACACTCTGTGTAAACACTCAAGCGATTTCACTTCACAGAAGGCGACTTTTTAAACATCTTCCAAATGTACGTTTTAACAGAACGTTGTACGTTAAGTTGGGCAGATGTAGCCAGTCACCATTTGTTTGGAAGTCTGTCCTAAAACCACCCATCTTCCAGATGACAACTGCACAGTTCACATGCGGGTTTTGCAGAGTAATCACCGTAATCTTCAGTTCTGTCGAAGTTTTGCCAGTCGCTGTGAAAGTTCGTCCTACAAAGAACAATCAAGATCTAGTGAAACTCACACAATGATTAAGGTAAAGTTATCACTGCATTCAGGATGAAGAATAAAAAACTGGACTTTAACTGGTTGGCAAACAAGAATACGTAATTATAACAAGAACAAATGAGATGTTTAAAATTTCAGTGGTTGGTTTCTTGTATTCTTTCTGCGTGGAGATCCATGGTAGAATAACATTCATGTGTCACTCCAGGCAATACTCATTAATGACCTCACCAAGAATGTATTTAGGCTAATGTTTCTATGAATATTCTTGATGTCAACCAATCAGCACTGCTTATAGAATGACAAGGAAAACGGATTTTGGCTTTTATAATTTTATAAACCAATTGGGCGTTTATATTGTAGTCACCGCACCTGTTCTGTCGATGCCTGGCTTGCTTGTCCAATCGATGCAGTTTGGGCTGTTGGTAGTTCCATATTTAGCTCCAATCTGAAATAATTTGTCAAAGAATAATTTAAATATGGATCAAAGCAAATGCAACAAGTTTAATAAAAGTTTATAATAATAATATAAAAGACTTCTATGGGTCCAATTACAAGAGCTCGGTGGCGCAACAGAACCAAAGGATTATGCACTTTCATGACTGGAGTACAATGCGAACGTTGCAACAGAAGCACATCCCTATTTGACACCAGTCATGTGACCTACCCTGCCTCATCTGCCACTTGTTTCATGAGGCCGTCGACGTCTGCCTGAGGTGTGCTGAGTGTTGACGAGGCACACATTGTGTTCTCCATTACTTGAGACTGCACATCGAGATTCTCAAACTGCGTCTCAAATCGGTCCATAAGCTGAGAGATCTACAGAACAGAAATAATCAGTTGTAGCTATTGAACTCACTGTTCAGGAAATCAGACTTTATTAAGGAAAATGCTATAATGAGAAATTGAGTTGTGTCAAATTTAAGCCAATGCAACTGTTATATTTCTTCTGGAACGATATTTGCAAACCACTGGAATGAGTGCACGTTTAGTATGTGCACAAAGGCATGCATAAGTCATGACAACACCAACAGATTATTTTTCCATTATAATGTTGTCACCTTACATGCACGTGGGACAGGTAACGTTGTGCAGTTTTCAAAACCCTTTGTTTGTAAAGTTTAGAAAAACATGTAGCATTTCATATTGGTTCAAATCACAAGCACACCCCACCAATAGGTGCTGACAGACTTGCGCGAATTTTAGTGACAAAATATGGATTCCGAAGCCAATAGCCACCAGATTCAACCGACAAAACATGGCTGCCAAGACAGTACCCATCTCGCTGTCCAGTTCTCATATTCATAATAGCGTCAATAATATGTGTTCCGTTTGTTAGGTGGCACCAGCGTAGCAACTTAGTTCTCATGATAAGAGAAGTGATGATCATGCTACCGCCCACCTGTAAGAAATGCATCATATATCTTGGGATTGTAACCTGATGCAACCACTGTTACTGGTGCCTTAAAAAATACATCACTTTTGTATGTGTATGTATATACATTTTGTTCAGAGGTGCATAAAATACAAGGTTCTTATTGGTACGTTTTGAGATATGCCACAAAGTATATTTGTGTATGTGCGGTCCATGCTGCACCCACCTTTTCTAGGTTCATGGAGCGCATGGCTCCCTCCATTGCCTTCACCACACCAGCCATGGAGCCTGTCACCTGAAACAATATTACAATACAGGTGTATGTGTAAGATACATTAATAAGTAAACATCGGATTATACATTTATATAATAAAATAAATAAATAAAAGAAAAGTGTATATAAATTATAATCGATTGCTCCTGCATTCTTGGTCATAAGAACACATTTCCAACCAATTTGTCAGCAATAAGGAAAATCTGAGTGAATTCTAGAAAAGAGCTCCACCCGACAAGCACTGGTTACAAGTCAATCAGATCAATATTTACCACATTTATGGACCTTTGACTAACAATTTTAGACTGATATTTTGTGCACTATTTAGCCAGACAACCAACCAAGCATACCTGCCTGGCCGTAAGGAAAATGGGGGAACCTGATCACTGGATTACTGACTGTGCTAGGACTATGGAAATCACTTGCCTCCCTGTTGCAGAGTGACCATAAACTGAGGTTCGACAGTATTAAATAACACAATATGTTTTATGATAGAAATGATCAACTTTGCTCCTATAAAAATCAGTACTTTTAAAGAACAGACAATTCTGCTATTAAGTAGTGTACGTGTGTGTGCGTGCATATATGCATGTGTGTGTGTGTGTCAGCAAACACCCTACCTGTCTCATGGTGACAGCCGTCTGTACCCTCGCTGACACAGCGTCGATCCTCGCACTCATCCGTCTGTAGTTGAGAGCCTGGTTCTTCTGTCTGATGGAGTTTTCTGCGTGGATCTTTGCCCCCTCCATGTTACCTTTCTGTATCGCCTGCGACAGGGAAACATGAATTGGCTAGCACCCTCTCAATCTACGTCCAGCATTATGAGTGCTGAATTAGTCGTACTTCAGCCCACTTGCTGTCCTAGTCGGCCTACACATGGCCAATCAACATCGTGGCTGAAAACTTTGAGGAAATATGACCGCAAAACATTCACTGCTTCCAGGAACCACGTTCAACAAAGTGCCAATATGTAGGACAATGTTCTGACTGAAATCTAACATCATTAGTCAAAACATCAACTAGGACAAAATACAAATCCATATTTCATTGGGGTGATCTATACCAACTGATGTACTCTGCAACCACTGTGAGTGAAGACAATGGCTAGGTAAAATGCTTCCAGACAAAACAGCGAAGATGAGGTCTTATTTCAACTGTAGTCTACACTGCCATGCAAGATCTTTTTTAAATTAAAAGACATGTTTAACACAGTATTTCTATAGTATGAATCAGAAAACATATTTGAAGGTATTGATCTGTCTGGATATTGCCAATTTACACTACTGCGCACGAGCATACATGGAATTGTGGGGACGCGTGCATTTAACACTGATATGTAAATGTAAACAAAAGAATGTACAGGAAACATTGTTTGTTTGCATTGTGACTGGACTGCCGTTTGATTTAAACTATTTATCTGTTGCTTGTACTATATCAATTCCAACTCACTTTGACCTCATGTATTACAGCTGTTCTTGTCACTGTTGATTCAAACCGAATTTTGTGCTGTACAATTACATGCTATTTTAGTCAGTATACGTTGTGTATAGCTGAAATGAACAGATCTCTGAACAGGTCGGTGTGGGTAAAACAGTGCACATTCTGTACTAATGTATATCAGTATTTTATAAAATAATTACGCTTGAATGACATATATTCACAGCAGGTCGTCTTTCAGGTCTATATAAAAACTGAATGCAACATACCCCATTATATAGAACATACCTTTTTCAATTTTTCTTTTTCTTCCTTTTCTTGTTTCTCTGATTTCTTCGCATTTCGTTCCAAGTCCTTGGACGCAAACTTCAAGTTAAATAAATGTTCTAGGAAATGGTTATGGAATAATGTGAAATTGGTCAGTAATATATATATATATATACAAAAATAGATAAACAAGTGAAAAATGAACAATTCGAAACACGTCCAAAACATGAAAATCTACAGTCGCTAGCACCCTCACGGCTCGTCCTGTCCCGACGATCTTGGTATCATTTGAAAGGATGCGCTTTTTGTTATTCTAGCGTCATCTAGATTTCCCTGTAACCATTCAAGAACACGTATAAACGGACATACAATTGTGCTGTTTTCAGTGATCCTTATGGTTCTGAATGACGTTAGCGGTGGGTAGTCAGTACACTAATCTTCCGATTGCGGCACTGTTTTCCTAATTTGCATAGGTTCAGATGTGAACATTTCACCATTTCTTGATTTCATGTTATAAGCTCCACCCACTTTTAAACCGTGGTGAAACTTATGTGTTTTGATGGCAGCGAAACCGATATATATGTATGTTGGCGGGACATCACAATTATGTATGCCAACCAACGGGCCAATTTTGTGTGGCGTTGGTTGGTTGATATACGTGATTGTGACGTCACGCCTACTTCGAATATGTCATTTTAACTGTCAGTGACAATGTGCGAATAAAGTATGAATGAGGTGCGAGTAAAAACACAGACACGCATAGTATATCTAATGTATATCAAGCTCTAGAGATATGGGTTACCGAGATATAAGGCACAGGTATAGTCACAGGCTAGTATAACCATGGACATGTACCATGCCCATCACAGCCCCATGCCATGGGCATGGCTTCATGATCATCATTCAAGTCGAGACAATCATTGAATCAAGACAAAGTCAAAGACAATATCTATGTTTATTTATTTCTGCTGCCAATACACAGTATGACATAAAATACAACACATTTATGAAGACCTTACATACTTGCCAGAAAGGATACTTTCCATTTGTTTCGCCATTTTGAAGATATTATGTTACACTGTTACACAGGTAACAAAAACAGTATATTTTGGATCGTGAGTAGCGTTCTTGTGTGAAGTTGTGATGTTTACTTGACGTAATGACGTCATTCACCGGAACTATTAAACGTTTTACTTCCGTAGTAGGAATGTAGTATCATATAATGTGAAACATTAGAATAACCACATGTTTACATTAAAATACTTAAAATAAGTTGGCAATATTATACTGATGTGCTTATATGTGAAATGTTCTTAATTTGCACAAACTGCCCATGATGCCATAAATGGGGCCACACTAAATGGCGGACGGCGGACGGCGTACGGGCGGACTGGAAGGACCGGGCGGACAGGGCGGACCACATTCACAATGATGCGCGCGATCTCTACATGTTTATGTCCGTTGTTCCTTCGGGTGCTCTCTTGTGCGTTCGTTTATAAACATTGATATGTGTTTCATTAATACTACGCGTGGAAACATGAGAATATATTAGTGATTTTACAAAATGAACACAACAGTATAATTAACAATATAACAATTCTTGGATTTGTTATTTGTTTGTATTTATTTTATCGATTGCTGTGATGATATGTACAATTAACTACAAACCACATGTCAATTAATATAATAAACATCTGCTATGAATTTATGTATGAATCAATGACAACTATTCCGATGACACGCCAAAAAAGTTAAATACATAAGTGAACAGTCTTTTCTTAATATTATTGTAATACCGAACACAAATTAAAAAAATCAATACATGTATTCATATAGCACTATACTAGGCTGACCACAACAATAATATCTGCTGCCATTGACACAACAACATGAACGCCATAATAAATGTAATATATCAATATATATATATATATATATATATACAGCGCTCGAAAGGCCTATGCATGTACATAGCTACACGTTACAATTGTTACAAATCAGTTTAAGTGATCAATATAAACACACAATTAGATATATAAAGTATTGACTATTTCATAAAACAAAGTCACAAATATATATGTGACAATATAAATGTGACGATTTTACACAGGTGTAAAATGAGAAAGTACTAAGATAATAAGTGACAATAACATGTATGGTTTTCTTATTGAAACTCTTTGAAGGTGCTTTCCTTGGTCTTTTACTTTGGCACATCTTTGATGGTACCACTTGCTACATCTGTCGGAAGCCACCTTGTCACCAATTACTTATGGAAGGCCACAACGGCATAGAAGCTCTACTGAAAATATGTCCATATCAATGTTTATTTCGTGGAGTAGAGATATTTTTGGAAAAGGGATAAACTTTTTTGATTTGAGACGTGCAACTAAATGTTTTCTACAGTTTACCATGTCAAAGTTCCATGATCGTGACTGATTTTCCAGTTCTTTATAACCACTTGTACACAATTCAAAAGTATTGGCTATGGCAAATATGCCACAATCTAATGTTCCTGGATCTTTCATGCCACACCCATGATATGTACACGCTAACTGTATTTGCAGCGAGGGAGAAAGTTGACTTGTATATAAACTGTCCAAAACATAGATTCGACCACCCTTATCTTTTAAAGAAGCTACCCAGTAGCCTTGACCATTATGGTGCATTTGTGTTGTAGGGGCAGCACCCGTTTCAAATTTGGTTGTGCATTGCAAACATTTCTTCTTGTCACCAAATATTGGTGCCAACAATGTAGATTGAAAACCATTGGTATGTGGGAAATCTAGCATTAAGATTTTATTCATCAAGTCAAATATGTCTGAGGTAATTTCTTTATTTCCTAAGATTTCTGTTTCCAATGTTTTCTCTCTCAGAGGTTTTGATGTAACCAATTTCAATGATCGTCTAACTGTAGCTTTACCAGTGTGATGTTGTACGTTGTGCTGTAGTTTCTTGCATAATAAGATTGCGGCTGGAGGTAGGGCTGAGTTCATGTTTAGAAACATGAACTGCCTGCCTGCCTGCCTGCCTGCCTGCCTGCCTGCCTGCCATGCAATTTTAATGAAATAGCAACAAATAAACATCAGTACATAATATATATATATATATATGATCAATGTAAAACAAATTAAATAATTCACGTTATTCTTGTATGATATAGCCTGACAAACAAACAAAAATATATATATTATATATATATATATGTATAATATATATATATATATGTCTATATATACATATATATATATATTTATATATATATATATATATATACACGGGTATAGGGACTAAGACAAAAATACTAAAATATGAAATTACAAATAATGTCCGTCACAATAACAACATTAATTAAATAAAATGAATAATAGAAATTAGTTTTCAAAGACTTCCTAAACATGTTTTGTGTTCTTGATGCACGAATGTTCACAGTCGCGGTGTTGATGTACTTCCTCGTAATGCCTTGGTGCAGTGTTGGCGCATGGTTCTGACGTAAGCGTCCATCACGATTTCGTTAAATAAGACGGAGCCAAATGATGGAGACGTTTGTACGTCAACACCTTGAAACAGATGCGACTCGCTACCGGCAGCCGATGCAATCCCCTTAACATAGTTGTGGTATGCTCATGCCTGGTACAAGCGAGCTGTCTGTGATGGAGATAGATTGAGGAGAAGTGAGTTACAATAGTCCAAACGAGGGATGACGAGTGCGTTGACAGTATTTTTCGAAGTCTCAGCTAGCTATAAGATAGTGCCGTATTGATGACAGTGTGTACTGATGGTAGTTGCATACAGCACACGCAGCAGTGACGTTAGTTGTTGGTGACGTCTCCAATGGTCATGGAGCAAACTCCATACAGCTTGAGATGATGGTTTGATATCATGATGATCACCGCACGTAACCAAGCTGCAACTGAAATTAGAAATTCAAAGAGAAGCTATGAACAAAAATTAGGTTGTAATATAAAACGTGACAGCGTTTTTATGCGTATATTCGGAGCAAACAGAAAGTTCAGGATGAGGTCGGTCCTCCAGAAGATAGTGCTGGAAATATAATATCTGAGGGATTCTTAATGGCAGATGACCGGAATGAGTACTTTAGTTCGGTGTTTACCAGGGAACATATTAGTTTACTGCCAGTACCAGAGGCTAAGTTCAATGGGGCGGAATCAGACTAGTTAGGACAATTCATTGTAACCCCGGAAATGGTAGCTGAGAAATAAGGGCAATGAAGATAATAAATCACCTGGAGTAGATGGGATTCCACCCAAACTACTACTGGAAATTGTAGAACAAATTAGCAAACCGCTTGCAACAGTTTTCAACTTGTCATTAAACGAGGGAGTGGTTCTTTTAGAATGGAAAAAGCAAACATTATACCGTTATTTAAAAAGGGTTCGAGAAACAAGTCAGAGAACTACATACCAGTGAGTTTAACATCGGTGATTTGCAAATTATTAGAAAGATTAATTAAAGATCACATGGTAGATTTTCTTGTTAAACATAACATGATAAACTAATCTCAACATGGGTTTCTAAAAGCGAGGTCATGCTTAAAATATGTTATGTTTTTGGAAGATATCACTAAGTGATAGACGAGGGATCAGTAGATATTATATACTTAGACTTTAAGAAAGTTTTCGACATAGGGTCATATCAAAGTTTACTGCTTAAATTTAAGGCTCATGACATAAGGGGTGGTATGAATAACTGGGTAGAACAATGGCTGATTGACAGAAAACAACGGGTATTATTTGATAGGGAGGCTTCAAATTGGAAATCGGTTTGAGTGGGGCACCTGGGACCTACATTATTCTTAATATATATCAACTTTCTGGACGATGATATAACAAGTAATGTGTTGAAATTTACGGATGATATAAAAGTGTTTAGAAGGATTAAACGTGATAGAAATAAACAACTTTTACAAGATGATCTTGACAGGTTGATCGAATGGTCTGAAAAATGGCAGATGTTGTTCAATTTTTGGAAATGTAAATGCCTTCACACAGGACATGAGAATGACGATGTACAATATAAAATGAGGGGGGGGGTACTGTACTAAGTTTTACTATAAAAGAAAAGGACGTAGGGTTAGTAGTATGATATGAATATGAAGGTTTCAGAACACTGTGGAATTGCAGTTTTAAAGGGAAATCAAATCCTTAGATTAATTAGGCGAAATATTGCGTATAAGGAAAAAAAACTAATAATACCGCTGTACAAAACAATAGTTAGGCCTCATTTGGAATATGGTATACAAGTGCGAAGGCCATATCACAAGAAAGACATATATGCTTGAAAGAGTACAGAGGAGTACGACTAAAATGATACCAACATAATTGAGAGATCTTAGTTACGAAATACGCTTATAATAATGTAGTTTGACAACACTAGAGACCAGGAGATTGAGAGGAGATCAGATAGAAGTTTTTAAAGTATTGAATGTTTATGAAACTTTTGATATAAATATTGGTTTGTCTGTTAAAAAATATAAAGACTAGAGTACCTGAAGTTACATTAGTAAAGGAGCAGTGTAGACTATATATTATTTTCACAAAGGACTGTAAATGATTGGAACGGATTATGTACATATTGGATGGGTGCTAGTAGCGTGAACATGTCTAAAAATAAAATTGACACGCACCTCAGAAGGGCGGGGTTCACACAGATAACAAGCGTTGGACTCTCGATAAGCCAAAAGGACTTCTTTGTCCACCTGCCATCTAGAGTTAATTCTCTGGATGGCAATCTTGTTAAATCTTGTATTGGCGGATCAACAATGCGGATCAACAATGTTGACACGACATAACAAAGTATGTAGTATCAAGTATCAAGAATGTTGAACGGTTTGTCGAAGTGCTCAACCGTTGTAAGACTACCCTCGAACATACCGTACAGTCAACATCGTTGTAGACATGCAGGACATGCAGGACATGCAGGACACTCAATAACACATCATCAATGCAAAACGACGTTGTGCTATTTAAGCTCTCCAAACTGTTTTCTTCTCTGCTCAGTGCAGATACGATGTTATATACATAATGTAACGTCTTCCTAGACTTTCTGTGTTCCTGCTGTCACAACATGTTGCGTCGAATTATTGTGTATTCTGCATGATGGCCGTCACAGAATATGTGAATAGTAACTTAGCATTTGTAGAGGACCCATTGGTCGGAAACGGTCAAATAGTAATATGAGTCAAATACCAATTTTTTGTATCCAAAGCTATCATTCCACTGTAGACGTGTGTACTTAGTGCAGCAGTAGTAATATAATAATTGTGTATGCCCATTAAAATTGTTATGAATCAATGCGAAAAACATGTTTGTTTCAATGTATCCAACATGTCAACAATGGGTTCTGCAATACAATGTGATGCAGTAACATATGTAATTGCAGTTTCAGCGAAAACTGATTGAATTGTAGTTAGAAGAAAACAACTTTTTATATTTTGTTGCGATGTGAACAATAGATATGTTGTCTGTTATGTTTATATGGTTTGATTTTCTATTGCCATTACTATATCCAGCTCGAGACATGCCCTTATAGTTATGGATGGCCTTAATGTGCATAATCATCAACGATATAGCGATACAGAGGGTGGCGATTGGAATTTTCAGCAGAATGGCCTGGACCGTATATATATATATATATATATACATATATGTATATGTATCTATTATATTATATTATATTATATTATATTATATTATATTATATTATATATATATATATATATATATATATATATATATATATATATATATATATATATATATATATATATACAATATAAGGCAGCATAGGCAGACCGCTCCATTACGAGAGATAGAATAAACAACCTCCGAAAACAATGCTTTAAAATCACCTCATTTTTGGTGCAAATAATTATTCATATCATTACATTTCTGGTTAGAACGAACACCCCTCATCATAAATTGGTTACGGGCATGGTACTGGTGGTAAATGACACCCTCTATTTGTTGGTCCTTAGGTATGTGTAAACTAGTCAACATTGTGTAGTGTGCCATTTTCCAGGCACTCCGCAGACTTGATACCTTACAATTCGCCAGGGCTCCAAGTCCTGGTTCAAATAAACACCGAATTAATTCGCGCCGTAGAAGTATTTTTGTTTTATTGTTTCGATGAAAACACCAACTGATGTCAATAAAGCGAATGTTCCTTCTGTCGCTGCCAAAACAATGATGCGGGTCACGTTTTTTGCGTCTCTAAAATCTACGGCGTTGTTGTGTCGTTATTATTTAAGCTTCGTATAATTCGTCTGATAATTCTACATTCTTTTGCGTTCACTTGGCCGGGGATTGATAATAAATTGCGAGAAATGAATGTCAAGTGAGGTGGCAGAACTAATCAACATAAACTCGTAAGCGGTGAACGGGCGATAATCGTTGCGTTCGTCTGAGTTTTAAAAGGTCATCAAAGTCGCGCACTCGCCAAACAAATGTGCGGATGGGGAACACACTGGCAAGAAGTCAAATGTGTGTGTGTGTGTGTGTGTTTTGCGTGTGTGTTTTGTGTGTATGTTTTGTGTGTATGTGCGTGCGTGCGTGCGTGCGTGCATGCGTGCGTGCGTGCGTGCGTGTGCGTGCGTGTGTGTGTGT
Organism: Escarpia spicata; assembly: GCA_963995525.1. NCBI lineage: Eukaryota > Metazoa > Annelida > Polychaeta > Sabellida > Siboglinidae > Escarpia > Escarpia spicata. The sequence goes on from OZ023218.1 coordinate 46,901,786, forward strand.
GTGTTTACGTTACTGAATGGTCAGGCCTGTCACATTCTATAGAGATTTCCTGTATACGTATGGAATTTTGAAAACGTGTGAGAGCATTATGGAGGTTTTAATGCGGAATTGATTGAAATGTTAACATCGTGATAAAGTTTACGTTATTGTATTCGTCATATTCAAACGACAAACTGATAGCGGTCGAAAAACAAATAACTTCCTGCTATACAGTACATATGTAGAAAAGGAACGCAGCGAGTTTTGTTTGATAACATTATATCAGCCAACCTATTTAACGTGCTACCTGACGATCTGCGTCCGACCGAGTGAAGGAACACATTTAAATCGCATTATTTCATGCTTGCTTTTAATCTCTAGTTCTCTATACCATTCACTCGCCACATCGTAGCATTTATTATTACTATCATTTTGTGCTATTATACTACCTCATTATTTTAATTATTTACTCATTAATATTGTATTGTCTATTTAATTATTTCTTATTATTATCTGTTATGTACGCCTTGATATTTTTACCTTAGGTTAGTACAATTTTACTACTAGTACTTTTTCATACGGTTAATTAGCTTACTACCTTATTATTTTAACCACTTATTCATTAATATTTTATTGTCTTTTTATTTCTTTATTATTATTATTATTATTTTATGTATGTGTTGATTCTTTTAGCTTTATTTAGTACATTTTTTATTTAACGCAGTTCTAGTTTTTGTATACGTTTAATTTTATTATGTACATGTTAAGTAGCTATTAGTTGTCAACACCCTACTGTGGACACGAGTGTATAAATAAAGTATGTTATTATTATTTGGTTAGTTTTCTGCGTTTTTTTAGATATGACCTGAAAACTCAGATCCTGTATCTCACAACAACGTTTTGTTCCAAAAACGAAGCTTAACATTTACAAGCGAGCTTTCTCTGTAGCTGCACCCACAATCTCTAGTGAACTCCCTCTTACTGTAAACTCATAAGAAACTATAGGCACCTTTCATAAACAACTCAAGACTTATTTGTCCATGCTAAAATACCCCGCGGTTCCTTTCTCCAATGATCACTCTTGCGTGAGCATGTTCATGATTTGGCCTAAATATTCTTGTAAGTTGCGCCTCTGAACCCAGATTCGCTATAAAAGTGTATTATTATTATTATTGTTGTTGTTTATCAATATTAGTAGTAACAGCAGCAGCAGCAGCAGCAGCAGCAGTAGTAGTGGTGATAGTAGTATATTGGCAACATTCGACCGGAATGGCAATGCGATAGGCCGTTATGAACAAAATATGAATATACATATGTTCAAGAAAAAAACTGAATGTCATCCAAGATAATAATTTTTTTTATGGCGTTTCTGAATGGTTTTGCTGACAAGCGAAATAAATGTAGTGAAAGAACAATATATCTATCTATCTATATATATTATGAGTGTGTGTGTGTGTGTGTGTGTGTGTGTGTGTGTGTGTGTGTGTATGTGTGAGTGTGTGTGTACGTGCGTGCGTATATGCGTGGTGCGTGTGTGTTTATTGGGTATCAAAAAGTATATTCATTTTCACAGAAGACAATGTGCGAATAAGTCAACGTAATAATTTCTAACAGAAGGTATGCCGTGTTGAACGTGGGAAAATGGGACATTGTTGAACATCAAAGTATATTGTTGTTAACTCTGCCCATTCGGCATTATTGCCAATAAAGCTTTTTTGAATCAGGATATTTTGTTTACCATTTATACATACTCAATGGTTGTATCTTCCAAATTGCGACCGTTGTTACGGGCTTAGTAAACACATTTTGGCAGACAGTATACCTTCAACATAGTTATTATAGTCTTAAGAACATTATATGACTTCTGCTTCTTCAGTTCAGCATATCTCTGCGAGACGTAGCTGTCCGGATGATCCCACGATATATATATGTATTATGATTTAATAAATGAAAAACTAGAAACAGACTGCGTCCTTTTAATAAGCAAATGGTTTCATTGATCCCTTGCCATTTGGTTTTCGGTTTGGATGGCAGTCTGGATGATATTCAGGGGGGCAGATAGGGGGAATATACCCGGGGAGATCAACTGCAAAACGGGTACTATGGTGGCGCCGCGTAGCGGGTAACAATGTATCTGTCATGATTTTAGATGACGAGTAAATGCATTATCTGCTAGTTTTGGGTCTTGTAATATAAGTAGAAAAAAGTCAATTATTGATGTCGTATTCTACCTATTTCTATGATGATTGTCTGTGGACTTTGCAAGACAAATGTGTTGATGAGTTTTATAGTACGCGGTATTGCGATTTATGCAGAGTTGTTTAAAATACAAAAGCAATTCTTTAGAAATGTTCTCTCTTCTAGCTCTCCATTGTAGTGGTTCATATGTGTCTAACAATTTCGGTTCATTCTAGTCCAAACTCAGACTTCATGCCATGGCGTTCTGTAGTATTACGTCTAACCACTTTTATGATATGGTTCAAGACCACTACCAGGAGGGGCTAGATGAGTAAATTAGTACACAAAGTGTAATTTGTAAAGGATGTGTTGTAGAGTACAGATAATGCGTATAGTACTTCTTTTTTTATTCATAGTTGGGTTGCGCTCAATGCTTGCTGGTTTTATACACATTTTATACATTATTTTGTACCATTTTTTAGTACGAATAAATATATTTTATTATAGTCTCCTCACTGATTCTCAAGCGAAATTGTTGGCTTGGTGCTAATACTATTGTGGCGGGGTCAGGTCCTGAATAGTACTATCTGTAGCGCCACCGCTGGCTTGAGAGGGCAATTCCAGGTAACGGAATAAAAAGATCGCTTTAACACCCCAACAAGCCGAATGACACGACATCATATTAAACCGCTACTACAAAATGGTAAGTTGTTAAAATCATTAAGAAGGGCCTCTGATCATAGGCCGCCTATATCAGTTTAGTCGAGATCAGTAACAAAGTGAGCAATCACCTCTTTGTCCCGTGGACAACATATGTGACACGACTCAATTGACTTTGGCACTATCAAGTCCATCTAAACAATGCAATAAACTGTAGTATCTAAGCATGTCGCACAAGACTGGCCAATACGAACAGATCATCGTTCGTCGTTCCAGCAATGCGGAGGCGAAGCATTGGATTTGACCCGCGCACGCGCGCTGTCAAGCATATGCAAATGTTACGTTCAAAGGTGACCGTTTTCTAATGGCACGTCACGTGAACAGAAACTCCCTTTAAAGACGGCGAGTTAGTGCGCACGATTGGCACAAGACGAGAGTGAGTATCAAACACATGATTTTCTGTTCATTCGGACATGCCAGAGAGAACACGCAGAAGAGAGCGCTCAATACCACATCTGTGCTCCAAGAACATATCAAAGGTACGTGTTTGATGTTGCAGTGTTGTTTTAAAATTATAAAACGTTTTCCTTGTGGTGATACTTTGCGTATGTGAGGTGAATAGGGAATCATCTTGATATGGGGTTTAGTCAAGATTGTACAAATCGTGTAAATTTACCTAAAAAAACATGCGTCACAGTGGTAAGTACTCAAGACAATGAGAAGAATCTGAGATAAAGTAGAAGGATTAATAAGATATTATTACAAATACTTCTTGTGTCAGAAGAATGGGAGACACAGAGTTACCGTAGTGAAGGGACAAAGTTAAAGGAGTAGAACAATTTAGCTACTGTGTAGATGCTATCATTGTGAATACAGCTATGTTTAAGCACAGCAGTTGACCTATTTCTCCGAAGAAGCCATAGATGAAATATGAATATATTTTCAAATTCACAAAATACTGGAGGTGGTGCTTAACCATCCACTCGAAATATTTGTGGGTTTAGCCCCCATAACCCCCTCCGACTCCTATAGAATGTATGAATGAGTAACATATATCGTACCTTTACAATAATTTCAATCTACCTTCCAGACCACCATGAAACCAACATTTTACTTCCAATTGCCTTAAAACTTCATTTATTGGTGCTACATTGTACTGGCAACTAGTGTGCATGTCGGCAACTGACCGATATATGCCAGCATTTCATATAGGCGTTTGAAAATGCTGATTACTGAAGTTATCTAATCTATTACTACTATTTAGGGTCAACACTATCAACATAGGACTAATTCTTCAAGCATAGGATGTTAACAAAAAATGTTATCCGATTACGATGATAATTTCACATTTTATGCCGAAGATGCCGAAGATACCTACGGATCGAATGCCGGGCCGATAGATGACCGGTCTGCTCTAGCATTTCACATACATGTACCTACTTCAGAACATACAGTATATGCGAATCCTTCATAATAAAGTTTACGTAGATGCTTCTTATGCTGTAATTGTGAGATCACATAAAACAATTATCTTGTGTTATCAGACAAGTACTGGTTTTGTGTAACGTGCAATTTCCTAGATATCCGATATTTTGGTGCCACTTACATTGCAAACATAGAACTAATCATTCAAGCATAGGGTGTTAACAAAAACATTTTCTCCGATTTCGATTATATTTTCGCAGTACATGCTGACGATACTTACGGATCAGATGTGGGGTCGGCAAGTGACCGGTCTGCGCAAGTATGTCATATATAGGCTTTTGAACGTGTTATTTCCTTAAGATATTCGACCTTTTCCTGCCATTTTACATTGCAAACAAAGGCAAATCATTAACGCATAGGATGTTAACAAAACTTTTCCTCAAATTGTGATGATTTTTTCACAGTATATGCAGAAGATACCCACGGATCAGATATGGCGTCAGCAAGCGTGGTGGAGCGCTATCCCCGCGTGTTTGTCTTAGGCGCGTAATGCAAATTAATATCGCCGCCGTGCGCATGAAGGGTACAAAGGTGACTCAAGCGTAATTGGTTTGTCTCGGTATTTCTGGTAAAGCAATGACCTTCCATTCGCTTGCACTGCGGGGCTTTGGATTGCAACCTTGCTCATTTTGATCAAAGGGCCCATCCATGTGAGTGGAAGCAGAACAGAGAGTTAATGCAGTGTACTGGAATATAAAGAGAATAACTCGGAACTCCTGTATAGAACGATGTTGACTAATGCGCCCACAGCCGCTCCTGGTGACTAATTATGAGTATCACCGAAGTTAATAGAGCAAACACGAACCATTAGTCAAAGATTTTTTTTCACATACAAAATAATTGTGTAACTTTTTTCCAAAGGGTTGTAGATTAGTCATTGCAAGTTTGGCGCCTGAGTGCAAACAACCGACGAGCATATATATATATATATATATATATATATATATATATATATATATATATATATATATATATATATATACTATATATATAGCGCGATTATGCTTATATCTACGCTAGTTCGAGTACAGTCAGATAACGGCAAAGCAAATTTGCAATTGTACTATAACTGCTGTCGTCTGTGATTTACATTTGTTATTAGAAACATGGATGTTATTTTAAAAGATATAACACCAAGCCTACTTGCAGTGTGGCTTAATGCCTTTCATGTCAACAATTTGGAGACAGCAGACAAGTAGCGGTCAGAATTTAGAAAGTGTGTTGATTTAACTCAACTCGGTCCACGCACTTCCGCCTCAGCTTACACACTTTCGTTACCGCCTGCCCGCGCGCGCTGGTCGATACAACTATGTTTGTAATAACAAGTATGCGTTAACATAATAGCAGCACTCATTTTGGTGGTAATAAGAGAGAAACAACACCATTGTAGTTCGAAGCACCGCTAAGAGATGTGAAGAACGGGAAGGCGTCGGGTAACGACCATGTAAACATTGAAACATTAAAAGCAGGAGACGATACCATATCGAAGACACTGGCTAAGCTGTATACTAAATGCTTATTATCAGAAAGACGAATACCCACCGCACAGAAGAACGCAAAGAATACGGTAATCCTCAAGAAGGGAAATAGGAAAGACTTAAAGAACTAGGCACCGATATTTAACAAGATTTAACAAGATTGCCATCCAGAAAATTACTCTGGATGGCAGTTGGACAAGGAAGCCTTTTGGCTTATCGAGAGTCCAATACTTTTTATCTACATGTATCCCGCCTTTTTAAGGTGTGTGTCGATTTTATTTTTAAACATATTCACGCTACTAGCACCAACACAATCAGGAGATAATCTGTTCCATTCATTTACAGTCCTTTGTGAGAATGAGAACTTTCTTATATCTAATCTACACTGCTCCTTTACTAATGTAGCTTCATGTCCTCTGGTCCTTCTATCTTTCTTAACTGAGAAAAAAATGTTTCTATCAATATTTTCATAATCATTCAATATTTTAAACACTTCTATGTGATCTCCTCTCAATCTCCTGGTCTCTAGTGTTGTTAAACCACATTCTTTTAGGCGTATTTCGTAACTAAGATCCCTCAGATTTGGTATCATTTTAGTCGCTCTCCTGTACTCTTTCTAGCATATCTATGTCCTTCTTGCGATATGGCCTCCATGCTTGTATACAATATTCTAAATGAGGCCTCACTATTGTTTTGTACAGCGGTACTATTAATTCTTTTTTCTTATACGCTATATTTCGCCTAATTAATCCAAGGATTTGATTTCCCTTTGACGCTGCAATTCCGCACTGCTCTGAAACCTTCATATCAGCACTAATGGTTAACCCTAAGTCCTTTTCTTTTACAGTAGTACTTAGAACAGTACCCCCCATTTTATATTTTACCTCTTCATTCCCATGACCTGTGTGGAGGCATTTACATTTCTCAAAATTGAACAGCATTTGCCACTTTTCAGACCATTTGATCAACCTATCAAGATCATCTTGTAAATGCTGTCTGTCTCCATCACTTTTAATCCTTCTAAACACTTTTGTATCATCCGCAAATTTTAACACCTTGCTTGTTATATCATCGTCCAAATCGTTGATATATATTAAGAATAATATAGGTCCTAGTACTGATCCCTGTGGTACCCCACTCAATACCGATTTCCAGTTTGAAGCCTCCCCATCAACTACTACACGTTGTCTTCTGTCATTCAGCCATTTTTCTATCCAGTTTATTATACCATTTCCTATGCCATGGGCCTTTAGCTTAAGGAGTAATCTTTGATGTGGTACTTTGTCGAAAGCTTTTTGAAAATCTAAATAGATGATATCTACTGGTGATCCCTCATCTACCCACCTAGTGATGTCTTCCAAAAAACATAACATATTTGTTAAGCATGACCTCGCTTTTAAAAACCCATGTTGAGATGGGTTTATCAAGTTATGTTTAACAAGAAAATCCACCATGTGATCTTTAATTAGTCTTTCTAATAATTTGCAAATCACTGATGTTAAACTCACTGGTCTATAGTTCTCTGACTTGTTTCTCGAACCTTTTTTAAATAACGGTATAATGTTTGCCTCTTTCCATTCTAAAGGAACCACTCCCTCTTCTAATGACAAATTGAAAACTGTTGCAAGCGGTGCGCTAATTTGTTCTACAATTTCCAATAGTAGTTTGGGCAGAATCCCGTCCACTCCAGGTGATTTATTATCCTTCATAGCCCTTATTTTCTTAGCTACCATTTCCGAGGTTACAACTAACTGTCCTAAATAGTCTGAATCTGCCCCCTTGAACTTAGCCTCTGGTACTGGCAGTGAACTAATATCTTCCCTGGTAAACACTGAACTAAAATACTCATTCAGGTCTTCTGCCATTAAGAATCCCTGTGATATTGTATTCCCAACACTATCTTCTAGAGGACCGACCTTATCCTGAACTTTCTGTTTGCTTCGAATATACGCATAAAAACTCTTACTGTCATGTTTTATATTACTAGCTAATTTTGTTTCATAGCTTCTCTTTGAATTTCTAATTTCAGCTGTAGCTTGATTAAGTGCTTCTTTATAAATGCTGTAGTCTTCATCATTTCCAGTACATCTATATGACTTCCACATCATTTGTTTATACTTAATTTTTCTAATGGCTTCTTTCGATAAGTGTTTCTTTTTAGACCGTTTCCCTTGTTTTTTGAAAGGTACAAATTTATCGACTATGCACTTAATTTCACTATTTAAGATATTCCAGCATTCGGTTGCTGTCTTATTCTTCAGTGTGTTATTCCAGTCTATCTTTGCTAAATATTTCCTCATGTCCTTATACCTTACTTTGTGGAAATTTCTCCTATACTGCTTTTTACTATTCCTTTCTGATTTTACTTTGATGGTAAAATGTATCTGGTTGTGATCACTACTCCCCAGTGGCTCACATATCTTGACATTGTCAACTAATTCTTTCTGTGAGGACAAAACTAAGTCTAACACATTCTCTCCCCTGGTTGGTTCTAGCACATGTTGAGAAAGGAAACTATCTTGTACTAAAACTAAAAACTTGTGGTCCTCACTCCCCATACTCTGTAGAGATTTCCATTGTATATGCCCATGGTTAAAGTCCCCCATAATAATACAGTTCCGTTTGCTTACTTCCCTTATAGCGTTTTGTATTTTTTCATTCTCTTCTATGCTTATGTTTGGACTTCGATAAACTAACCCAACTGTTAACGTTGAGTTTCCTGTAACTATGTTACACCAAACAGCTTCTTCGCAATCTGCTTCTCTTTCTAATTTTATTTCATAAGCCTGGATAGATTCTTTAATATATAAAATAACTCCACCTCCCTTTCTTCCTATTCTATCTTTCCTAAACATTACATATCCTGTTAGTCCCAATTCGGCATCTGATATATCAGTGGTGGCCCACGATTCGGTTATACCTATTATGTGAGGGTCAATATCTTCTACCATAATGTTTAGTTCACTTCTTTTGTTTACTATGCTCCTTGCATTTAAACAAATGCATTTATATCCTGATTCAGAACAGTTTTCCAGGCTGTTCTTTGCCGATTTATTTCTGCTGTCTTTATCTATGCCTCCAGTTTCAGGCTTCTCTGTGAATCCCCCCTGATATGTCTGTTATCAAACATCTACAAATCACTCACAAATATGCTAACGAAGAGTCTAGAGAAGACACTCAACGAAAACCAACCACAAGAGCAAGCAGGATTCAGAAGCTGGTACTCAAACACAGACCACGTCCACGTAGTAAACCAACTGAAGGAGAATTGCCGAGAATATAATATCCCGCGCTGCAACGGGTTCATCGACTACGAGAAGGCTTTCGACTCCGTGCAAACTCAAGCAATACTGACTTCGCTTCAGAAACAGGGGATAGAAGACGTGTACATCGAACTCCTGAAAGACATCTACACCAACACCTTGATGACAGTCCACCTACACAAAGAAAGCAACAAGATCAACATCAAGAGGGGAGTATGACAGCGTGACACAATATCGCCCATTCTGTTTACAGCCACACTCGAAAGCATATATCGAAAACCAGAGGCTGGAGGATTGGATATCTCGGTCATCCTCGCTTCGCCGACAACATACTCGTATGCGCTACTGCACCACAAGAACTAACAAATACTGGACGAGCTAGCTGATGAAATCGAAATATATATATATATATATATATATATATATATATATATATATATATATATATATATATATATATATATATATATATATATAGACCGTTGGAAGCTACGTCTACCTGGGATACAGCATCAGATACAAAACAAAAACCAATATATTCAAAGAAGATTCACGGCCGGTTGGACAGAATTCGCCAAACACCGCGACATCGTCAAGGGTAACTTTAGAACCTGCATGAAGAGACAAGTCTACAATTTATGCGTACTTCCAGCAATGACATATGGCGCGGAAACATGGACATTCATCAACCTGGCAAAGAACAAGCTAGCCGCCTGAGTGATCGAACAAATCAGAAGACAGAAGTGGACATGGGATAGGCACATCAGTAGGCTACGAGATAACCGATGGACATCGCGTATCACAACCTGAAGATCTTACCTAGGGAAACGATCTAGAGGAAGACCGGCGAGACGGTGGAGAGACGATAACCGTTTTATGGACTTCAAATGTCCACTGTATTGTGTAGGAGTGTGTAAATTGTAACTTTATTAAGACCAAACGCTGCCCAATTTAACCTATGGTAATTAAGTTTGCAACAACAGCAACAACAACACCAACAAAGACGGCAACGACAAAGAAAGACACAACAAAAGCGGCAATGCTGAAGATTGTTTATCGCTTCCAGATGGTCGACGCTGGACTCCTGCTCGTCTGCTGCGCCTGCGTGTTTGCTGGCGAAGGCGAAGCTAAGAAGTGGTCTCGGCCCACACCGCTACCACCGACGGTTGATGAGCTGAGCGAACTACTGCAGGATGCCTACGAGGCATATACGATGACGGCCATCAAGTCGACGACGGGAGGCGAGGTGGTGACCCTGAAGAGCCGTGTGGCGACACTGGCCCGTCAACTCGTCATGCAACAACTGTTCATGGAGGAGCGAGTGCGCTCAGACGGCGACTCCGGCATCAAACAGGTACGGCATCGCGTTTATGTGTCATTGTCAGTAGCTGGTTACCGCACGAGAACGTTGTCTGTATTTCCTCTTTACGACTACACCGCGAAGGTACAGTAGGGGTACGCTGACCACGCAAATGACCGCTTTATTTATAAAAAAAATTGTATATGGCAAATCGCCAATTCGGCGTGATACGTATTTCTTATAATAACATTTCGGAGCGAAATTGGTCCGATGTTCGTGTGTTGTATTGTTCGTGTGTTGTGTTGTTCGTGTGTTGTATTGTTGCTCTTCGGCGATTTCCGTCCCATGTCTTTGTTATACTTGACATCTCATTTTCTGCTAATGTCTCGGTTTTCTGTAGTTCAATTTTATTCATTTATTTTAATTTTAATATATTTCTTTTGCATTGTCTATTCGTTAAGTCATCCCTCTTCTTTTTATTTGGTTTCGGCACCCTTATTCTGTTCATTTGTTTTAGACGTCGTTAACATGAATAGTAGGTTGTCATCCTAATCCTGTATATTTGTTTTAGTCAACGTTATCATGTATATGTGCTAGCGAATTTTATCTTGTATATTTGATTTAGTCACTATTATTCTGCATATTTGGCTTAGTTGTCCATCTCCTGTGTATCCCATTTAGTTATCCATCTTCTGTGTATTTGATTTAATCATCCATATATTGCGTATCTTCATAATTCTCCGTATTTCATGTTAACATTGTTGCATCGAATATTTCCAACTCGACTCTCACTTTCATATATAGGGTCGACTAAAACAAGCTTTACGCACCACGATTGTTTCATTTGTATAATTCTTACTGCAACTACACTTCTGCGAAATTTCCGTTTTCGGGCCATAATTATATTGATATTTTGCTTGACCTGGCGGACATCACATACCCGCCTAACATAACACAAAATAAGAAAGATGGTATGCCGAAATAAGTATTTATCGCTGGCAGTGGGGAAGCACCATGGAAGCAGAGAAACTTACAAAAACTTTAATTAAAACTCTTGCCTTGATAAAATAATTATTAAATTATGAATGCTATTTTTCAGACATCTATACGATATTCGCAAATCTTTTTTTGCCGTTGTTCATCCGCAGGTGCGACATCATTACGAGGGCACTCGACCGTATCACTCGGCATCACACACGGGCACAACCGTCGCCTCGATCCACGACCACTCTAACAACATCCGCACGGTCGGTCTAGGTGAGTTCGTTGCCGTACTCAACGGCGTCGAATTCCGCACCCGACACAACGACTACGGCCTCCGGATGCCGAGCAGGAAAAGTTCTAAGTACCACGAAGTCGAGGACATTCCATTCCCCGAAGTTCCACCCGAAGTGGTTCAACATCACGACATCACCGATCAGATCACGGAGATGCGAGAGTGGTTTAAGGCTTGGAAGAAGCGCGACCATTCGAAGAGAGACTATCGCAAGTACTTCAAGGCAAATCTGTGTTACTTGGAAGGCGCGTGGACCATCTCTGACAAGTTGGAGGAGTCGTTCTTCAGCGACCGTCATTTCCTGGATGCTACTTCCTGGTTCGATCTCCAGGAGAAGGTTCGGTATACGTCATACACGGGCGGCAAGAGCAACCCGGAGAACTTCAGCTACTTACCGACGACCATCATGAACATGATCAATGGTACCTTGCCACAGATTGCCCAGTGGAACTACCGTATCGTCTGTCATCCACTCAAACGTGACCTGCCATTGAACCGCTTCCGGGTCGTTGACGACCTGATGGCCCGGATGACGAACAAAAAAACCTTGAAAGAACACGAGAACACGAGGGCAGCTCGCTATACCCTCAATCCTTGATGAGCTGATGGCCGAGATCCCAGGCAAGAACAACTACGGCGCCAAACTGTACGACAACGCCTTTGGCACGATGACCTACCCATACAACTCGACCAACAACAAGAAGTTGAACGTCGGATTCTACTATCGGTGGACACGAGTCGAGTCCAAGGACGCTATGGGGCGCACGAAACGACATCGCGGCTTTGCGGACGAGAATCTCTTTATGGCGATGACGACACAACCGAAGGTGGCCGGAGTTGAATTGAGTGTGTGCAAGGGCAGGCGTAATAGAGAGTGTACGCGGTGTGACCAGAAGTGGACATACGCCATCCCGCTGGAGATTGTCTACACGACGCCGCTACTCAAATGGAATCCTTACGAAATCGAGTACAAAGGAGACAAACGTTCGCCACTTGGCAGAACTGTCAACGCAGGCGGGCGTTGGGGTTCGTACCGGAAGAAATCAAAAGCTTTCAATGGCACCAATAGTAAACTCTACTACCAAACCCCGTACGAGTTCTTCGGGAGCGGAGAACAAGGGTCGTCTTCTGCCGATACAGTCAAGCTCCAGGCAGGTGTCCTCGATCGAGCCGGTCGGATGCACAAGGTGAAAGCTTCCGGTACCCGAATCATGCTGCCCTACATCACCGGCATCGGGTCAATTCGTACGCGCTACCCGATCATGCCCGTGCACGGCGAAGGCAGCGGCGTGTGGAAGGAGCTGGAAGCGCTCAAGGACATCGTTCTGTCGCCGATAAAGTACACGCACATGTTCCGGGAGAATTGGCGCAACGAGACAAGCAAGGGCATCATGCTTCTGACAGGCAGGGCTCAAGGAGACGGACACGTCCACCGCGTCGTGTTGAGTGCCGACGAATTTGGCATGGCCAAGTTGGGTAAGAACATGGTGGTTGAGAGCGAGGAGACGAAGGGTCACTACCACGAGATGTGGGTCCGCATGCGAAACAACGGTCGTTTCATCATGACCAAGTGCGACGGCGCAAAATACTGCTCCGATGGGCACGACAGAAACATGGCTGTTGCACCGCCTAAAGACGTCGACGAAGCCAACGCCGGAATGATGTAAACAGCAGAGTAACAGTTTAGCTACGCGTACGAACTAAACCAACACTAAGAGTTTTAATTTGATATATTAGAGCTCCGTTTTGGTAGTTTCTGTACTTCAATTTATTGACAATTCTGGAGTGAACAAGATGACGCCATGTTGCAAAATGGCCGTTTACTGATTGCGATTTGTGTCAGCAACTTAGACACTGCATAGCATATACCCAAACGGGTTCTTTTACATATAACACTTTGTTCTTCTAATACAATGTATAGCATTCTTTCTCTACGCGTGCTTGAAGTGTTCATACATTTACTGCCCGGGCTTGCGCACTATACTAGTCACATATGCATTTTGTTCAATCGAAACATGTAACGGGCAAAGCTTTAGTCACCCCCTAATTTCGTTTGTTCGTTTTTCCCAAATAAACGTTTTGAGTCTGAATATATGTATTTTATGATATTTCTTTCATCATACTTACTGCACGGTAAACACTTTGTCGAGATCACTGTCTTAACAATTTTTTATCTACCAAGTGACAAGTATTTCAGAAAACACAACTGTGATTAAGCGGTTTACTTAATTTTTTGATATGCATTACTTCTGTGGGTGGCCTTTCTCGTGACTGAGACAATTGGGCGGTGATCAATTCGCCGTATTCAAAGTCTCTCTCCTGCCAGACCCCTAGGACCAATCGCCTCTTTATACGTTCATTTGTTTCTGTGGACCATTGGCCTCTTATTTATCATTGGCTTCTGATCGACAAATTGGCGATCTACTTAAAGGGATTCTTTGTAAGCTAATATGCATTCGAGGTGTACTGTATCAAAACGTATTAATTTCCCATAAGTTCTTTCTCTGCTACTTATGTCTTGCATGTTTATGCATAATTTGCCAAAAAACAGTTGTGTTTACACGAATCATTTTGAGCTTGCTGCCACGTGGATGATTAATTCTGCAGCCAGCGTATAGGAAGTGTAGGAAGAGTATGCACTGTTTAGTTACCCTGCTTCCCAATACCGTCAGCCGAGTAACGTTTCGATTAAATAGAATTATAACGTCCGCTAACGCGGACGGCTGCCGTCGGTGTCGGCTGCCGCTGGGACTGTCACTGAGTCTGTCGAGCCTCAACTACAATAACTAACATAGCCTTAGGCAAAGGTCTCGTCTTTCTAGTTAATAAAACTCCATTGTCCAATATTTGACATGCAGTGAACGAAAATGCACGCTAAAATATCAGTATAAGCAACCATAGATGATTAACCTGGTCGTGGATGTAGTTTGTTTGCCTAAATCTGGGATTTGGGTATGTGTGTCGACTACGGGTCTTGCCTTTCCAAATTCCAGTCAGCCGTTTTTTAAAAGTCCCCGTTTCCCCACTTATTTGAACGGAAACATAAAAATGTCAGATTCGTACGTTCATAGACTGTTTTTAATGCTACAGCTACGATTGCCAGTAAACCTGGCTGGCATGTCAGCATACAATGTAAACATTTTAGGTTAGTAGTACGCAATACCATGTTGCCACGGAATTTTGCGATGCACGAATTTTAGACACCAGCAGATCTGCACTCTAGTATACATAAGTTTTTATCCATGAATGTATTATTAAAAATCTAATAATATATCAGATCAAGTTGCGCTGCTTCATGTGAATAGCACATTTGATAATAATAGTATTTGATAAAAACTAATTAAACATGTAATTTTGACATGTTACTTTACTGTTATTGTACACTTTTCACGAGAATGGCCCATATGTATAATTATATACAACATTAATTATTTGAGCAAGAATAAAGGAAAATATACAGTGCACTCTGGATAAGGTCGAACTTCCAGGGACCCATGACAATACTGATAAGTGGAATTTCTGATAACTAGAAAGTTATCAGAAGGTCCCCTTATTGGGACCTTTGCCCTGGACCGAGGAAAAGATTGATTTAATTTAGCAAAAATTCACTTATGTGAGTTCAAGTTATCTGGAGTGCACTGTATATGACCAATGCATACAGGTAATTATGTAGAAGCAAATTAAAAGTTGGCCAAAGTAATGGATTGGGATTTTAGTCTGACTGAATCAACATAACAACGTTCTCTTGTATTTCTTTTCCATTTAGCCAGCTGTACACTTGGATAAGTCCCAATAATCCAATATATAAACTGAATTAATCTGCACAGTGTTGATGTAGTTAACTCATATGTAGGCTCAGTTTCCTAAATTCAACTTTGTTTATTTGCAGGAACATTGGAAATAGCTGAGCTGATGGAAAGAGGGAATTGATGAGCTCTACTTAACACTGCCATTAATTGGACAATGGGTCACCTGACATAAGATGATGTTTGACTTTGTTCTGCCCCATTCTGTTCTGGGAAGTTGTACCTCATTTCGAGTTTCAAATAGGTGTGTGCATCTGATAGCTTTGTGTATCAAAATGCATAGCAGTGCTATTAATAGGACAATATGTTAACTGACATAGTAGTGAAGAAGAAGCCTGACTTTGTTCTGCCACATTAATTCCGTGTTGCTGCTGGGAGTATGTACATCAATACGCTTCAAATGGATTTGTGCAATCGATCGATTTGTGCATCCAAATGCACATCATCCCGTCATGTTGAAAAGTAGGAGTACTTAATAACATTTATGCGTTCTTATGCTCATCATGTTTGGATTGTGTTCTACAGCATATTCTTCAAAATTTGTTGAAACAAGTTTGTGTTAAGTGAATTATACTGGGAGTAGTGTATAAAAAGGTGTCAACAAAGTTGCTTCTACAATAATTTTGAAAATTCATAAAATATAAATGTTCAACAACATTCAAAATGTCTTATGGATCTTCTTGAGCTAAATACACCAATGGTGACTGAAAACAGTTTTTTAGAATATGCGTTACTTTTAAAGTTTTGTAATTTTATAACTTTATTTCCATCATACAATGGCCATTTTATTTGTTATCGAAACGGGAGTTCGACAGAAACAAATTCAATATCTTTTACTCTAAATGATGGACAGAACAAATAATTATTGCACTCCCAATACAAAATAAAATAAGTTTTTACACTGATGCAACATATTTTAATATTTTGTCGACAATAATGTTGTGCACCTTATAGGTCTACATTTTTTTCAAACTAAAACTAAGTAGAATGAAACATTACGTAGATAGAAAAGTTCATAACCACCTACCCTACTTTAATACTATAAATTACGTTACTGATGTGGTATGTATTTATACTGCTTATGGAAATAGCAGCTGGATTTATGGTGCAAATATAATGGTTTCATTATTGAATATTTCTCGGCTTCAGTAAGTTTCTGTTATCTAAATGTTTCATTAAAACTTCACTTCAAAATGTATGGTCAGATGTACCTAGTGAAAAATGAACATGATAGTACCATAGTTTTTATATTCCAACAAAAACAATGCCAATCATTCAATATGACATCGGCGTCGCCATCGCCGCGGGGATGATCGGCGGCTTCATGCATGGAGGTGGTGTTTTTTCTTTTAAATCAATCCGTCTGTCATGAACCGTTGCCATGTTCATTCTCCGTTTATTCCATATATTTTCCTTCTTTACTTTAGTGAATCTGTGACATAAACAGCAGCTGGTCCACGTTTCATTTTGGTAATTTTATCGGTCACGACTCATTCGCATTGCGGTGGCTAATCCATATACACACACACATGTTGATGACGTATTTCTTGCATCTATTAACTCGGCGTAGCTAATCGAAGTCTGACGGACATTCCCGAATATTCATGAGCATGCCTTATACGGATTGTGAAGGTGGGCCCAAAGTAGAAACTCCGCATACGCAGAGTTATTTTTTCGATATATTGTCAGGGTCATTAGTGATTAATAAAACATAATTCTAATGTAATAAAGGCATAGAATTACATGAAATAATCATATTAACAGGATTACCTAATAATTGCGTACATTACAAAGAAATACAAATTCTCAAAGAATCCCTTTAAATAAACAAAGGTAGTTATTTCGTGTTATTTAGACATTCGCCAGAGGGCGCCACCTTTACGAATTTAAGTTACAAAATATTGTAATAGTAACAAAAGAATGCATGTTGTCGCCGTTGCATTCCATTGTAAATAACACCTACCTGACCAGTCAACTTACGACATCGTCTGTAGCAGTGGTCGTTCAAAGTGCGAATAGTTTCCTTTTGCCTACCGCTGCACCATATAGTTGTATTTCGGGTTAATCCAGATTTGGCTGGAAATGACGCAGCGCGACAGTTACGTCTCTTCCCTAGACGTGTTACACTGATCCCGACGTACATCGTGCCTTAACCGCAGTACGTCCAGAAATGCGACGACAACACCGAGGTATTATTGCAAGCCCAACAAATCACCCGAGTTGTGTAGTTCCTTTAACTTTCCTCAATTACATAGCAATTGGAAATTATTTGATCACGTGTACAGGAGCAATTCATTAGCATGCAAGCCATCTACTGCATTGAAATGGTATTATTACGTTGCGTTTTTGAGAATTTAATCAACAATCTTTACTGTTCAAATGCACTATAATATTAAAAGGCTTCGTCTCCCCGATTCATTTTTATAGTAACACATTCGTGTGTGTGCTTTTTTGAACGATGACTGTTGCCTCCAAAACATGAATTCTCACCCAAAACACACCATAATATTACAAACTCTGAGCAACAGTTCTATCCGTTCAATTTCAATATGGCATATCACAGAGTGACCCTGCTTCCTTATTCAAATGCTTTGGTCCAAGTGTTTATCATCACCAAAGAATCATGTCCCACGTAATCAATACACGAATCCATAGCAGTCGTAGCGTACCACTTATGCCGTAACTTACCTACGTTCATGACATAATACGCCACAAGTTATGTTCTTATTGTTCTTGTCTATATTTACTTACTCGAGGTGTTCCTTTGACTTTCCCGCATTATTCATTCACTTACACGATTCATAGTGTAGCAATTATAAATGCGCAGGATACAATCTTACATAAATTCACCCGTTTGCAAAATAACTCACAAGTGAAGTGGATTAGCAACCTTAAATTATAAATTACACTTTCGACCTTAACCGATGATTTTTGTGTGGCATTTCTTTCCTGCTCCAAAATAAACAAATCGTATAGATATAAACGAATCTGAAATAAACATAACAGAACATGCAATCATTAAATAATTACCTTTATTAAAAACAAGTAATACATAGATTAGTAATACATAGATTCCACGCACATGGCTTTCACCTACACACGGGACTCCGTCTAAGTGGAACCTGTATGACAACACTAGTGACTGATGTTATGCATCACAGGGAAGTAACCAACCATTGATAAGCAAGTGATTAATGGTAGCGGATTTTACATTCGCCAGATGGAGCCATGTATCATGAATTACACTACGGCCATGTAGCAGTTCGACCTTTACCTTAAAAAGGTGCTGGTCAGCCGGACGAGCAACTTCAAAAGTGAAATTACGGGTAGGGATTTTGCCAAATTACACGAGAAAAAAAACGGCACAATGCGCCAGCGCTAAACGCCTGCAAAACAATATCGAAAAATATACAGCTATATTGCCAGCTGATAATGATTTAATTGTACATATGTGTCAGATAGGAGTTATCCTCTAAGGATACATGTTGTCAATAAAAAATGTAGCTTTATGACTTGACCATGATGACCAGGATTATTGGCTGATAGACAGTAAAACCCTTCATAGCCCTTCCACAGCGTGTCCAAAGCCAGATGTGTATGATATAGACATCTGGTGTCTCCTATGCATGTTGGCATCCAGATGTCACCCTTCTGCTCTGATGCAGCAGCAGTCTCGGTAAGAGTGATTGCGGTAGAAAATGTACAATGTGTACAAAGTGTACAGAGTGTACAGAGTGTACAGAGTGTACAAAGTGTCGAGCAATGCTGACTCGGTCGACGAGCTTGAGATGCTTCATTGCTTTCTCATGTAGGCCAACTGCAAACACTGCACAATGTACGGAAATTATATCGTCGGGCATGTCTTCCTGTGTACGGAGTTTGGCATTAGCTCAGGCTAAGTGTCAATCGTTACTACCTTTGCGAGCTTTTATAGTAGCATGTGTTAAAGGTTACGTAACGACTAAACATTAAGCTGTTAACGCCAGAGTGATGGCTTTAATTAACTTTGTCGCGTCAACGATAAGCTTGATACTACCGAAAATGTCCCCGGTCCGATTTGAAATAGAAAATTTTTGTTTTTTACGAATGTAGATATGTTGAGGTTCTTGGAACAACCATTCTTCTCATCCAATCTCCCCATGGATTAGTGCAATAACAATTCAAGTTAAAATATTTTTTTTTACAATGTGTCCTACGTCATCTGCCACCTTGTCTTACTAAATGTAACTTAATACACTAAAAATCAACATTTAAGAAATGAAAATGGTGCCTAGTTCAAAGTGAGACTTTTTTGGCAACGGCACGTAAAACATTAGCTAATATGCACATTGTTTAACATCAGAGTGGTGTCATAGCAAAATACGAATTCGTTTTGCTGATGTGCAAATAAGAGAAATGGTCAAAGTTGCTTGGTGTCCAAAAGCTCCTATTCTTAAATCAGAGAAGCTATTCCATTTATTTTGTACTAGGCCCTTGTCATACACTGTACAACAAAGGGGGCCGTCTAAACAGAACATGTCGCTCTTGGTGTGGCTTTCAATTAACGATATATTTGGATAACGTAGAATGCATATTTTGCTGATTTGCAAGTATACGCTTTATGCATGGAATTTTCAACATATAGACAACATAGAACGGACAATGTATTGATTGTGGACATTTGGACTATGGCATGAAACGTCGAAGCAAAATATATCACACATGTTAAAATAACACGCATAATCAAGTTAACATGCGTAAATAAATGGTGATAGTGTGTTCCTTAGAGTCTTTACAGTGAAACGACTACATCGTTTATTACATTAGTTAACACTTATAATGACATCTAGAGCATTTATGGAAATATTTCGTTGAAGCAGTATAATCATCACGGAATATTACGACTTACATTGTCCTATACGGATAAATTAGAACACATGCAAATATAAAACGTTCGTTGAATGATTTGTTAGAATATATGTTCAAATATAACATAACCTGAACATATGATCGATCACTTACTACCTAATGTTGCAGATTTTGAAATACATACTACTCAAATATACAGTCATGATTAATTCCAGTGATAACACAATCGTACACTATAAATACGTAAACATAGTATGACGTTGCTGAGGATATCGTAGACAATCGAATCGTACTGTAAACGATTGGTACAGGTGAGAAACGATCCTACCACCAACATACATAGTTACTTGTACTTAAATGCTTACTGGGAGTTATAAACGATTGATAAAGGTGAGAAACGATCCTACCACCAACATACATAGCTACTTGTACTTAAATGCTTACTAGGAGCTGTAAACGATTGGTACAGGTGAGAAACGATCCTACCACCAACATACATAGTTACTTGTACTTAAATGCTTACTGGGAACTATAAACGATTGGTACAGGTAAGAAACGATCCTACCACCAACATACATAGTTGCTTGTACTTAAATGCTTACTAAGAGCTGTAAACGATTGGTACAGGTGAGAAGCGATCCTACCACCAACATACATAGCTACTTGTACTTAAATGCTTACTAGGAGCTGTAAACGATTGGTACAGGTGAGAAGCGATCCTACCACCAACATACATAGTTACTTGTACCTAAATGTTTACTAGGAGCTGTAAACGATTGGTACAGGTAAGAAACGATCCTACCACCAACATACATAGCTACTTGTACTTAAATGCTTACTGGGAGCTATAAACGATTGGTACAGGTAAGAAACGATCCTACCACCAACATACATAGTTGCTTGTACTTAAAAGCTAATTGGGAGCTATAAACGATTGATATAGGTGATAAACGATCCTACCACCAACAGACATAGTTACTTGTACTTAAATGCTTACTGGGAGCTATAAACGATTGGTACAGATAAGAAACGATCCTACCACCAACAGACATAGCTACTTGTACTTAAATGCTTGTTGTGATCTGCCTAGTGGAATATGTAGTAATAATGTGACCAAAATATAATACCCAGACTCGATCATGGCGGTTGGTTTGGCTTTCAACTAATGATGTATGTGGATAACGTAGAATACACACACTTGCTGATTTGCAAGTATACTGTTTATGCATAGAATAAAAAAAAATGTATACAGTATAGATAGTAAAATAAATCAATTTTGTACGTTTTGACTATGGCGTGAATTCTCGATGCAAAATATATTACAACTGTTAAAATAGCATTGATAATCAAATAAGCATGCGTACATAAATTGTGATAGTGTGTTCCTCCGATTCTTTACAGTAAAACGACTACATTGTTTAGTTCATTATTTAACATTTATGATGACGTCTACAGCATTTGTGGAAGTATTGACTACTTAAAATATTTCGGCGATGTAGCAGAATAATCGTGAAATATTACGATTTATACTGCGCTATACGGCTAACATTGAACAATGAGTTGTGTTTGAAATATACAAAACTCAAATATAAATTCATGATTAATTCTAGTGATAACACAATCATAATTTCTGATAACGTAAAACACACAAATTCCAAATCCTAGCAACATGCTTGCATTATTTATTGGTATAACTATTATTTTTAACATAAATTAACCTTCTCAACAAAAAAACATTGCAATGATCCTGTCATTTGTTGTGACACAAACAGAGTATGCCTAATCTGGATGACATTGAAAACGGATAATGTAGAACTCTGAATCGACTTATAAGCAGTTATGAATGTTGGTGCTAGGATCGTTTCGCACATACCTGCGTGAGCTTAAATGTTTACTGTGATCTGCCTGGTGGAATATATGATAATAATGAGGCCAAAAATCCTACCCGTCGTCTATCTCAGTGATCTTCCCTATGGACATATTCTTTACATCTAATTTCACTACAACAACGTTCCCACCAATACTCTCTTCATCTGTGTCCATTTACACATGACCGCTTTGCTGATTTCAGAAATTGTTGAGTTGTTGGTTCCTCAATTGTCAGTGTGTCGTCTTCTTCTTTTGCTGTTTCGTCTATGGTCACTCTTGGTTCCTTAATTGTTTTCCTCATGGCATACATTGGCCATGTAAGATGAAAGTTGCCCAACGATCAGCAGAAGAATTGAAACACTACATCATAACGATGTACTATGTACCAGTCGACTAGCATCAAAGCATGAGTCCGTGAGACCTCATTGAGCCTTAGACTCTAACAGATCCGCGGGGTGGCTTTGCTGACCTTTCATTCACCGCACCGTTCATACCCAACAGGCACGGCACAGCTGACTCCGTCTAGGAAATACACCATGCATAGACGTCTTGCGCATCTGTGATAAGCATCCCTTTCTTCACCGCACTTACAGCTACTCATATCCCTATCGTATGGGCAGTTTATATAGCCACATTAGCAGTA
Organism: Escarpia spicata; assembly: GCA_963995525.1. Classification (NCBI taxonomy): domain Eukaryota; kingdom Metazoa; phylum Annelida; class Polychaeta; order Sabellida; family Siboglinidae; genus Escarpia; species Escarpia spicata. The sequence continues at coordinate 46,924,571 of OZ023218.1, forward strand.
ATGCCGTGGTACTGATAACAGTATTTTGAACATGACATTGTGCAATTATGCCATGTTGAAGATTTTGCTCTTTCTATACTGACTCGTCAGAGAATAAGGTATCTGCTGGATTTTGGGCAAGTTTGCTTTGATCCATCTAACGATGACCTTACAAAATGAGATCACAGTTGCAACACTACTGTTAGGCTTTTAAGTGCCATGTCTCCATTTGTACCATCGCCTGCTTCTCTGTGCAGCAGGCATTGCTCAGCTCTTGGAAGAGGTGGCACACATAATTGTTAGAAACAATACACCTGCACTATACAATCAGTTTCATTCACATTCATTTACACCTGAATTTATTCCCGTTGTCTAGTTAGTTCCAAATATTACTAACTCGACCCTAATGAATAGGATGATTCCCAAAGATAACTTACGTAATTGACTGTTAAAATAAAATGATTGTAGTGTTTTGAAATTGGGTAGTGTTTTGAACTTAACAGAAGTGTTTTGAGCGTTCGCTCAAGCACTTCGGTAGTGTTTTGAAAGTACGTGCAAAACACTACCGTAGTGTTTTCAGCGGAGTAATGTTTTGAGCGTCCTATAGCGTGACCTTGTCCGAAAGAAATTTATTTACAAATCCTAACACATTATCCATATAGATCTATGTAGGGAACGTTGCCATGATGGTGAAGGGCAAGAGGAAGATCCGGAGAAAATTTTTGTCAAGGCAAGAGGAAGACCCGGGGACAATCTGTGTCAAGACAAGAGGAAGACCCGGGGACAATCTGTTTCGAGGCAAGAGGAAGACCCTGGGACAATCTGTGTCGAGGCAATAGGAAGACCTGGGGGGTGTACGTTTGCTCCCATCGCACCCCAGCCTGTCACAGTGGGCCGGTCACGAGAAATGTAATAATTCACGATGGATTTCTAGTAAACTACTAACATGTTAGTTTTGATAGTTGTTGCAAATAGTTAGTTTATGTTATTTCTTAGATGGGTAGGAACAAGAAATTGTATTGTTTTCCTTTAATAGAAACGATACCACCATCAACAGTATTGACAAGTATTTACAAGTTTTATATTTTATTAATGCAATCATGCTATCTAAATATGTATTACATATTGTAATCATGTGAACATGCATACAATGCTACAATACAACAAGTGAATTGACAATTGTATTCATGAGCCATTTTGTATATATACATAATATTACTGAACTGATAATACACTATACAAAGTTCGCAATGTTTACATAAACACGCTGTTTAGTTTGGAAAAACTAATAAACGTTACAATATCGCCTAAATGCTTACTGCTATGTTTGTGAAATACGTTTTCATAAAAAAACTATTGCTCTATCTAAGTTTGAAATAATTACAGTTATTTTTTATATCGAAATTTCCTGTATTTATTCACATCTATCGTAACCCACAATGTTGTTTGATGGCTTTGTGAGGAAGGTTAGAAAAACATTATTGTGTTTCTAGTAAACTTTGAAATAACAATACTATCCACATACGGTTATATGGAATTGAAATGATCAACTAAAATAAAGATATGCATTTTTCGCACATCTATTTACTCTACATTATTTTTTGGTGAACTGCTATTTTTTGTTAAAATAATAATTAATTGTCTCGTACTTTCAGTTGCATAGGCGCCAAGGCTTGTAGGTATTTTTGTGTAGACAATGTTATTAGAAACACGATAACGATCTTTTTGTACGCAATTATTTTACGTCGCTCAAGGGTATATTTGTAAATAAAAATGGCGTTGTCCATCTTACCAATCGTTTGTACCACGTCGCCACCTGTACATTTGGAATACATAATCGTTTTGTGGCAGTGGTGAGTGGCGCCCCTCTCGGTGAGTGAGGCGTCGAACACAGAATTGTGTTGAAGCTCTCTTGCACCAGTGGCACCCTTATTTAAGTAGTGGAACTAGACGCGGTATACGTAGATCGTCATTCACCACCACCAGCAGTAGCAGCTTCGTCGTCCAGATTGAACCTCACTATAAGAAATAAGACGTGCGTGTTTGCAACACTATATGTATACATATATATTTATATTATATATATAATTATATATATATTGGAGTTGTTTTTTTCGGCCGCTTATCTATTTTTGATATTATTCATAGCTGATTCGTGCGTTGTCCTGTAGCAAGCACGTAGCCCACAATGGGGGGTTCACATTTTACCAATTCAGACTCCAAGGGCGCCACAAGTTCATGTGGGGTTATATTTTTTCCCAAAGCAGAGGGCCCCCATGTTCATGTGGGGGCTCACAATGTAGAAGGTTACATTTCTAACTGGAAGAACAATGAAGTGGGTGTGAAATTGGTGGACCATGTGGTTTCGTCTTATATTCTTTCGTCTTATATGCAAACAGCTCATTAGCATCCCCAGCAGGCCCATAACGAGGTCGTCGTGGGGGTGCGTTTTCAAACAATGTGGCCTGTGGAGATAGGTCCCATTTTGTTGCCTGATTAAGCCTAATTTACACCCAATTGTGTTCATAAAGCCAACACGCAGTGCTAGTTTGTTGTTAATGTAACTGGATTATTTACTTGAAACCCCTCCCCGTTTTTAGTATGATCATATTAATATAATAAACGAGGCACCGAGGAGCGTGGGTGTGTCCAAGTTATTTTTTCAGAATAAACTGTTAAAGTGTGACTTTTACATTAACAAAAAATATTATGGTTTTCACTCAATTAATACATTATATTTATCTGATCTGGTGTGCAAAAGTTCCATAATTTATCATAGACATCATTAAGTTAGTAAATTAACAAACCTTTATAAAAACATGCCCGGTAAATAGAAGATAAAACAATTATTGTCCTTTTATGAAATTTGAATTAAATTTTTAGTGTCAAACAGTCAAATACCATATCCTGTACACCACACTGACTCCAGGAAACACAAACTGTATTTTACAACTATACGGAACACAAAATGGACATAATAATTTAAATTAAAGGCCCTTCACATATTCTTGCCTCCTCATCAGCGATAAGGCTCCCCTTTCTGAGATCTACAAACATGCAACTAGCAACCACAGTATTTCGGCAACCATACAGCCACACAATTATTTCTCATCAGCATGCGCATTTTAAAATAGGTGAAGCTAAACTTTATTTTGTATTGGTTAAATACAATTATTCGCGTCCCATTTCAATAGTTGAAAATTATGATTCGTGTTAAGCCAGATGAGTTTGTCTACCGGGTTTGCAGCTTGTAAGAAATATTCTCGATACACATGTTAAGTTGTTGATTGTTGAGAATAGCCTCTTTGGCAGTCGGTAGTTACCTTAATCAGCATACTAAAACTAAAAAGCCGCACCTGTCGTTCACTTTTTAACAGAGTTCTGATGAGAAATAATTAATTATTTTATATGGCTTAATTTATGTGCTCATAATTGTTAAATCATCGTCACCCCGTTCATTCACCTGTATTTTGTCTGCATCTATCACCTCTGAGTGACTACAATTAGGACTCATAATTTTACGTTTGGTGTAAAACTGGCTTCTTGTGTATTTGTTAACTCATGCGCTTTCATAACAGGAGACCCTGGGATTGTGTGAAGTCCTTCTGCATGGCTAATTGGATGCAATGGTCCTTTGATACACATTCCTCTATTGACTGCCCTTTTCACACATGGCATTGGAGACAGACCCCTCAGCCAGGCTCCCATACATTCAGTGATGATCACTTAATAGATAACGGTTCTCCCTTTTTCATCTGCACAAATCAGGTTTTCTTGGCATTCCTTGTAATGCTTGAACACTATGCAGCAGCTTTTAGGGGGGGGGGGGGGGTTAACGCTTTTGAGAAACATGGAATACAATTAGTGGTTAACATTTTAAAGATGCAATTTTGAGGGGGGTTCGCATTTTGGAGAAAGGGGGTTCACAAAAAGGGAGTTCACGTGAACCCCGTGAACCCCCCTCGCTACGGGCCTGTGTAGTGACGGAATGTATTATTAGGCATACTAACTAATAAGGCTGTAAATGCCCGGGCAATAGTCGATTCATCCGGCGTCTGGTAAACAGACAGGTTGCACTTTTTACCGGTAGGTTCGCATTGCGCATGTGCAAATGAATTACCGGAGCTTTGGTGATTGTGGATTTTAATTTTGAAACGCACAAAATGGTGTCCGATTTGCCCTCGAATGTAAACCAACACTTTCCTAATGAGCATAATATTAATCTCGGTATAAAACTAACCTACGTAGACAAAATGTGGAAGTGGTCCAAGGGGTCCAAAGGGTCCAAGGGGTCCAAGGGGTCCAAAGGGTCCAAGGGGTCCTCCTCAATTAAAATAAAATATCAAATTACGTCAGTTTTACCCCAAGACAAAACATAGATGAACGCCCTTCAAATTATCATAATATTGAAAATGTAACCTAACTATACTAATACAGTTCACCTAAATGAACAAAGATATATATACAAATATCACTAACATTTTAAATATTTATTAAGAACAACTACGAACACGAGAGTACAGTTATAGTTAATACTTGACAAGTGTCAATAAATGTAAAGTGATCTAAGGAGACCCGCAAAAACTGAAAGATCTGTGGCATACAGGCCACAAATACAGTTATATACAACATAAATCACTGAACACAATTTGAAATACAAGAAAGCAGTCATACAGAATAATAAATGAGTAAAATACTAATATTTCTAACTATATTTCACATGTACTTGTTCACATATAGAACTAACTAGCACTAACTAACTTTGACAAACATGATACAGCATTCAGTACTTACCACTGAGACATTGCCTAACTATAATACGTTTGTATTCTGTAATGTAATGTAATGTAATGTATAATACGATATCAGCTATTAACGGCTGATAAAAGATAAATCCTGTACAAATATAACATAATATAATATAATACATTATTACAGCAAAGGTTGCAATACCGGTCACTGTGACACTCTATTCATAACTGGGTTGAAAATTCCTAGGCCACGTTGTCTAGCTGAACATCCCAAAGTGACAAATGACGTGAATGACACACGACAACGGAAACTCTCACACTTATCATTAGCTTGTTTAAGTCGTGTATTCTAATGTTTGGTTGCCACAGAAAACATTTATCAAATTATTGACTCGGAATGATTCAAACTGTTCACCTTACTTTCAAACATACAACCTTTTAAGAACAAAATTGCACACACAACAGCAAACAAGACACAGCCCCTTCAAATACTACATGAGGCTGATCCTGTAAATCACGCCATTTCACTTAGGGAAATGCAGTGTTTCTGCATACCAATACACCGAGTAATGGTGATTCTTGATGGCACGTGAGTGGTGGTTTATGAGATATATAACCGATCGTTTCTACCACATCGCCAGCTGTCCTTTTTGATGTTATAATCAAGTTGTGATGAGTGGTGAGTGGCGCCTCTGTCGGAGCGTGTGGTGGCGTCAGACGTGCTTTCTTGCACCAGTGGCATTCCTGTACAGTAGGTGTAACTGGATGCAATATACCTCAAAATCCACCGCCACCACCGCCGCCGCCGCCGCCGCCACCACCACCGCCACCACCACCGCCGCCACCGCCGCCACCGCCGCCACCACCGCCTCCACTGGAGCAACTGTCACACCAGTTACAGCAACCGAAGCGGATACAGATGCAGCACACTGCCGTCATGCCGATGGCCATTCCGAAACCAACTAAGAGTATTATTGTAATGGATACGCCGCCGCCGCCGCAACTTCGCCTTCCCGACTGGACCTCCCTAAAAGAAATATTATATATGTATGTATGTATTTAACAATATTTAACAATATTGCCATCCAGAAAATTAACTCTTGATGGCAGGTGGACAAGGAAGCCTTTTTGGCTTATCGAGAGTCTTCTTATCTACGTGTATCCCGCCCTTTTAAAGTATGTGACAATTTTATTTTTAAACATATTCACGCTACTAGCACCAACACAATCAGGAGATAATCTGTTCCATTCATTTACAGTCCTTTGTGAGAATGAGAACTTTCTTATATATAATCTACACTGCTCCTTTACTAATGTAACTTCATGTCCCCTGGTCCTTCTATCTTTCTTAACTGAGAAAAACACATTTCTATCAATATTTTCGTAACCATTCAATATGTTAAACACTTCTATCTGATCTCCTCTCAATCTCCTGGTCTCTAATGTTGTTAAACCACATTTTTAGGCGTATTTCGTAACTAAGATCCCTCAGTTTTGGTATTATTTTAGTTGCTCTCCTCTGTACACATTCTAGCATATCTATATCCTTCCTGCGATATGGCCTCCACGCTTGTATACAATATTCTAAATGAGGCGCAACTATTGTTTTGTACAGCGGTATTATTAGCTCTTTTTCCTTATACGTTATGTTTCGCCTAATTAATCCAAGGATTTGATTTCCCTTTGAAGCTGCAATTCCGCACTCCTCTGAAACCTTCATATCAGCACTAATGGTTAACCCTAAGTCCTTTTCTTTTACAGTAGTACCCCCATTGTATATTCTACCTCTTCGTTCCCATGTCCTGTGAGGAGGCATTTACATTTCCCAAAATTGATCAACATTTGCCATTTTTCAGACCATTTTATCAACGTGTCAAGATCATCTTGTAAATGCTGTCTATCTCCATCACGTTTAATCCTTCTAAACACTTTTGTATTATCCCCAAATTTCAACACCGTGCTTGTTATATAATTTAACAAGATTTAACAAGATTGCCACCCAGAGAATTAACTCTAGGTGGCAGGTGGACAAGGAAGCCCTTTGGTTTATCGAGAGTCCGACCCTTTTATATATGTGTATCCCGCCCGTCTGAGGTATGTGTCGATTTTATTTTTAAACATATTCACGCTACTAGCACCCACACAATCAGCAGGTAGTCTGTTCCATTCATTTACAGTCCTTTGTGAAAATGAAAACTTTCTTATATCCAATCTACTCTGCTCCTTTGCTCATGCAAGTTCATGTCCTCTAGTCCTTCTATCTTTCTTAACTGAGAAAAACATATTTCTATCAATATTTTCATAACCCTTCACTATTTTAAACACTTCTATCTGATCTCCTCTTAATCTCCTGGTCTCTAATGTTGTTAAACCGCATTTTTTAGGCGTATTTCGTAACTAAGATCCCTCAGATTTGGTATCATTTTAGTTGCTCTCCTGTGCACTCTTTCTAGCATATATATGTCCTTCCTGCGATATGGCCTCCACGCATGAATACAATATTCTAAATGAAGCCTGACTATTGTTTTGTACAGCGGTATTATTAGCTCTTTTTCCTTATACGTTATGTTTCGCCTAATTAATCCAAGGATTTGATTTCCCTTAGAAGCTGCAATTCCGTACTGCTCTGAAACCTTCATATCAGCACCAATGGTTAACCCTAAGTCCTTTTCTTTTACAGTAGTGCTTAGTACAGTACCCCCCATTGTATATTCTACTTCTTCGTTCCCAT